>JAQJVK010000007.1:59405862-59983635 GCA_035578135.1 Flexamia atlantica
CCACAGGGGCATTCCACACACTTTATAAAGAACTCCGAATTGATAGTAATAAATGTTTTAACTTTTTTCGGATGTCAAAAGAATCTTTTGATGAGCTGCATGATCGGATTAAAGATAACATCCAGTACCAGAATACGAAAATGAGAAATATCATACCTTCAGAAGAAAGGCTTGCTCTGACATTGAGGTAATTTAATTGTATGGTATTTATATTTTTGAACTATTGGCTTTAAGGGGCTAAAAGCCCCTAATCATAATAGAGGAAATTGAAATTAAAAAGACCCTTCTTCACTATAGTACAAAATCCTTCATATTATGTATAAGTTATATGCTTAAGGTTCTATATAGCACATAGTTTTGAAGCAAGCAGCAGCTCCACATGTTTTAATGTAAACAAAGCAGTCGTTTTTAAATCCCAGTGTTTTTTAAGTGGTAGATACTTTTGGTTATTTTTCGTTTCCTGATAAGAATATCATTGTCAATGTCAATACTGTCGTCAAACATACTCACAATAATATAAAATCAAAGCACGCAAGAAAACACTCCTCGACCAGCGATGAGTACTGACGCCGGAACGGAAATTACCGGCAGGTGTGCAAGCCTCCGTCTAGTCACACGCGCCACTGTGTTTCTGGTGCCGGCCCGGCGCCGGATGTCTGCAGTGGCAACGTCCGGCTGCTATCCGGCGACCGTGCCGGATCGGATGGTGGACGGACCGTGTGCAAGCTCCCATTCTCCACCGGCCGCCACTATTGGAATGTGCCGTTCCGATTTTTTCCGGACCGATAAAAATCGGAGCGTGTGCAAGGGGCCTTACGGGAGGCCGGCCGGGACTCTCTGCATCCGCCTGTAATTCCAGTTACTGGCATAACAATATGTATCCCAATATTCGAGATGCAAGTTACGCGGCACTTTCATGGAATGCAGGCAGGTGACCGCCCGCACAACGGTGGCCACCACTAACAAAGGCATTGTTTGACAACAGGGGATTAGGACTGTCCGTCTACCTGTTTTGGGGGGGGCGAATCTTCAAAACGCGCCTACTATATAGGTCGCAAAATGTCACTGAGTCATATCCGGTCCAGCGTGAATAATCTTTACCTTTGTAACACAAATTTCAATTTGGTTTACCTCTACAGGGTGTTCAAAAAATGTGGGGCAATAATTTACGTAGTGTTTCCTCATGACAAAATAAGCGAAAAAAGTTTATATAAACATAGGTCCTAAAATGATTCGTTTTCCGTCTGTGTGTCTGTTTATGATTTTTAAATATTTAATCACATCTCACGAACCACTTAACGTATAAACTTCAAACTTGGTATATGGATAACCACTATTAAGAACTATTTATGTAAGAAGTATGAAGTTTCTAATTTATACCATTAAAAAAATGGCGACTGTTTTTTGTTTTCAAAACTAAATATCTTAAAAACCGTAAATTTTAGAAAATTTATACAAGAAACAAAAAAGTTGTATAATTTAATTCGAGTAATGCTGATATTAACATCATGATAATCGAAATACTAATAACGGAGAAATTTTAACTTTTCTGCATAAAAACATGGTTTCTTAGAACATTCTGTCTGAAAATTGCATGTTTTATTCGGAAAATTTAAAATTTCTCGATTATTAGTTGTTTGATTGTTATAATTTTGATATCATCCTTAATAAGATTAAATATATCAACTTTTTTGTTTCTTGTATACTTTTTCTAAAATTTACGGTTTTTAAGATATTTAGCTTTCAAAACAATTAACAGTCGCCATTTTGAAATGGTACAAAGTAGAAATTTGATACTCCTTACGAAAATAGTTCTTAATAGTCGTTATTCATATACCAAGTTTGAAGTTTATACGTTTAATGGTTCATGAGATATGATAAATATGTAAAAATCATAAACATACACACAGACGGAAAACAAAGCACTTTAGGACCTATTTTTATATGAAATTTTTTGTTTATTTTGACCCAAGGAATCCCTACGTAAATTGTTTCCCCACATTTTTTGAACACCCTGTATATGTCGAGTTTTCGCTCTAAATACCTCTGTAAATCGAACTCTGCCTAAGTCGAACTATACACATCGTTCAAAGAAAAACCGGAGTCCCGTGGCATTTCCAGTTCTCGGGAATCGACTATATACAATCAGTAGTTCACTGTCCTCGAGGTGTTTTCGGTCTTTCAGAAGTTTCGCCGTGTCGGCCACAATAACACGTAAGTTGTTGAGCGTTCGCAAAGCCCCTCTCAACACGCGACTGGCCCAAGTCAAAAAATTCCCTTCTTGGGTTTTATCTTTTTGTTTTAAGACTGAGATTTTTAATTTTTGACAAAGATATAGTCAGTTTGACCCTTCAGGTTTATCAGGTTGACCCCTTCTGATTTTATCCAAATTCAACCCCTAAGGAAGTCCTCTTAGCTTGAACTATCATTGAATTTACGATTTTCCTGAAGGTATTTGCTTTATTTGTTTCCAGAGAGACCGAGTTTCCGACACGGAGATAGTTCGTTTGAGTCTCCAGTCTCCAGGTTTATTCGGGGTTATTCGCCGATGTTATTCCGTTTCAACACCCAAATCGTCATCTACATTTGGAATTTTATCGAATTATTTTTCCCCGTGGTTTTAGTTTTTAAAAATTTACTTTGACCTAGAGGCCGATATTTTCGTGTAGATAGTTTGCTCTAATGCTTAGGTTTACCCGAGGCCATTTGGCAGTTTTAACCACCTTAAACTCCTAAATCGAACAAATCTATGCTACTAATATATTTTAGTGAATTTCATTAAAGGAATAAGCTATTACCGTATGACTCATGGCAGGATTCCATGGTGGATGGCCATGGTGATTGTGGCCCGAGGCCACGATAACTTTTCTTTTTGGGACCCCTAGAAGCAAAAATCACTATTCGTTCGAAATTTAGCGAATTTCCTTAAATGAATAAACTATTACCGCAGGTCTCATGGCAAGACCTAAGCCCGAGAACGTGTTAACTTTTCAGTTTGGGGCAAAAAGTCATCTATATTTGGACTTTAATTAAAATTTCTATTTTCCTCGTGGTATACGAGTGGGTTTTATTTTACAGTTTACATTTCGAGAGTCGATATACGTATGTATATTGGATGTACGTGGCTTTTCAAATTCCACATCTGTGTCGGGCTACGGACAGAAGTGATCGATACTCGGGCCGATCAGCCATGAGCCAACCGCCTCCAATTAAAATCATCCACGTGGCTGACTTCCATACAGACCTGCTGCTTGTGGTTACTCACATCTTACTGCCGTTTAACATTTTATTTAATTTTCCGAATTCAATCGTATTTGAATTATTTATTTTTCGTTTATCTATGTTTTTGGATTATTTGTTCTCTGTACATTGACGTGTCCTACTGTTATTTTATATTAATTTTAGTGCAAAATGAAAAACTACTTTTTTATAAGTATTAATTTAATCCTAAAATAAAACTCTTTGGAATCAAATCTATAATACACTTACAATAGTCAACCTGAATGCTTTAAGTCATAAATATGAAGAAAAAATTGAATAAGTGATCTTTCACAAGCACGTATTTTAAATCGGCTGGTTAATTTTTTTACCCTTTTTAAATTAATAGTGAAAACATTAAGTAGATACAATTTACTTCAGACATTAAACATATTGCAACAACTGAAACAGAAACATAACGGAAATAACAACTTTTGAGCAATTCATAAAGTTAGGCATAATTTAGCCCTGAACGGCATAAGTACCGCCATTAATTATGAATTCCAGCTGGTTTGAAGAAAAGGCGCAATTGCTTTGAATAAAAAATATATACTGTAACTTTAAATTTATAAAGTCTATTACTAAAATGTTGTTAAGAATTAACTTTTTTACGTTGTTGTATAATATTTATTTATTTATCTCTACGGTTGAAACCATTTTACAGATACAACGTGACAAAAGATGGCTACTTATAATTCAAAGAAGCTGCACGCGATCAAAACACTACAACTAATTACTCCTAACAAGGAAATGCTTTAACTCGATGGCACATTCAAAAGAACAAAAAGTGATATGAAATTGCATAACAACAATAAATAACTACTTGGAAAACAACAGATTCAGTGATTACAAAGAGAAAATTCACATCAGAATACAAAAATTTGACAAGTTGACATAATTAAATTATCATACGAATTGTAAATACACAACAAGATGAAAACGACTTAAAATTCCGGTGAAATACAAGGAGCGACTATCCCTAATTTTAGTTGAGCACTACTACTAGGACAAAAGACTCAATACAAAATAAAACGATTATTACACAGTTGATTTCTTCCTGGACTGCAACATTGTCCAGGAAAAAATCCACATTTGCGCAGATTTCGTTGCCAGAGCGAAGGCGTCTCGGGATGGCGCGCTTTGCAGATAGTTACGAGGTAGTTAGCAGACAGTTGACCAAGCTCAAGACGCTGGGACCTGGCGCCGTTACTTCTCCCTCATTGAAAATTGAATAAAACAAAATTAGGTAGGGCCTAATAACAAACAACATTGTATAAACACAATTGAATAATAACAACTATCGTTGTGTTGTCGTTGTACTTGTGTTTCTGTAGTATCTTATAATGTTCCTCAGTTTTCCATTAAGCGCATGAAAATCAATTTTCATTAATACATTTATTGCAAATTAGTGAGTGATTATTTTTAGTGATTGTTTCCTTTCATAAATAGAAACGAAACGAGACGAAACGAGTACACAGATTTCAATAATAGTATTTAAACTTAACTTTTCTGTAATATTTTTGAAAATGTAATTTTTCATGATTATAAACTATTGAATAAGAAAGAAATCTGCTTCTGCAATCACTAAAGTTAGAAGAAAAATAATACTAATACTAAAAATATTTTGAAAGGTTATAGCTTCTTCAGTATATTTTTGAATACCGGGTGTCTTAAAAGTCCCACCCCCAGTTGATTTTTAAAATTAATTAAGTTAAAAAAATGAGCTTCCGTCGACGTTTACTTCACCAAAGGATGAAGTTATTGGTGTGTCAATGTTCACCCTCTCCCCCAAAATGGAGTAGTTGGGGGGTAAGTCAAAATGTTCAAACGGTAACCCGGCAAAAAAAATTTAAATCAAAGACAGTTCGGGAAACATGATTTAAAAGTGATCCTTGGTGGCTCGTGGCTCATTAATATGTATATTGGCAAAATCAAGATAGGAGGGGCTGATCTTAATGGTGTGCAGTGTTAAAACCGTACTTAAAAATTCTAACTTACGGTGCTATAACTTTACTTAGAATCAAACTAAAGACTTATAGTTTGCACCATTAAAATAATGTGTCACATAGTAGGAATTACTGTTTAAAAATTGTAACTTACACCCTAACTATCCCATTTTTGGAGGAGGGTGAACATTTTGACACATAAAAACTCCCTCCTTTGGTCATGTAAACGTTGGCGGAAGTTGATTTTTTAACTTCGTCAATAAACAGATTAACTAAGGCGGTGGGTCTTTTAAGACACCCGGTATACTTACCCGTAAATTATTTACTTCTTTGATTGAATTATACCCACACTGCGTTCATCAATATCCATCTTTCATTACTAGTATAAATTGTAATGAAGTGTTTTGACACCCCAAAGGGATTTCCACGCAACCAAGACCAAGGGTATCCTTACTAAGGTACCGAGTAAATATCATCTAAGTACTGGGGTTCAATCAAGTAAAATTCATAAAACAACATACACAAAATTCTAAGTTAACATTTAGGAGGAGGGGAACCCGCGCACCCCAGGGTACCCGAACACCCTACGGTACCCGAGCCTCTTGGTGCTCATTGGAGGGGAGAATGGATCATCATGGTGCCCAATGGTGGGGACAGCGGGCATATAAGCGGACGTTTCGGACCAGGAAGGCAGTTGGGCCCTAGCGGCCCGACCCACCGGACGGGCGTGCTGAGCCCCCAGCACCGTCGGACGGGCGTGGTGAGCCCCGGACACCCCGCATGGGCGTGTTGAGCCCCCGGTACGTCGGACGGGCGTGGTGAGCCCCGGACACCCCGCATGGGCGTGCTGAGCCCGCGGAAGACCGGACGGGCGTGTTGAGCCCCCGGTACGTCGGACGGGCGTGGTGAGCCCCGGACACCCCGCATGGGCGTGGTGAGCCCGCGGTACGTCGGACGGGCGTGGTGAGCCCCGGACACCCCGCATGGGCGTGGTGAGCCCCCGGTACGTCGGACGGGCGTGGTGAGCCCCGGACACCCCGCATGGGCGTGGTGAGCCCGCGGTACGTCGGACGGGCGTGGTGAGCCCCGGACACCCCGCATGGGCGTGGTGAGCCCCCGGTACGTCGGACGGGCGTGGTGAGCCCCGGACACCCCGCATGGGCGTGTTGAGCCCCCGGTACGTCGGACGGGCGTGGTGAGCCCCGGACACCCCGCATGGGCGTGGTGAGCCCGCGGTACGTCGGACGGGCGTGGTGAGCCCCGGACACCCCGCATGGGCGTGGTGAGCCCCCGGTACGTCGGACGGGCGTGGTGAGCCCCGGACACCCCGCATGGGCGTGGTGAGCCCCCGGTACGTCGGACGGGCGTGGTGAGCCCCGGACACCCCGCATGGGCGTGGTGAGCCCACGGTACGTCGGACGGGCGTGGTGAGCCCCGGACACCCCGCATGGGCGTGGTGAGCCCGCGGTACGTCGGACGGGCGTGGTGAGCCCCGGACACCCCGCATGGGCGTGGTGAGCCCCCGGTACGTCGGACGGGCGTGGTGAGCCCCCGGTACGTCGGACGGGCGTGGTGAGCCCCCGGTACGTCGGACGGGCGTGGTGAGCCCGCGGTACGTCGGACGGGCGTGGTGAGCCCCCGGTACGTCGGACGGGCGTGGTGAGCCCCCGGTACGTCGGACGGGCGTGGTGAGCCCCGGACACCCCGCATGGGCGTGGTGAGCCCCCGGTACGTCGGACGGGCGTGGTGAGCCCCGGACACCCCGCATGGGCGTGGTGAGCCCGCGGTACGTCGGACGGGCGTGGTGAGCCCCGGACACCCCGCATGGGCGTGGTGAGCCCCCGGTACGTCGGACGGGCGTGGTGAGTCCCCGGTACGTCGGACGGGCGTGGTGAGCCCCCGACACCCCGCATGGGCGTGGTGAGCCCCCGACACCGTCGGATGGGCGTGGTGAGCCCGCGGAAGACCGGACGGGCGTGTTGAGCCCCCGACACCGTCGGATGGGCGTGTTGAGTCCCCGACACCGTCGGATGGGCGTGTTGAGCCCCCGGCACCGTCGGATGGGCGTGTTGAGCCCCCGTCACCCCGCATGGGCGTGGTGAGCCCGCGGAAGACCGGACGGGCGTGTTGAGCCCCCAGCCATTGGTTTTAGAACACTAGTTGGTGGAGTGGGGTTGCTTTTCGCCCTCCACTATAGGTTTGTTATTTATTAATTAGTATCTGTATGTTACAGCCAGTTAATGGTAGTCAGGGCAGGCCGCTGCCCGTCTACACCGTCGCAGCTACGTCTGAGCGAGCGCAGCCAGGCCGTACTCCCGTGGCACCGCGGGCCAGCGAGTATCCTAGCGAGCAGACGAAGATCCTTCGGGCTTCCTCAGAGCAGGTCGCTGCCGAGCCTCCAGACAGGAGTGAAAGCCGAGGATAGTTAGGGGTTCAGCGAGACTGGACTGTGAACGTGGCAATAACCCCCTGGGACATCACGGATGCGCAAGGACTGATCCACCTACTGACGCAGTGAGCCGGTCGCCGGCGGTCACGTTCGGGACTACAAGCCAGTGACCCGGATCAAGATCTTGTACAAAGTTGTAAATAAGGAAATAGGAGAGACCCGTGTACATACTAGTGTGTGTGACAATAAACCGAGTGACTGGCAATCCGGACGTTTTCACTAAGTAACCCTTAAAACTTATTGCTCGAGGAAACTTCCTCACAAACTTTGGTTTCATTACAAGGCACACAACTATTTATTCGATAAAATATAGTTCAGGTATTATAAGAAAACACTGATTGTTAAACTCGGAGTGGTATAAGGGATTTTTCAAAACTAACTAATTATAAATCAATTATTTCAAAAATTTAATTAATATAATACATTTTTCAAATATTATAAATGGCTTGGAATGACAAGATGGCTGATCAGCTGCCTCAGACACATTTTAATTTTGCCTGAGTGCACCTTGTCCCGTATCTCGCTCCCCTCTCCTTTAGTGATACCCTGAGAAACAAGCTTTTCTGTTTTAAGATGTCTTGTTGCTGAAGCGTATTGTGCAGACTGTAAAAAAGATTTCGTCTCACTTTCAGTTTACAAAAAAACGTTAATTTGCAGAAAGGCGAGTCTCCTACCGCAGACGACGTATAAATTGTTCATTACAGGAGTACTGATTGTACGAATACATACAATGTGATTGCAAGATTAGATAATGTACGTGTAAATACAATGTCCTTTAGAAAAGCCAGAAAACCCGAGAGAACGCTTTACCATCGAAACCTTCTAATAATAAATTTAAATGACCTCTTTGAAACATGGATCCAAAGAAGAAAGGAAAAATGGCCTTAATAATTTTTTTCCGCAAACTGTAGTAATTTTGGTAACATGTCGCTAAAAACCACGATTGTTGGTAATAAAATCCCGGAAAAGAGTGAAATAACATTTTATTGTGCACCACAAAATGAGGGAGCAGGCCCGGAAGTCGTGAGTTAGAGCATTGTTTGAAAAATCAAAACCAAGCAGAGCAAGCTTTCATTAAAATGCCTACATTTTACATACGAAGTGTTATTGGTGAAATTAAGTCAGTTGTTTAGAAATGTGACATTTGATGCTTGTACATGTGACGGTTATACTTTATTATAGAACCTGGAGGATCGATCATCGCTCTTTGTATTTAATATTACATCCATTCTTCAATCCACATGTCCTCTTTACAGACGGCTGAGTTTGTAACATTTGTTATGATTAGACTTTGTTTATATTTTTGTCTTTAATCTCGATAGTAAGAAACTGAAATATATTCTGTATAAGTTAAGTTGCCATAACTTTTTAAGAGGCCCAATAATATTTTCGACTTAAAAAATGTTTTTACTTTATTAGATTCTTATCGGGCCAAGTAACTTGCATATAACGTGTTTTGGAAAAGACATTAGTCATTCGTTTCCGGTGGAAATTATCAGAGCCATTTTAGAGATTATTGTGCAAACATACAATTAGGCAAAAGTTGTTCGTAAGAACAACATTGTTCAAATAGGATTTACAAGGTTGAAGATGTGTATTGTTTAGCTTTCCTATCCCATTAAGCCCGGTCTGCGCTGGGTTAAATATTTAGGTACAACGAGAGTCGTAGTGCGGATGGAGAAGAGGATAAAGGTCTTTCTCCATGATATTATACACCAACACTTGACACTCACCAAAAAACCCTTACTTTCTCTCCCTTATACAGTACCCACATACATTTAGAAATCCTGCCAGCGTTGTCTAACAAATGTAATATTTAAATGAAAATGTTTGTTTAGCCATATAAAGGTTTTGAGGCAAGATATTTAGACCCATGGTACCTTTTTAATCGTTACATATTTTGAAAGAAAATTTTATTCGTATTTTATATTTCTTATAAATTCTGCATTTGAGCGTTAAATTAGAATTTAAGCTAAGAGATGCTTCTGTGTTCGTATGAATTTAAAATAAGTATTTATTCTCGAGAATATTTTTTTAAATATGAAACTAATTATTTGAATGATGTATGCATTAGAAATGTTTATGCAGTAATTTATATAATGATATTTATATTTGATCCAACAACAGAAGTTCCGATACCTCTTTGTCTTGCTTAGTTCGGACGAAGCTGAGAATGTCGCCATCAGTATCAATTACAAAAGTAACAGAGAAACGAAGCCTTTAGCCGTTCATTATTACAGTTCTCTTTATTGGGTTTCATCTATTTGTATTTGTGACTTCGTCACGTTATGTTGACCTTGTTAAATCATGTTTTAAGAAACTGCAATATACTCTATAACCTTTCTTGAGTAGTATGTTAGACCAGCTGTTAACAGCTCAAATAGGAAGCGAACATATTGTAATCGTTTATTGTCGATTGATCCTTTATAATTTAGCGACGACGTGTTCTCTATTATGTGTGAGCACAAATAAAATCAACAAAAATGATTCTCTCAAAAATATTTTTTCCTCCACCTACTATCTATAGTCGTCTTTTAGTCCCTTGAATAGAATACGAAAGTACTAGTTTATACTCCATGGGATTCACTTACTTACTTTTAGTCCCACGGGACTAAAAGTAATCTACTTTTAGTCCCATGGGACTAAAAGTAATCTCATAAGAAATACATGGGAAGAAATCCGGCAACGCCGCGGTGGACAGTGAGAAAATATGGCAACACTGTCGATTTCAATTTGTTTCTCTATGTTGAAGAAAGTGTCACAGCATCTGATCGTCCGTTTCCGTTGTCTACAGGACAGCGTATCCATTTTGAGTTTGCTGTAGTTTAGGCTATATTCCTGCATATTTGTGAACAAATAAGTTAGGCCTAGGGTATTTTTAAAGAAGAGTGTGAATATAATAGTTAAAATTAAAGCTTAAATACCTTGCATTGTTTATTTATATAGGCTATGTGATTGTAATGCAGTTTGCTGAAGCAAAGGATCATCTGAAGGTAAAGTTATAGTGTTATACCTAGTTATTGTTAATGGTGTAGGTAGAGGAAAAATTTTGTGTGCATCACGGGACTAAAGTCCTTAGATGCACAAATAACTAATTATTTCTGAACTTATAATTATTCCTTTTAAAAATGATTAATTTGGAACTAGCAATAATTTATTTAAAACAGAAACGGGAAACGATGAAACCACGGACAAAGGATTATCGTGTCTTGTAAAAATAATTAATTAAAAATTAAATAAACGGTATCAGGAAACTGACACATACTTTCTCCCTTAAAGCCATTTAATACAAAAAAAACTTATATCATAAAATAAAAACGAATAAAAAATTAACTATCTAACAAATATATTCCCAATTTCATCAAAATCGGTTAGCAATTAACGAAGATATCGGGTTTTGAATATTTGCCATAAGAATAACATTCGACAACGTACTGCGTTTACCGCGAAACGAAAATATCAATTATCTCCGCAACTTGACGTAGACTAATAATTCTAAATACTGTCTTCAAGCCAAATATAAATTCGTGTATAAATTGAACATACAAAAATAGAAACAAACTCTGTACATAACGATTAAGTGTTAATAAACCAAGTGACTGGCAATCAGGACGTTTTCACTAAGTAACCCCCGTAAAACTTAGTGCTCTTAGGAACTTCCTCACAGGATAATATTTACTATCAAACTAAATCTTAAATTAAACGAGGCTGAATAAACATTTCATTGGAAAAAAGTATGCTACAAAGATTTGAAAAATAATAGTTTTTTTAAATCTCTGTGTTTTAGCGAATTTCCTTAAAGGAATAAGCTATTACGGTAGTACTCATGGTAAGACCTAAGTCCGAGACCATGTTTACTTTTCATTTTGGGGTCTCCAGAAGCAAAAAATACCATTGGTTCGAATTTATATATATGTGTGTGTGTGTGTGTGTGTGTGTGTGTGTGTGTGTGTGTGTGTGTGTGTGTGTGTGTGTGTGTGTGTGTGTGTGTGTGTGTGTGTGTGTGTGTGTGTGTGTGTGTGTGTGTGTGTGTGTGTCTGTTAACACGATAGCGGCCGTAAATATGGTCCGATTTTAATGAAATTTGGTACAGACGTGTAAAGTGGTAATCACTCGGACGAGTTCGTGAACCAGCCCAATCGGACCACCGGAAGGGGGGGTAAAGGGGGATAAACCCCCCCAAAAATGGGTTTTTTGAGTTTTTCACATAGAAAAATAAAATTTGTCAAATTGTTGTTGGCACCATTGAATTCAGCTCAAAAAAAAAAACAATTTAGTATTTTGAATTACTGCTCTATGTCCATTGGTTACCGAGATATTGAAAGTGGTAAACACAGTACGTTGTCTCAATGTTAACCTTATGGGAAATAAGTAAAATTCTATATTTTGCTTATTTCTCAACATATCTTGATAAAACTTGGTAAATGGCTTCTTCTAGTTCAGATCTACTAAATATTGAATTAAAACTAACCAGTTTAAGTATACCTGTAGCAGCAAACCTGCATACTCATTCCCCATGTTTTTCTTATGGAGCTTACAAAAACATGTCAAATCTCGCTATGTTTGATTAAAATATGTTGTTTTGCATTTGAAATTCGCTGAGTATGCAGGTCTGCTGCAACGGGGGTATTTTTTATTGATGAATCAAATGTAATTTTTAATTTTTTTCACAAAGAAACGTTGAAAATAATAAGTAGTAAAAATAACATAAGGGAATCGTATTTAAGTAGAAATAAATAAAGTTTTAATTCACATTAGGGGTTTTAACCGGTATTAATGAATGAGGGAATGAAACATTTACTCCAAAACATGTGGAATAAACACGTTTATTACAGGTGAGAGGGTGCTAAGAATTCCGGTCAAATGACTGCAGTTGTGGCGCGGCTGAACATGTGGCACAGTATAAGTATTTAGGAGTAATGACCCCAAGTTGACTTGGTCAACTGAACGTCGAGCTAAAACTTAGGAAAATGATGAATGCTTTCAGGCAGCTTAGCCAGGTGCTGGCCGTGCTCGATGCAGGATAGTGACAGGACTACAAGAACGCGCCCAATCGTCCTTGATTCATCTCTCCTTCATACTTGGCTTTAAATACCTACTTCGCCAATTGTAAAGTACGAAATTAAGTCAGAAAGCCGTCAAGGGCCGCAACGAGCCGTCCAAGCAGGGAGTTATTAAGAAATTGTTTATCTTTGCCAAACATACTTTCAAAATTGATTTTTGCACAACGTTGAGAGGTTCAAATACATTTTTCGAGCATATCATTAAGCTACAATCCCCTGTATCAATCAAGAAGGACTTTCAACATTACAAACCAAACTGTGATCGAAGAAATCGCCTGGATAAAATTATGTTCATCCGATATCACAGATTCTAGCACTTATTGTAAGGATTGTGATATTGTTACAAACTGATAAATCAATCGACAAACATCGGAGATTTTACACATTTTATTTATGATTGGAGTGTTAGTTGCGATCCTGTCCTAATGAAGAACACACCCATGTTTTTTTCAGGTTGGGACTGAGAGGTACTCAGTTTGGTCTTAATGTTTAATGATTTATGGTATTAATGGAGGTGAGATTCATCAGGGATACCGGTCCCCTAATGGAGTGCTGCGAAGGTATTGTATGACTACTGTACAATTTTGTATGTTTTTCAGTTGAGGTTTTAATTTAGTATATACATGGGTACACCCATGTGCTGAGATGTACTAATGGAGGCAATGTGATGTATTTGGTAGCTCTGTCAGTTTATGAGCCTAGGTGAGTGTTTAGAGACAGTTTTTTCAGATACATCGCAAGTGGTGGACGCAGAAGCGTTAATTAAGGCATAATTGATAAGTTAGTTAAGGGGATGAATTACTGGGTTTTGTTTAGCAGTTTTTAGTTAACGGGTGTTATTAGTTAGTAGTTTATAACTCTGAAGAATGTATAGGATTTCAGGTGGTAACATTTTTGGAAGGTAGTTTAGAATAAGGGTATTTGATTATGGTACAGGTGGTTCGTATGAGGAAAGTTGCAGTGAGTGCGTTGAATGCGGTCAGCTGTTTACAGTTTGCAGACTTAAGAATGCTGACACCAGAGACTGGCCACCTGACCTTGCTGATGTCTGGAATTGCTTGGGTCATTGCATGTTTTGTTCTAGTTTGTAAATATGGGTGTGGGGCTTGGATTGAGAGATTTGGGAAATGTTTTTTTGATTGTAATTCGGGTTAATTGTTTTTTTTAAACAGAAATTTAGTTTTAAAAAGGTTTGGGCCCAAACCTTAGGGATTTAAAGTTTAATTAAGATTACTCGGAATTATACGTGTTTGTTAATTTTTCTTACATCAAATGTTAGATTGATCTAAGTGATTTTCTCAAGGTTTTTTGTGATTGTTTTTTATTGATTTTCTTACATAAAATGGTGAAGATTTTTTGTGTGGTAGTACCGCTTATTAAATTTGGAAAACTGAAGTTTTTAATGTAATTTGTTGTGAATAAGTTAATTATCGGGCTGACTATGGATTTCTTGGCAAAATGAATTGAAAATTCATGTTAAGAATGATATTGATTTTTAATAATGTTAAGTTTTCCTCTGAACACTTTCAGTTTGATTTTGGTTTGTCTGTGCAGGGGTAAAGAATGTCTTTTTACAGAGAATATTGCGACTGTTTTTGTATTTATACGTACTTCTAGTAGACTTTTCAATAAGAATTAATTAAACCAAGCAAGTTTTGGATAATTGGGTTGTTTAAAAGGATAATTGTTTGTATTATGAATTTTTTTTCAAGTTTTCTTTATACGTTGGTTTTGTAGGAGAAGTTTAATAAATTTGAGGAATGATTAATGTTTTTAAGATTTAAAATGTAATTGGGAATTACTGAATGTAACACACATTTGGTATCAATTTTTTTTACAATTTTTTTAAAAATAATTTATATTCAAAGGAAAGTCGACAGCCAAATACTTCTTCTCATAGCAAGGGACGTTTTTGTGATTTGGGGGTTTTTATTTAGTGGGTTTTTAGAAAATTTGTGGGATTTTTTTTCATAGTTTTTTTGTGACAAATTTAAGAAGAGGTTTAATACAAAATTTGATAACTAATGCTATTGAAATGTGTTTTGTATTTTTGTAGCTGTACCACCTTTTCCATTCTTTCTTCGACCTTATGGACTGACCAATAGAATCTGACTTCTCCGGGATCCATTCTGCTGCGTAGTCTGGACCTCATCTGCGGAACTTGGCTGAATGGGTGTCTACAATGGTGAAACGGGACTTCATCGTACCGAGCAAGGGTCATCACGCTTTGAGGGGCTACCATTATGGCGACACAGCGGTGAGAAGGGGTTCCAGCATCTGGTTGCTACCAACGACTACACTCTCGGTTTCGCCCATGGAGGATTGCCACCCTACTCTGCCAATGGTGCCACTTCACTACGGATGGACTGTCAGAAGGTTTTGGGGGACCCACGCATCAGGCCCTTTGCTGCATCACATCATGTTTCTACACTACTTCAGGGCATGGCTACGTGGAGGATTCATCGGCAACAATTGGTCAGTCCGTTCCTTACTGTCCATGCAATTCAAATCAACCTTTTTTCCCTTTCCCTTTTTTTGATCACCTAAGAGTTTTTTGTTTGTTAAAGTAATTTGGGGGTTCATTGTTCATTGGGTTCATTGTCAAGTAGATTGCAGGTTTTTAGGGGGCAGGATTGTTTGTACTTTTTTCTAAGACGCTGGGGACATCGTCTCCCGTAGATGGGGGGATGTGATGGTTGGGTGGTTTGACCTTTGTAAAGGGGAAGTATTTGAGCTTGTTGTGTGAGTAGACTGGAATTATTATTAAACAGACTCTTGTTATGCTGACTGACTGTCAGCTCAGGCTTTAAGTAGGTCAGGTAACAAGAGGATGGGGTAATTTGCTTAGGAGGGGTTTTTGGGTGTGTGTTGGAGGACCGAGGGGCCTCAGGGCTCGTGGCCCGTCAGGCCAGGGCCCACGTAAGTAATCTTAGTGTTTTCCAAATTTAAATGATAGGTCTTTTTAATCATACAAGTTCCAGGCTGCTCACCCTTTGTTTTCTTTAATTCATATCAATCCTTTGAGATAACAATAAAAGTAATGCGTAATGTTTGTTTGGTTTTGGGTTTTAATTGTACTAGAATCTTAGTTTTTATAGAGTATTTCAGTCGTTTGAGCACTTTATTGTTAGCCTGTGAATAAACGTATTTCTTTGTCAAGCATGTCTCTTTATTTAATAGAGCTACGTTCCCAATGTGGTCGTGTACGGGACTCCTTAGTTTACAGCCAACAGAGGGGTTTCGTACACGTCACAGAAGGACAATAAATAAATGGTATAATTCGACGAATTTTCATTTGTTTAAAAAATTAGTCTTTCATTCTTTCCCAAAGTAAAAAATTCTTTTTCTTCTCGAACTTTCCGGCGGACGCTTGAAAAATGCAACTGACGGACTATGATTCAACGTTGTGGAAAAAACAATTTTGGAACTAGGATTTGGTAAAGACAAGCGATTCCCAGTAATGACCCGCTTGTTGTGATGTGGAAAGACATTGTTTGATATTGTATATACATTTATCGATTTCTCGGATTGACTTATGTTGACGTGCAGGTTGAATAAAATATTAAACCTGTGGTAGCCTCACAGCAGCTGCCTCGTTGAGAATTACACGTTACGTTTGTTGTATCGTGAATACTTTTCTTTCGGTTATAAGGTGTGTTCGAATCAAGTTAATTCCACTGTATTCCTTTTCTTAAGAAACATACGAAATACAACCATTAAATCTCGATGGTTTTGTTATAGCGTTACTATTTTATTTAGTTTTATGCCGAGTGTCAACTTCGCCTCCAGTTCTCCAAATTGTTGAGTTTAGAGAGTCTTTCTAAGTTTTCGGTCCCTACATCGTCACAGGCCTCGCCTTCGTGGGACCTTCTCCAAATGAATAATGTTTGTAAAATTGTATAATATTACGAGGATAAACTTTTTAGTATTAATACTATTATTACTGTAAAAATAAACATGTACTTAAATTGTATTTGCCTTCAACAAATGCTATATAATTAATATTTCACTTTGTAAGGGTTTCGAGGGTTTTTGTTTTTGAATTTTCATCTCTCTTTCATCCTAAATAGTCAACAGTAAGTATTTAGCTGATCGAGCGTTTCAAAAAATGAAAGGAAACTGTAGATTGTGGCGGTAGCTGGGTAGCTGGGAGGGAGTGATAAGGGCTAAGCAGTCAGGGGTGTTATGTCAAAACGCCGACCCCTTGTCGATCGCTGCGAGTTAATCCACAGGGGCGTTAGACACTTTTATTCAACCTTGCTCTACTGGCATCACTAAATATAAGCTATACACACGTTTTATTTAGAGGTTGAAATTAAATAAGTCATTAATTAATCGTCAATACATCGAAACAAGTAACCGAAACGTATAAATCTTAAAAATCAAATAGCACTATATAAAATTAAATCTTTATGTAGGCCTATGAACTAATTATGTAGTAGGTAGGCCCTTGGTAAATAGGCACCTTTTCTAGAATAGGCGTTATTGTACGTTCGCTATCATGTAAGTTGTTGTTAGGATTATTCCAAGTACTTTATGAAAATGAGTAAGTTTCCCTAATGAAATCCACTGAACGTATTATTTATACTACGAATAAAAATATGTTTAATTTGAATTTGAATTAAAGTGCATGATGGCAACTTCGTACTATGGAGTCGGAGAATATATATGTCGGTTTCAAAATTCAGTCATTGTAAAGATGGGATGGCAATAATTTACATAGTAAACAATCTTTCGACCTTTGCATATTCGGGTCTCGGTACAGATTTTAAACCTCGTATTTAGAAATGTTTCTAAAATAAGAACTCCCGGAAGAGAGTTTTTCGTTTGGTAATTAAGCTGCTAAAATCTCAGATCGTGACCTGTAATCCTTCCTGCATCACAGGATGGTTTGGTCATAACATAGCTCCTATCTGCTGCATGTATGGAAACAAACCTTCCTTTAATCAGTGGAGTCAGACCACCGCTGTATCTCGGTACGCCCTAAGCTTCCTTAATTAACTTTGAAACTTCAAAGTCCTTGTCTCCCGTCAGCTTCTACAGCGTTTCATCAGAGAAACTGAAAACTAATTGTTGTATTTTCGATTTTTGCACGGAGAGCAAAATTAATTTGTACCACAGAGGGTGTGTTAATTTTGCACGCCTAGGACCATCATGATAAGTGGTCATTATGAAAAAACCAAACTGATCTTAACTAACAGTATATGCAATAATTGTATCATGAACGCCTTTAAGCAACGAGTGAGATGATGATACCTCTCAAAGGCTGAATACAACCGTTGCAAACACTACGTTATCTAAAACCAACGATGTAAAACAAAATTTACTTAGGAGTTAAACAAAACTCATCGTTTCCTCTCATGATGGAAAAGCCAACATCACATGTAAGGTTAGTCACTTAACAAATTGAAACATGAATTAATTGTAGTGGAACAGTCAGCTGATGTGAAAATTGCGAAACCTCTATCAAAATTACTTTCATCGAATGCCGAGCTCTCATCAGTCTAGACCCTGTATCATAAAGTGGCTCCATGCCATAAATTTTATGTTACCGGTTTGTATTTGGTTCCATAATATACCTTTTTATTATGTTACTAGAATTGGTGGTCGTTGCAACGGACGTGAATAAATTATTTCGGGATTATACATTTGGGAGGCTTCAAATATAATAAAATATTTTTGACTTTGACCTCAGCCCACAGACCAGAAGCCCTTTGCGACTAATCTTGTGATAGAAGCTTGCTTACTTATACGGTGTGTAAAAAAGTCCGTTCCCCCCTCCTTAATTTTTTTGTTTAATAAGACAAACAATTAACCTTTGGGGAATGATACTAACTCCACCCAAATTATTTTTTGATGTTACCAAAAATTTTGAGTGCGCCCCAAAAATGGGGGACACTCAAAATTTTAAATATCACCAAAAGAGCCTACTTTTTCATTCAATAACATTTTTCTCAGGCTCGTTTCATTTTTACGTCATCAAAGGTGAATTAAAACTCCAAATGTCCTAGACGCCAGGTTTCAAGGATGTGTTGTATTCAAAACTTTGAGAAGCTGTCAATTTGGATATAAACACGTTAGAGACCTCCAATTTTCACCATTCATCTACTTTTTTAAAGCTCTTTAAAATGAGGGGTCACTCAAAAGGGGTTTGCATTTGAAAGTTTTGAGTTGCCCCCAAAATCCCCCGTTTTTGAGGGACACTCAAAATTTTTGGTAACGTCAAAAAGTAATTTGGGTCGAGTTAGTATCATTCCCCAAAGGTTAATTGTTCGCCTTAACAAACAAAAAAATTAAGGGGGTAACGGACTTTTACACACTGTAGAGTTAAAACCCCTCACCCCGTGAACTTCAGGTTCTAAGTAAGAAGATAACCAAAATCAATGAAAATAATACGGTCTAAAGAACGTAGAATGATTGTTTATGATCTATTATAACCTTAGCTTAAAATATAAGCTAATACTTTCATAAAAAATAAGCGAATTAGTATAATTAAGTTAATTACGTAATATTAAATTTTGTAATATTAATTATGTAAATTATAAAAAAATTAACCGAATTAGTATAATTCATAGTTGTAAATTTGAAGCGTTAGTTGATTTATTTATCTGTTTTTCTTATTTGTACTCAGGTGCTTTAGTCATAACTACAGTTTGAGTGCAAACGCGAGCATGGTGCTTGTAAATTTAAAATTAGCTTAGATCCACACTCAACAACTTATCAGTGATGTGAGCGACTGATACTACAGGACAATGGACTTTGATTACCATCAGAACTGGCGAGGATGGCACAATTATTCCTGACAAGTATTGTATTTTTAGTCGATGTGTAAAAATTTGATGGAATAAATATGATTTATGATTTATGATTAAGTACCCATTATTTTATGGTGTGTGTTGGCCTCGAATCTGGGGAATTTTCCTGTGTAAGCCCTTTACAACAAAGTGAGCGGGCACATGCGGCCGATTCGTATGATCGGGCAACCCTCCAATTCCTGCTGGATTCCTGGTCATAATTCACTCGTGAAATATCCCTCGTCGTTATCTAAAACAGAAACCCGAACACCTTTCCACAAGAATAATATAGAGAGGAGTAAAACAAGAGAACCGAACCGAAAAATAAAATAAAACTTAAAACATATTTATTTTACTAGACAATATACAGTAATCACACAAGGAGGCTCGTTATAAAAAGAAATTAGTCTTCACAAAGGTTCACATACAGCCTGTGCGTGAAGATGAATTCTGTATGAGTATATTTTGCTCCCAATTATCACGTATTTTATAATCAATTTACTTTATCCTTGTTTTTTGTTAGCCACTTGAGCTATCCAACATATGGACGAACCCCCCCCCCCAAATAATAAACGAATTAGAATAAATAAATAAATATATGAAGCGGTAAAAGCAATCAAATACTTACGAATGACCTGTAATTTCTTCATTACATGTCCTCATTTATACTTGATACAACATATTCTATGTGGATAGTTATCTTACTAACCATGCTGTATTAGTACACAATTTTTCTTTTAGCTTTAAGATAATGAAAACACATTTCTTAAGGAATGAATCGCACACAAAATGTAGTTGATGGACACGAGGAGGAAGCGATGGGACAATGGGACCAAGTACGATCATGAGCTGTTATAGTAGTTGAATTTCGTCCCGTCTGGAGAAACAAGACAAACTGAAATACAACTTGGAACCTGTTTTAGCGCATATTTCACCCCGGAAATATCCTGCACATAAGGGTTGACATGTACAACACATTATTAATTAATATACCAATTTCGGTTCTCCCACTTTTTTCCGGTTATTTATTTCATGTTGTATCAATCTGTACACACTCACAAACCGATTTTAAACGATTACAGATGTACGAATTAATCGACGTTGAAATATTCTTAGGTCTAGCGGTTGAAAAGACCCTGCATTCCCATTGATATTTTCCGCTATTTGTTATCACACGTCGCACTTTGGTGCTGTGTAGGCTCTGTTTGACATAACGTATTGTTTCGTGGACTCGGCTTTCGTTCTAAAATGGACTCGAACTGCATAATTTCATTCATATCTCGTTATCGTGTCGTTTAAAAACATATTTTATCCTTAAGTAAAAATAATTATTTTATGATAACAATCTATAATGTCGAATGTAAATTTACACAAATGTTGATGGGTCAGTTCCGTCCGATACCATTTCAAGTTTGTTCGCCAAAGGTTTTATTTGATACGGGTTTTATATCATACTCGATATCGTGAAATCCTCACTAGATGTGCAGAGGTAATCTTGTGCGTTCGAAATACTTTGAATCGATAGTTTTATACTTTTTTAATAGATCTTTCAGTAGAGAGCTGTTCCACGGTTCATTTTCATAAAATGACATTTTATAAGTAAAATAAAAAAAAACTTTCAATTGATAATCAATAGGTTCACTCATTATAAATGGTATTCATTACGATGCAATGGTATTTTTTGCGTTGCATCAGCAACGTATTTAATTTATCATCGGTTAATTTTATGGCTTGTAATTATGATTTCGAGCTTTAACTTCGAATGAAGTGAAGCGAGGGATAAGTTTCAACGGCACAAAATCAAACCGACGTCGACGACGTGTTCGGAACTGGTCTCTCACATTCGCAGCTGGGCTGAACGCAGCTGTCCTGTAGCCTTCAAAGGTCACACGAGTCGGGGATTAAATAACCCTCTAGCGAAGTATTTATTAATAAATTCAGCCTTAAATAAGCTTTAAGGAGGGAATGAAGTTTGGTTACGAGATAGCAATATATTGTTGGGGCAGGTGAGAAGCGAACAGGTGGTTGATTTACACGATGTTTTCATTTCTTGTTCCCAGTTCTTTCTTCTTTTTCCTAGCATTACGTCAACAATCCAAAGACGTCCAGCTAAAACCAGTAATAAGTTCTATTTTCAGCCTTTTCAGTGTTTTAAGTCTCAAATCCAGCAGGCGTTTCTGGAAAAAATGTATTTGTTTGAATATTATAAATGCTGGGAAGATTATTGTTTATCTAATCATACTGTCACTATCTGAAAAATATATTATAAATTATCTGAAAAAATATTATCTGAAAAAAAATATTTTATATAATATTATCTGAAATATAATATAATCTGAAAAATATTACATCAATATTATCTGAAAAATATTACATCAATTAACAGTACAAAACTTCAATTCTTCATAATTAACGAGAAAAATGTGCCCAATAAAGCATAAGTGAATCGTAAAAACGAGTTGAATGATGAAATTATGCCTGAGAAACTGATAATTGAAACTGATGATTTTCAGTTGATGATTGATTATCACATCGATTGATATATTGGTATCAATAAAAGAAACATGTGAAAGGACATTATGTTTTATTCGAGAAAAAATCATAATTAGTCATTTCTATTGTGTAAATAAAAACAAGTTCTTATTAGAAACAATATAAGAACACTAGACAATAACAGTTTTTGAAGTTTTTTTAACTTACTCAAAAATAGTAAATTTGGTACTATCAAAAATGTTCTATATTTTCGAGATAAAACGTTAGCAAGTACTTTTTAAGAGCTACATTGTAGTAATATTGCGTAGATAAAATACGCTTTAATCTTCTTAATTTGATGGCATTTACTTTTTCATTTTAAACCTACATAATCTGGTTATCAGAGTGACGTACCAGTATTGCTGATACCTATACCTATACCAGAGTATTGCTGATACCTATACCTGTACCAGAGTATTGCTGATACCTATACCTGTACCAGAGTATTGCTGATACCAGTACCTGTACAAGAGTATTGCTGATACCTATACCTGTACCAGAGTATTGCTGATACCTATACCTGTACCAGAGTATTGCTGATACCTATACTTATACCAGAGTATTGCTGATATCTATACCTACACCAGAGTATTGCTGATACCTATACCTGTACCAGAGTATTGCTGATACCTATACCTGTACCAGAGTATTGATGATACCTATACCTGTACCATAGTATTGCTGATACCTATACCTGTACCAGAGTATTGCTGATACCTATACTTATACCAGAGTATTGCTGATATCTATACCTATACCAGAGTATTGCTGATACCTATACCTGTACCAGAGTATTGCTGATACCTATACCTGTACCAGAGTATTGCTGATACCTATACCTGTACCAGAGTATTGCTGATACCTATACCTGTACCAGAGTATTGCTGATACCTATACCTGTACCAGAGTATTGCTGATACCTATACTTATACCAGAGTATTGCTGATATCTATACCTACACCAGAGTATTGCTGATACCTATACCTGTACCAGAGTATTGCTGATACCTATACCTGTACCAGAGTATTGCTGATACCTATACCTGTACCAGAGTATTGCTGATACCTATACCTGTACCAGAGTATTGCTGATACCTATACTTATACCAGAGTATTGCTGATATCTATACCTACACCAGAGTATTGCTGATACCTATACCTGTACCAGAGTATTGCTGATACCTATACCTGTACCAGAGTATTGCTGATATCTATACCTACACCAGAGTATTGCTTATACCTATACCTATACCAGAGTATTGCTGATACCTATACCTGTACCAGAGTATTGCTGATACCTGTACCAGAGTATTGCTGATACCTATACTTATACCAGAGTATTGCTGATATCTATACCTACTCCAGAGTACTGCTGATACCTATACCTATACCAGAGTATTGCTGATACCTATACCTGTACCAGAGTATTACTGATACCTATACCTGTACCAGAGTATTGCTGATACCTATACCTGTACCAGAGAATTGCTGATACCTATACCTATACCAGAGTATTGCTGATACCTATATTTACGTTTTGTTTGACAATTCTGTTCCTTTGTAAAGTAAAACATCTGATGACGGATGCCATAATCCTAACAATAATCTTCACTACAGTAGGCCTACACCAATTGGTGTTATTATATTATTTTGTAAATCAATTTTTACGAAATACAATGACTGTGGACCTAATGTTCTCTTCAGTGAGTTTATCTCCTACTTAATTCGTGAGAAGTAAAAATCGGAATCATTATGAAGAATAAATTATCTCGCAATCAACATTATTTGATTTTTTATCGTCATTTCCACTCGAAGATAGTCTGATTTTACCAGCACAGTTAAATAGGTCACCAACATAAGAAGATAAAAGCGTTTTTAAAAAAGCAAATTGAGTGAAGACTTTAATTATCGACTAAATTAAATGATTATCAACTGAAGAATCAGCGAGTGGAGTCAGAAGTGACGAGAGTAGTGTCCAGTTTAAGGAATGCATAACATTTAAAAAGTCAAGCTCGATTATTTTACTTATTATTTTTTCAATAAACTTTCTTCTTCCACTAAGACATTACAATATTAGGATGATCTTATCAAAGAATGTGCTATTCAGAGTGGACCATCAATAATTGATTATCTTAATGCAGTCTGGTAAGGCTTAAGCATCACTAAGTGACAAAACATGTCTCATTTTTAGGAGTTGAAACTTAAATATGAAACTGGGGAAGGTTAATATTGCGATGCTATTTTACGGATTCATCGCTGCATCGCTATTTTTTTAGCCAACCGATTATAGCTAACCGATCATACAGGCCTGGTTACTTATTGGAACTTTATACCTTTAGACTACTCTGTTTAATATTGTTGGATTAGAGTTTTTTACAACAAAATAGCGTTTCCAGTGTTTTCCCTTTATATTATACCGAGCTGTAACAAACCGATTCATCTCCGACCCAGAAAAAATCCAACGTTACGACTAAATAAAGTACGTGATTTTCAGTCGTAATTTGCGATTAACTCGCAAACTACATAGAGTTTTGAACGACGCTTGATGAGCGAGCACTTAAAAGCGACACAAAAGTGTTCCTTGTTAAAACGCCTTCGCTGCGACGCGAAGACGAGTCTATTGATGCCGCGCCGCCTGCACCCGACGCGAGTCGACTGCACTCGCTCTTGAAATGTCAAATCGCGATTCCTCCACTCCTTAACACGCGCCGCTACAACCTGACTGACTAACACGCATTTAAAATACGATGTTTTGATTCCATTTTTGCGGACGTTTGCTATCTACGATTAGTATAATTAAGTTTAATGACGTTTCGTGACCTCGAATGTGATCACGTTTTCAGGTGATGAAGGAACTAGAACATAACCAACGTAGGTTCTTTCCCATCTGACGGGATCAGATACGTAGCGAAACTTGTTTTTACTGATCAGTGATGGCAAATGTTCGCAAAAATTAAAACCAAACACAAACCCACCTCCACCAACAATAAATTTGAAAGGAATTGTAATACGATGATAAATAAGACTGTATATTTTAACTACAACTAGGTTACAATACCTTTCCGTCGACAGTTCCGAACAGGTCAATTAAGTTGACTACGTGTTTCGGAATTTAAAATTCCATCTTCAGGGTTGGTGTCAAATTAATCATCGAGTAACGTTGATCTTGTCAAAATATTAAAAACAGACAGTTTACACATAGGCCTACACACTGCACACACTACGACACTTAACATAAAACATTTGTATATATTAAACCCCTTTTTGGTTGGTTGATGATTTTAACCATTAGAATTTTTTGAATATGTTTGAATCGATACAGTGATGCTTGGTACTTAATACGAATTCTTCCGGAAATAAATGAATTATTTACTATTGTAGGCCTAGTATGAGATTATCTCATCTTGGGATAATCTCATCTCTGTCTTAAGTTTTGAGATCCGCAAAAATAAGAAAATGAATCGATTTTATTTAAAAAATTAAAGTTTTAAACCGATATCCATGATCAGAAATAAGATTTTACTTTACATTTGCGTCTAAAAAAATGGGCTAATGTTTGGATGTATGACTTCAGATGCACGAGGTTGAAGAGGTCGACTTTAGATAAAACTCATCGAAGAGGACATTAGGTCACAGTTATAGTATCTTATACAAGTTCATCTACAAAAATAAAACAGTGACAGAGATTAGTGAGAAGAATTAAGAATCTTAAGTAGGAGCATCAAAGGCATAACGAAATAACAGGTGTAACTATCAGATGCGGGGCACAACCCACCAGCGGCCTGGGGGAGTGGAAACCCCCTAGACTAGCGGGGGGACCGGGAGTCCTCCCTCGGAAAATCTTTGCTTCTCGTACTTAAAAATGGGGTTTTAAGCCTTAAAACCTGCGAAATATACAGTATTAAGAAGCTTAGTTAATTTAAGATTTCCAAGGTAAATTTGCAGGAAAAATTAATTACCATTACACATTGTTAAATTTTTCACACGTGACTCTTGATGAAGAATGTTTACCTCAAAACCATTGCAGCTATTGTTTTCTCCGTTATGAAAATAGGCGGTCGAAAAACAACTGTTACTAGCAATTCCCCTACTTTCCTACTTTCCTGGCTGTTTCATTGCCGTAAATTACATTCCAGTGGCATTTACGTCTGCAGCTCGCAGATTAAACTCAAGGTCTGTAGAGAAGAAGGCAAGAGAAGAATAACAGTACTAATCTGAAGTCATTTAAGACAAAAATGTAAACAAATCGTGAAGTCTTTTATAGACTGGAAACCTATAGAGGCAATAGACATCACTATTTGTCAGCCTCATGCTGGGAGAGTGATATGTTGACCAATCAGGGGAAGCATACATTTAACCGACCCCTCATTTAAGGCTTTGTTTTCACCCAAGGGCTAGTAGAGCTTGCTTCTAACCTAAGGTGACCAGATTTTGAAACAGCCAAAACGGGACACCGACCTCAGGAGGGTGTGGGGTGAATGTAATTTTCCTCCCCCGGAAAATTTTGAAATTTAGAAGCATTTTGGTGCGTTTTTAGACTCTTTCAGGTTGAAAATATGTGCTAGACCCTGGTTCATTTTTAACATTAATTTTAAGTTATTAGGAAACAACAAAAGAACCGAAAAAATTGATTTAAGAGTTTTTACATTAAAACGTATTTCCATACCCCCCACAAAGAGAGGGGTGCGGGGGTACTCCCCCGGAAAATATTGAAAAATTAGGAGCATTTTGATGGGTTTTTAGACACTCAGATTGAAAATATGTGCTATACTCAAGTTCATATTAACCATTAATTTTAAGTTACCAGGAAACTACAAGAGAACTGGACAGTGGTATTTAAAAGTTTATCTTTACATTAAATCGTATTTTTATAGTATTTATCTTACCAATAACGCCACAACGGGACAAATGGGCGTCCCGAGAGAGTTCGTCGGGACAACGGGACACGTCGCATAAAAAACGGGACTGTCCCGTTCAAAACGGGACGTCTGGTCACCTTATTCTAACCGGATTTTAGGTCTCCAATTAACGTCACAAGCTTTGGTTTCTCTTAGTCCTTATGGGATTAAAACATCCTGACAGTATAATAGTATTATTATTTTCTTTTTGTCTGCAACCCTTGGGTTAAACCCAAAAATCCTAATGTAAACGAAAAAATTAATTTTCAACTAAATCATTCAGCTGTTAAGCTGTGAGAGTAGTGGAAGGAGGATAGTAAACAAACCCTTGTTTCGAGCTATTAATCTCATTCGAATGAATGTAATAATGATTAAATAAAAAACAGAGTGAATGTTAACGATTAATATGGAAAAATAAATAACTAACTTAAAAACAATAGGCTTAAATGACTTGTGAGAAGAGGAACGACTTCAGAGAACATTAGAAAATAATTTTTATTTTTATTTTTATTTTTGGTCTGCGGCTATAAAATTACATTTCTATGTAAGGGGGGGGGGGGCACGTGCCCTCCGTGTCCCCTTCTCCCGGCATGACGCCTACGGTAACCATGCTGCAAGATACAAAATAACCGATGATTGTAAAATTATATCTCTGTACGTTTAAAACACACGGAATTGATTAAAATACAGTTTTCAATACCATAATAAAGTTTTGGTCACGTCTAACACAACCAACAGCTGAACACAACACGTCTGAAGTTGCGAGTACATGTCTATTAGTGATAATCATGTATTTTAAAGTTTTTAAAAGTATTTTTACATATTTAAAGCGGTAGAGGTTAAACAGAGTACATTGCCTTATGGCATCCATTTGGGAAATAATTAAAATTTTATATTTCACTTATTTTTAAATACTTCTTAATTAAACTTTGTAGAGGCATTAATAAAACTGTTTGTAGAACATTGTAAAACTTGTAACTCGTAACTTTGTAAAACTTTGTACAGGCATTAAAGAAGGGTTTGTTTACTAAAAACTTAATAAAACTTGTAGTTAACATTTATTGTTTAGTACCCAAAAATTCCCCATATTTATAGTTTCGCGTCAGCAAACCTGCATGACAATTTTCCATTTTATCTTTATGGGGAATGAATGAAATTCTGCTCCCTTACCTGCCATGTTTAGACGCTTTTACTCCGTGCAATGGACGAGTAAACTAATAATTTGCCTCCCAGCGGGAGTAAAATGGTTACTTTGTCTTCCGGGCGAGACAAAGTACACCCATAAGAATAACATTGAAATCAATAATTCCAAAATTAGAGCGCCTTCAAATTTCTACGCACATATGCAAATATGTTGCAGCTTAACGAATGCAGGTGCTAAAAGCTGATTTAGTGGCAGGAATAATCAAATAAGATCAAACAACAATCAGCTGATTAACAACAATCAGCTGTGCGAACGTCTAGGATTTAAGCATGTATGAATAATCAATAATCAATTAAGCATGTTTCAATAATCAGCTGATCGTTGGTGTGCATGCATGGTTTCAGCTACCCGGTTTAGATGAATTTTATTCATGCCCCTTAATATTAAACAGTTTATTTCATTTGTGATTCCCTTTTTTTGGAACTAAACCATGACTAAACTCAATGTATATGTCGCTAACCACATATAAGAATCAAACACTTAACGCAGAAAATTTGCTATTACCGAAAGTAGCGTTTTTACTGTTTTCACCACTCACAACATACACTCAAAAAGTACTTAGGCAACACCTTTGAATTTTGTTACGGTTATTTAGACTAAACTACCTAAAAATCGAGCATTTCAAATAAACTTGACTCAAAAGTAAACAAAACTCATAAAAAAATTAAACTCGATAATCCCAAAAAAGAAAATCCACTAACTTTGACATTACATAACAAATAGTAAATTGAAACTTACCATTTTTAAAATACGTAATTTGAAGTCAATTTTGTGATGAACAAAATAGTAAGCACCACTGTAGTTGAAACAGGTATAATAATTATTGTTAATATCGAATAAAAAAGGCTTACAAAAAACACTGTATTTAATTTTTAGGCCCATTTTTTTAATGTATAATGGTGGCGTTTGGTCCAACACAAATATAAAAATCATTTTTTCACTTAAAATCTTTAATGACCATTTAAAAATTTTCTGTAGAGCTCCTCTTAAAGATATTTTTTATGATTTTCACCAGGGGCAAATCTGCAGGAGTAAACATGTTGTTCGGAACGCTCGGGTGACTGGAGCAATTGTCCTCATTGTTGGTAGTCTTGAATATTCTCAAAGTTATCATTTGTCGTGGTTGTCATGGAAACTATGAATATTATTTCGGATTTAAACAGTCTTTCACAACCTCAGGCGACGCAACCTTAGTTAAAAATCTCATTCCACGACTCCTCTTGACACTTAACTTTATTCTTTCACGTGGAATATTAAAAACTTCAAAACAACTTCTCAAACCGGAGCACACGTCAGTGATTAAATATTAAGTTTCTATTTGATATTCTATTGAAATAGTATATTTTATATACTGTTAAATTGTTTGTATAAGAAATTCAAAGTTGATATAAACATTCATCCGCCATTTTTTATGGTTTACTAAATCGTATAATATATTATTGTAATCACCGTTTACTTTTGGGGGAAGAAAAAGTACTTAAATTCCTCTTGATGAACTAATAACCATCCTATAAATTTACTGATGACAGTTTGGAGCCTAATCAAATTTGTTGACTTTAGGTCAACAAGTCTCTAATCATGACAAGTTCAAATAATTAACTATTGGTTTAAAAAACAAAATTTTTAAGTATAAAAAATGTTTTGATGTCCATGAATTTATAAAACTTAAATACGTCGAGATTGTATTGCATCATTTGTAATGGTGTAAAATATTAAATACATAGTTCGCATATTAGAACGATCACCCGCTTTTAAATACATAATATATAAGATGTCAGTGATGTAATTTTTCGTCCTTATAGTTTCACTATTTTTTTTTATTATTACATTGATAGTATTACGAATTATTTTATCATTATCCGTGTACTGAAATTATTCACTCGAATAACGAATGAGGCTTCAGGTAAATGAATGAAGTGATTGAATAGCCTCCGAATCACTGTATATTACCAAAGAAAGGTATAAACTTGCATGGTACTGCCAAATGATTCATATGTTCGTTTCAATGCCTCAAGGGTTCATTTAAAGTTGTGGTCAAGCTAATTTAAAACATTCCTAATCGAGTTTGATGGTGTTGAAGAGACGTCATCACACTAATACGACAAAGATACGACATTTATACGAACTGACAAACATTAAACATGTTCGTATAAATGTCATGTCTTTGTCGTATTAGTGTGATGACGCCTCTTCAACACCATCAAACTCGATGAGGAATGTTTTAAATTAGCTTGACCACATCTTGAAAATGAACCCTTGAGGTTTGAAAGTAATGGTCATTGAAACCAACATTTGAATCAATTGGCAGTATTAGGTAATTGTATACCTTTCTTTGATAAATAAATGAAGACTCGATTCATTTATCTTGAAGGATAAATTTTCAAGGTTTATTACCCTCAGATAATTTTAGAAGCACATCTTTATTGATACATTTAATTTTACAAGAGCCTTTATTTGACCCTCAATGGTCTTTACGCATTTGTTTAAACATTTCAAATTGTTTGGCAGCCATTACAGCTCCCACAGCTTACATATCACCTAGAATTGCATTTTGAGTAGTCCTGCCGTTATGTTTTTTAGATCTCTAAAGGGTTTGCGTCTGTGTCCAATGGCTTACAAATCTATATTTAATCTCATATCAAACACTAAAATTCGAACTATTACCTAAATCTGAAAATAAACGCCAAGTTTAAGTTTATCAGACAGTGAGTCATACAGTAAGATTACAGTGAGTCATTTTATTCAATCACGCTCCACATAGTCAGAACAATTATATACAGATTGGCATTGTTACTCTTTCAGCATCCGGTTACAAACCGAATCAATTATATCGGAAAGAGTTATTTAGTTTGTTGAGGGAATAAAGCACGATATGTATCACGAGTGAAGATGGAAAATGTTGGCGCCAGAGCTTGTCGAGCTTTACACTTTATTCCCCCCTCAGTAAGAAATACACTCAATTCCCCCCTCCCCCCGCTTGCACGAATTAATAAATACACGATAAAAATAACTATCATAATCGTACGAAAAACACGATGTAATGAACACATTGTATTGTAATAATTCAAAACCTGAATCGTCACACGCTGAGCGTCGAGATCCGTTTCGGCCGCAAGCCGGTGCCTCTAATCAGCTGTTACCGCCTGAATTCGTTTAGCCACGACATAGTTTCACGTATGCGTGGAATTTTGAAGGCGCTAGACTTTTGAAAAGTAATTATTGATTTCACTGTTATTCTTATCCGTTTACTTTGTCTCCCACTGGTAGACAAAGTAATCCACTTTACTCCCGCTAGGATACTAAGTATTATTTTACTCACTCGATATAAGGAGAATGAAGCGTCATATAAACCTAAATGTAGGACTAAATGTATGCGCAAAAATAAATAGCAAAAGCCACATTATTACTTAAAAAATTACTAAAATATGTTTTTATATATTATTCTTTGTATGTAATCGACAACAGACAACAGTGTGTTATGCACTGGCAAACTCTAAAATGGAATATGAAACATCTATATTCATTTTAAATGTCTGCATGCTTTCTTTGGTAGCCTAAAATCCCCCACATTTATAGTTTCGCGTCAGCAAACTTGCGTGACAATTTTCCATTTCATCTTTATGGGGGATGGATAAAATTATTTTATCCCACCTGCTGTGTTTAGACGCTTTTACAGATGTAGACGCAAAAATAAATTGGAAAAGCCACATTACATTATTACTTAAAAAATCACTAAAATATGTCAATCAATCAATCAATCAATCAATCATTTATTGTCATCCGACTGTAAACAGCATTGACAAACGTCACAAAATAAATGTTCACAGAACATTAAATACAAAGAATTAGTACAATAGAATATAAAGAAAAGATAAATGCGGTAACTAAAACTAACTTGTATCATTTAAATAATCAGATACACTGTAAAACTCCTTCCTAATCAAAAAGGTCCTCAGAAGCCTTTTAAAGGTGACCGGATCAGTAACAGATCTTAGGTGGGATGGGAGTGAGTTGAATAATTTGATTCCAGAATAAAATGTTTGGTTTTCGAAAAAAGTGGTGTTGTGTTGGGGAATAGTTAGGAGATCTCGCCTTCTAAATTCATACATAGATGAGAGATTAGACTGGAAAAGATGTTTATTTTTAACAAGAAATGAGAGGCATTCGAAAATGTAAATGCAAGGAAACGTCAACAGATTATTACCAGAAAATACACCCTTGCAAGTTTCAACCCTACCCAAACCAAAAATGAGTCTCAAAGCTTTCTTCTGTAATATGAATATCCTCTTCGTTCTGACAGTTTCGGCTCCCCAGATTGGTACACCATAACACATATGAGGATACACACAAGCGAAATAGGCAGTGAGAAGAACCTTCCTATCAGAAAACAAAGCTAGCCTGCGAATAGTGAAAATTCCGCTATTCATTTTGCTTGCAACCTTATCAATGTGCTTTGAGAAGTTAAGTCGAGAATCGATTATTAGGCCCAAGAAGTTCGTTTGATCACAAGAATCTATCTCAGTATCCCCAATGATGATGGTCGAAGATCTACTACCCTCATCCCTAAGTTTGAAATCAATGAGTTTAGATTTTCCAGTATTTACAGAAAGATTGTTATCCTCCAGCCACTGCAGTAAAAGACTACAATGAATGAAAGCCTTCATTTCAGTACCAGTTATGGTGTGATCATTGATACACAGGGAAGTATCGTCCGCAAACAAACAAAGATCTGAACTTGGGACCTTGCTGGCAATGTCATTAATGAATATTAAAAAAAGAATCGGTCCAAGGACCGACCCTTGAGGGACACCGGAACTAACAGCTACTTCACTAGATTCATGAAACCTTATACAGCCCTTATTGTCAACGTAATTTACCTTGACTGCCTGCTTCCTGTTCAAGACAAACGACGAAATCCAATTCAAGGGAATACCTCTAATACCTAAACATTCCATTTTTTCCAAAAGTAAACCATGATTCACCATGTCAAAAGCCTTACTTAAATCAAGAAAAAGGCCGAAAACATATTTATGATCATCTAAGGCTCTTGAAACATTTGAAATGAAACTGAACATAGCATTGACTGTGGAGATATTTTTCTGAAAGCCAAATTGATTTTTAAAAAGAACATCATTGAAAGCCAAGAATGGAAAAAGTCTGTTGAGAAAGATTTTTTCGAGTATCTTTGAGAATGTGGATGTTATTGATATGGGGCGATAGTTATTCCTATCAGCAGCCTCCCCCTTCTTGAATAAAGGCTTGACTACAGCTTGCTTTAGGGACTCAGGGAATACCCCCTGTTCAAAAGAGGAATTGGCAATATGAGCAAGCGGACTAGCAAGAATATCTCCCACACATTTTAATAACCTTGAGGAAACACCATCCCTTCCGGCCGAGTCACAGCATTTCAGGGATCCCACGACCTCTAACACCTCATTCTCATCTGTGGGCCTTAAAAACAATGTTGAAAGAACTCTAGGTAGATATATAGTGTCATTTAAAGCAGCAGGGACATTATCGGAAGACCTTTTGCCAATGTTAGAGAAGAATACGTTAAATTCATTAGCTACTTCGCTGGGAGAGTACAAAACATTCCCCTCATCATTCTCAATTGTTAACTGCACAAAGGACTTTTGTTTTTTATTTGGGATGACTTCATTAATGATATTCCAAACCGCCTTTGATTTACAACCTGCTGAATCGATATGATTGACAACTTGCTCTGCCTTAGCTGTTTTAACTTTGGACCGGAACTGGGTTTTTAATGAAAGGTAAGATATTCTTAAGGGATGAGTGGGGCCTAGATCTTTGGATAAGAAGTATAATTCAATCATTTTTTCTCGAAGCCTGAGGACAGATGGATCCAGCTTGACTTTTGTGAAATATTTTCTGGAACAAACCTACATGTCTTAATGTATTATTCTTTGTATGTGATCGACAACTCATAAGACCAGTGTGTTATGCATTGGCAACTCTCAAATGGAATATGGAACATCTATATTCATTTTTAGTGTCTGCATGCTTTATTTTTTGTATGTAAACAAGTATTAATGCTCTACTGCCGTGTAATTGGATTAGGCTGTTTTGTAGCTTCGTAAACATTGTATAAATAAATACTTTCCTACGGTGCAGAGTTTGGATGATTAGGCGATTGATGTATACCATGTTTTCTAGGCCACAGTTAATTTATTTCAACAAATTATATTTATATCTCGCACCAAAATGTTCGGATCGCTTACCTTTAAACGTAAAACATACGGTAGTAAAACAGTGAACGATACTTACATTATTATAGTTGTGGAATGTTTCTCTACAATGAGAATATTTCGATTATTTTTTCTCTGGTGTTATTTAATTTTCGTTCTATTTGTAGAAACAATAATTTTTGAGACCACTGCAGTGTGAAAGCGATACAGAAGAGAGATTTCGGTGCCTTTATAAGGTTTTTGTTTACATCTCAAGCTGGTCGGATGAATCTATTTTGTTATTATAACATTTGTTATAATGTATAGTAACAGTTCGAAATAATTGAGGTTTAGATTGAAAAGTATATAGGTGTAAATAAATGGGCACTTTTGATCTCTAGCGTCTAGGGAGCGACATGAGATACGTCTGCTGTTGGGAAGAATCTACATAAATTATAGGACGGGATAAGGGTGACTTAATTAATTTTACTTTGCACCAATGAGATTCTTGGGTTTCAATAATTAATAAGATCCTTTTATGTATCAAAAGCATATTCTGAGAAAAATCATAGAATCATTGACCACAACCAATTCTTAACCAATTCTTAAATTGGGTATTTTTTTCTTATTTTTGGCATATTCTATTTCCCCTATTCAGATAATCATTTTTATATCTCTTCTTAGTTTGGTTGAGATATTGTTATTTCAGTATAATTTAATTAATATTTTAATCATCCTCATCATTCCTCATTTTAATTGGTGCCAGTATATATTTTAGCATGCGGCGCACTCTAGTATCTTGTGGAAAACAAATTTATTCATCTATAAAAATAAAATACTTAGATTTTAAAATTCAAACTGCCAGTGAACATTCCAAGCATTTAGTATTCATCATTATAAGTGTTTATATTCCAAAATAACTTTTCCAACGACGTAAACTAAAGATGACATTTTTACAGTAAGACAAAGGGTTTAGAGTTCCATTTGTTAAGCGGTTAAATAAATGAAATAAATAAATTAATATGTCGTACAATAGAAAAAACGTAAACTTATTTTCTCGTCTGAAATCGATCTAAAACTATTCATATTATATCCTTCTATTTGAGTTTGCTGAATTCCGTTCCTACTTTGTAACTAAGATTTAAACCGTTTGAAATCAGTCCGTTTGGCAGCATTTACAAACAGTGAACCTTAAATAGAATTCCCGATAACAAACACCCCAGCTGAGAGCGGCTCCCTCTCCCAGTCGTAGATGGAATTATCGTCTCCATCAACCTCCATTGATTGGATGAGATGGGCGAAGTGTTTTAATGATAATAAGTTATTCGTTGTATAGATTGAAGTGTCCATGCCCCCAAGGAAAAGTGTAATAGAATATAGAATTTCCTTACATAAAATACCGGTATATCTTGTTCCTTGAATTGTCAAATAAACGTTTAAAATGATTATATCTCATTAGAAGACCACTAGAGAAGGTTTGAACCATCTGAATTATTCCAGCATCCAATAATCTATCGTATGATATATAGATATATTTCACCGTATTCGAAAGATAATAATAACATTTATTTGGATTTTTTATCTTAACATTAATTTATAATTATTCAAAAATATAAAACTGGTATACGATTCTTTTGATCGTATTTAAGTTTAAATTTAGTACGATACTTATGAAAGTGAAATCCCGACCCAAGTCGTTTCTCATCTAATCTCGTGCCGTGTTTGACACAGGTATAAGCTATTCAAACACGTTTCACTAGATGGTTTCAAATCAGAGGAAATGTGAATTTAATTTATTAATTTGTTATTTATGTATTTATTCATTTATTTTCCAACGAATTATCCAATTCACAAAGCTTGATACATATTACTTAAAACCCCAATAAAAAAAACTATCGGTGTATAGTAAACGAAATGTAAATAAATTTAACAATAATATTTAATAACAAATATTAATAAACAGTTTTTAACGTTAATTTTTCTATGCATTTTAGTTTAAAATTACTGCAACTGAAAACACATTCTTGACGACAACGGGTCCCTCAGTTTTTTAATAATAAAAAAAAACACTAGCACTGATAACTCATATCTTGTGTTCGAAAAGCCCCAGACCGGTTTGTAAACCTTTGGATGAAAAAATATTAAATACCAAGTAAGAACTACATTTGAGGTTGAAGATATTTTGCTCACGAGTTCAAACCGAAGAACACTACATTTTTCGTGCATGTTAAACCGGTAGGGATGTACCCGGTACACGGTGTAGCCTACATACACAAAAATCATATATCAATACTAATAACAATATTTAAGTAAAACAATGAATAGCGTCAATATAAGTAAATATAACTATAAAAATACAAAATACATCAACGACGAATAACAAAATAATATGTAATTGTATCTGTAAACAAACCCGGAGCAGTACAATAGATACATTTAATATTACTGTCTGCGAGAGTAAAGAAGTCCCTTGAGTCCTGGCCTATTCGAACAATTGCAGGCGCTTGTTACTCGGCGCCTGCAATTTTTCGTTTTTACGTTACCGAAACACCGCGCGGGAACATGCGGACATTGCTGCACATCGCTCTGGCTCGGGGGACTTCTTTACTCTCGCATTATTGAGGTATTGTATATGATTTTTTTCTTATTTTTTCATTTGAAAAGCAAACAAAAACAATAGTGGGCTAGAAATTATTTTGAAGCACTTTATTTTAAAAATGTACTGACATGATGTATTAGTTGTAATTTTCATTATTTCAAAACTAGATAAAGGATAAAGAGGATAAAAAACTTTTACAAAATATTATATTTACTTAAACTGAGTTACAATACTATATTTCTTCTTCTGCTAACTATTCAAACAATGTCTACTTTATAGTCTGGCTCAGGCAAAACTAGCTATAGCTGGATCGTATGAATAGGAGGTCTATTAATTGAATGAATGAATGAAAACAATTCTTTATTCATCAAAAAAAGCATTACATAACATAACATACAAACTTATTTCACTGTACATACAGAGGTTACAAGATAGTGCAAAGTAAAAAATTCTTAAATCTAGATATTAACAATATATAGCTAATTAACCTTACATGAACTTGTAATTATTATGAATTTATATTTAAAAAGAGATGTACAGGAGTACAATTGGCAATGAATAAATTAGGGGCCTCCTAGGCAGTGCCAGTGATGAGGCTTCCATCACAATAAACGAAAATACAAAAACATGGCTACTAACTGATTATGTTACACTATTACATAGCTTATTAAAATATAAGTCAATAAATAGATTTTTAAATGGCAAGTCCTTTCTGGCACAAGAACAAACTGAGTTAATGCAGTCCATATCATACTTTATTACTACAGTATATTTAAATGATAATCTGAAACAAGTAATCAATGTTATCGTTAGATAACAACCAGGATTTTATATTTTTATAGTACTGTGCATGTGAATTTTGATTAACAATATGACAGGAGGTAAGATTAAAAACGCGTGGAGCAATAAAATTGAAAAACTGTCTATATAAAGTAAGTTTAGGGCGTGGGATGGACACTGTATTGCAGTTTCTAAGGTTGTACCTATAATTACGACCTATGGAGTGTTCAGTAGAAATTATTTTATAAAATATATTTAGAATCTTAAAAATGTAAAAGTGTCTTAGTGGAAGAATTCTTGAATTACTAAACAAAGGCCAGGAGTGCTCAAATCTATTCTTTTTTGAAATAACTCGAATTATGTTTTTTTTGTTGTGTGTCATTATGTAGTCAAAGGCATTTGTCTACGAGGATGAGTTTGAGGGGATTGGGAAGCTTTCGATTGAATGAAGTACATTGTCACTTACAATAGAGTGGTGGAACCACCCACAATCAGATCTTAACTGGCATTTAATTCTAGCTGTAAATCGTTGACTCCGGAATAAAACGAACTCAACTTGAAATTATTCAATTCTCTCGTACATTTGATGTGTCTCTTGGTATTATATCTCACTCTTTAAATTTTTATGTTATTTTGTTTAAATCGGGCATGCAGGGTCTCGGATGAGTGGAAATTTAGATAAACAACATATAACTAGGCCTTTGTACGCAAAATATAGTGTAATGTCTCAAAATATTCCGAATTTTATTATCGAATGAGAATATAATAGGGAAGTGTCCTGTGTTTGTTGTTTCGTCACATTGTAGTAAAACAATTGGAGTGTTAAACTCTTTTTATTTTGTTGATTTTTAGTAAAAATATGTTTTGAAGCAAAAATAAATATTGAAGCACAAACACACATTGAGAACATTGAAAATGAAACACATTAAAAAGACATATGATTTTACATAAATAATCATAAGAGGTAATCAAATGCAGCTCATATCTGGGGCGGAACGAATATCGGATTGGGATATTAATTGGTTTTACAAATTTACAAGTCGGAATCTACAACAGTAATAAGGGGCAGAATAGGACAAAGGTCATAGGATTAAGTTTATATAAAATCAATGCTACGATTTTGGACTCTATTAATCCGAAGCTTTATTCTGAGTTATTCAGCGTTAATGGGTTGCGTTCTGGAGGGTTATTCTACGATAATGCGATAATGCGTAGAATACTACGATAATGTGGAGCGTTCTAGAGCGTTACTCTGAGTTATTCAGCGTTAATGGGTTGCGTTCTGGAGGGTTATTCTACGATAATGCGATAATGCGTAGAATACTACGATAATGTGGAGCGTTCTAGAGCGTTACTCTGAGTTATTCAGCGTTAATGGGTTGCGTTCTGGAGGGTTATTCTACGATAACGTGGAGCGTTCTAGAGCGTTACTCTGAGTTATTCAGCGTTAATGGGTTGCGTTCTGGAGGGTTATTCTACGACAATGCGATAATGCGTAGAATACTACGGTAATGTGGACCGTTCTAGAGCGTTACTCTGAGTTAATGCGGGACGTCCTGGAGCGTTAGTCTGCGTTAATACGGTGCGTTCAGGAGTGTTATTCTGCGTCAATGCGGAGCGTTTTGGAGCGTTATTCTGCGTTAATGCTGTGCATTCTACAGCGTTATTCTGTGTCAATACAGTGGATTATGGAGAGTTATTCTGCGTCAATGCACGGCGTTCTGGAGTGCTATTCTGCGTTAGAGCGGAGCGTTCCTGAGTGCTATTCTGCGTTAGAGCGGAGCGTTCCTGAGCGTTATTCTGCGTCAGAGCGGAGCGTTCCTGAGCGTTATTCTGCGTCAATGCACGGCGTTCTGGAGTGCTATACTTCGTCAGAGCGGAGCGTTCCTGAATGTTATTCTGCGTCAGAGCGGAGCGTTCCTGAGTGTTATTCTGCATCAGATCGGAGCGTTCCTGAGTGTTATTCTGCATCAGAGCGGAGCGTTCCTGAGTGTTATTCTGCATCAGAGCGGAGCGTTCCTGAGTGTTATTCTGCATCAGAGCGGAGCGTTCCTGAGTGTTATTCTGCATCAGAGCGGAGCGTTCCTGAGTGTTATTCTGCATCAGAGCGGAGCGTTCCTGAGTGTTATTCTGCATCAGAGCGGAGCGTTCCTGAGTGTTATTCTGCATCAGTACGGTTCAGTGAAATACAATTTCAAACATTTATTTTAAGATCTTTGTCAGCCTACACATCAAATGAAATAATGAAATGAAATAATGATTTATTCCTTCAATCAAAAATACAAGATCAACATAATGAAAAGCTTAGGAAATAACTAGCCACTTTTGCAAGTAATGTGGCTAGTGAAAGTAGACAATAATGTAAAAACACTGAAATTAGTGTGAGTCCAGTCCAATATCAACATTTATCAAAACTCAGCTCTTCGCACCGTCTTGTAATCTTGAGCTTATCAGCTAACATAGGCTAACAAACACTCTAATTGGTGCAATACTTAAATCGGTTCCATGTTAACTCGTAATATGATGCATGAAATTAACATCACTGAAATCAAATAGCCAGGAAGATAGTTTTTTGCTAAATAACTTTATATTTATTGATTGTTTAATAATATGCGGCAGTTGGTTATACAATTTGCAGCCTGAATACGCAAAACCTTTCCTAAAAATATCTTTGTTAACTTTTGGCAATCTGACATACTGATTATTTATGCCTCTGGTAAAGTAATGCAAGTTTACAGGTCTTGTATTACCGCTTCTACTATAAAAAATACGTAAAACTTTGTAAACATATAAGTGTTGCACCGGGAGGATCTTTAACAGAGTAAACAATGGAAAAGAACTATCTCTACGGGGTTTCTTTAAAATTATCCTTAAAAAATTATTCTGCGTCGTTCTTATTCGCTTGATTAAATACTTGTGTGAGCTTCCCCAACAAACAATACCATACTGTAGTCTAGAGTGAATTGAGGCAAAGTATAAAGAGCGCATTAGGTTTGTATCACAAATGTTTCTTAAAAAATAAAACTTTCGTATTGAAAGCCTAATTTTTGCATGAAGTTCATTGATATGATTCACCCAAATTAATTTTTCATCTAAAGTAACCCTTAAATACTTAAAATGAGAAACTTGTTCTATTACTTCACAATAATTGCAAACCGTATTTGAACAGCAGCTATCTAGATGATAAACGATCGGGCGATCAAAGACAAATCCTCGTAAATCAAATTTGACTGTTAGTAGTTTTTAAGGACTATAAATGAGCGTATCGAGAACTAAGCTTCGAACCCTGTGGCTGATTATATTTACTACGGTTTCAATTTTCTCTGAATTGCTTTGTTTTCTCTAACTTTAACATTAAAATCAATTTGCTCATTTTATGTTCTGGTAACGGATCTATGTAATTTTTTCCTTTATATTTGAAATTTTCGACTACATCCTTGTAATGTTCAACGGATGAATTCTGTTATTGTCTATTAACAGCTTTCAGATATGATTCTAATTGATTTTTAACTTTGAATTTCAGATAATTTAAAGCTATAGAGGCCTCCAGAACCAAAACTGACATTACCAAAAAGAGCTCAGTATTGACAAAAACTAATCCATATGGTTTTCAGCGCAACATTTTATGAACTTGATATGTAATATATAAATAGGCCAATATTTCTTTTTAAATAATAATATTTAATGTTTTATTAACATACCTCAAGAGAAAGCCAATTTGATTCGTATAAGAAACAGTCAAATTTCTTATACGAGATACGTTCGGAAAGTAAGTTCCGTTTGGGAGTACAATATTTCTCAATGCATTTACAACATGTTATTATTATTACATGATAATAACATACCGAAAAGATCCCATTTTTATTATTTAAATCTTAAAGAGCGTAACTTAAACTACATTTCTACAGAGTTCCAACAATATTTAGGCACTTGTCATATGTAGGGAGAAGCTTTTCAATACGTGCTGAAAAGAATTCTGCCGCCTGTGCACGCAGCCACCCGCTGACGCCATCTTTAAGTTCATCGTCATTCACAAACCGACAAAGGTTACAATGGTGTACAGAAGAGTTCGTAAAATTTGTGGGAAACACTCAGAGAGATCAGTAATTTTGAATTTACTTTTTTCCTGAACTGTATCGTTGATTTTGGCAACGAGATCGCCCGTAACGACAGATGTTTGGCCACTCCTCTCTTCATCGTGGACATTATTGCGACCATCTTTACAGTTGAGGAAAAAAAGAAAATCCAAAATTACTGATCTCTCTGAGTGTTTCCCACAAATTTCTCGAACTCTTCTGTACACCATTGTAACCTTTGTCGGTTTGTGATTGACGATGAACTTGAAGATGGCGTCAGCGGGTGGCTGCGTGCACAGGCGCACAGAGAAAGCTTCTCCTTAGATATGAAAAGTGCCTAAATATTGTGGGAACTATGTAGAAAAGTAGTTTAAGGTACGCTCTTTAAGATATGTGTAGTAAAAATGTTGTAAATACGTTGAGAATTTTTTTACTCTCAAACGGAACTTACTTTCCGAACGTACCTCGTATTACGTTTAGTATTAGTTAAGCTAAGTTTGTTTTGTAATTTTGCTATGTTGCCGTACTGATAATTCAAATCGTTGCTGTTCAGCGAATTCCTCTCGTTCATTCTTTGACTGGCACCCGAAATTATAATTTCGGGTGCCAGCGTATTATAATCTGCGAGCGTATTATAATACGCTCGCAGACATTCTAGGTATAAGTTGTAGAATATATTAAGTAATAAAGTAGAAATATTAAGTAAATAAAGTATAATTATGGAAGACGACGGAGAAGTTAGTTTAATTTCATCCTGAACAATGTATCAATTAAAATAACAATCGAACCATTTGATAATAAAATGAAATTAATGAAGATAAGTGGTTCAATTTTATTGTTTCAAATAAACTATGTGATAACAGGGGAATATGAGAGCTAATATAAAAACTTATCGCCTTCGCTTTTTACTAAACTATCGGCCTTTTAAACAATTCAGTCGACTCTTCAATTCCTGTCATTGTGAGGGAGTACAGCATTCGTCTTGATCATTTCTTTTGATCCACTTTAGATGGCTCTTAATCCTAGTGTACAGTCCTGGCTTGCCGAACCTGAGGCATCCCTCTCCAGGTGCGACCAAACCTGGGATATAGCACTGAATTATACTGAAGTATACTTCAGTGCTCTGTTCCAGATTTGGTCTCATTTGGAGAGGGATGCCTCAGGTTCGGCAAGCCAGGACTGTACACTAGGATCAGGAGACATCTAAAGTGGGTCAAAATAAATTATCAAGACAAATTCTGTACTCGCTATAGCCCTCTATAGTACTTGGCCGCGGCCAGCAAAACTGGCAACGTCGCAGTTAGGTCCTACCGAGCGGTCGCCACAGCATTACAGCGAAACTGGCAACGTCGCAGTCAGGTCCTGCCGAGCGGTCGCCACAGCATTACAGCGAAACTGGCAACGTCGCAGTCAGGTCCTGCCGAGCGGTCGCCACAGCACTACAGCGAAACTGACAACGTCGCAGTCAGGTCCTGCCGAGCGGTCGCCACAGCATTACAGTGAGTGGAGAAGTTGCACACTGATTGGCTTTTTCGCAACTCTACGAGCTCAAACCTTCAGTTATAAAGATGAACTTATTATTACAACATGCCAGGTAGGTGCGCTGTGCCTGGGTGCAATAGCAATAGTTCTACTTATATGAAATCTGAAGGTAATTCAGTGTTTTCAATTTCCGACCGATCCGCTGCGCAAACAATGGATTAGCACCACTCCGCGGTCAGATCGGACACCTGCGCAAACAACGATGGATTAGCACCACTCCGCGGTCAGATCGGACACCTGCGCAAACAGCGATGGATTAGCACCACTCCGCGGTCAGATCGGACACCTGCGCAAACAACGATGGATTAGCACCACTCCGCGGTCAGATCGGACACCTGCGCAAACAGCGATGGATTAGCACCACTCCGCGGTCAGATCGGACACCTGCGCAAACAGCGATGGATTAGCACCACTCCGCGGTCAGATCGGACACCTGCGCAAACAGCGATGGATTAGCACCACTTCGCGGTCAGATCGGACACCTGCGGCCTTCTCGCGTATGTATAAAACTTTTTGACGAAAATGACTTCGTTTGTTTGGAAAAATACAAGAATAAAGACAGTCAGTGGCATGAATTCAAAGAGAGAATCCAGTTTTAAGTGAAAATGCCTAGCCTAGACTATATTTGAATTTACTCTTGCATCCTAGTGATGATAGATCATAAACCGAGAGAAAACCTCCTGAAGAAAGAAGAGGAGAGGATGCCAACTGGTTAAAAAACTCAACTGGATGAAGAGGTCCGACTTGCAAACGAAAACTAAGAAAACTAACCACATTCACAATCAGGCAAAATGCAAACAAATCCACACATTCTGATTTTATTTATACTTTACAACCGATTTTATTGTTTTTTTCACTTAATAAATAGGCTTTATTGATTCTAATAGTCTCTTTTATTATACCCTTAAAATCCACTAATATATATCGTTTACGTATATATCATTTATTAATACAGAGTTAGCAATATGCTACTACCTTTGATGGCATAGGCCTTCTTTAGAACTACTTCATACATTTCCTATTGCCAATGTCTGCATCAAATAAATTTCTTAAAACCAGAAAAAAATGGGAAAGAACACAGTAAAGAATACGAATCAACTTTTTATTCTACTAGCAAATAGTAATTTAGCTAGTGGCTTAATTTTTATGTACTCGTCTTAAAAATGTTCAAAGAAAAGATATTTTTAATAATCGCACTAGACATTTGATTGTTTGTGTAATGATATGAGTATTGTTACTATGACCATTTCACAGAGGTAGGAACAAATACAAACTGTTTATTTATGTAAAAACCTTCATATTTGTTCAAATACGTTTTCAAAATAATCAAATGTTTTTAGTTGGGGATAACCTTTAGCTTAGAACTTCTATAAAAAATAGAAAAAGTAAATGTTAAAAAACTTCACCATAAAAAAACTTCACCATTCGATAGAGAAATTAATTTACCAAATGGGCCAAACACAGACACGGACCCGGACAGACGACACCACTCCGAAAAGTTATTTTGGATTCAAGAAGCACTAAAACAAATATGTTTAATAATTATTTTATTATTTTTTCTTAAGGCTATATACCAGTTGCCCATGTAAAGAGGTCCAATAGCTAACTTTTGATTTTATGTCTGACCATAAATGCCTTACCGGGGACCCCTTTATTTTTATGTAGCTTTTAGAAAGGTATTTCAATTTTCGAAATTTCCGCCATTTTTTTCATTATGCGAGGCAACATTATCCATGGTTATCCACCCGAGTTCTCCTTGTTATGAAGAGTCTCACCCAGATGGATTCGTCCTCCAGACTAGCAGACGGGTAAGGGTCCCTCATCCTCTTCCAGGTGGACGAGCCAGGATGATCCTCGACTTCCTCCAAGGTTGAAACCCGAGTGGGGATCCAAATTCAGCTGGGAATAAACGTTCTCAGAGAGTCAAGAAGGGACCAAGGTCAACAGGAAACTGGTCACTGGATAATCTGAACGCTTTATTAGTAGAAAACTTCAAAATCAGTTTATTTCCACAAAATAATATACATATTTACAATGAAACTTAAAAATATATATCTTGTAAAATATAAATCTTACGAATGAAGCGTAAAAGGTAATACTAACTAAAATATTTAAACATATTAAAAACACTGTAAGATAATGAAAAAGATTTACAGTAAATTTAAGCTTCATAAAAAGAAAAGAATTATTTTAAGGAAATGAGCCTGCCTTACCTTAATGCTCTCTGCGTAGACTCGAGTTGAAAATAGATTTTATTAATTTAGTTATTAAGAAAAGGAGCAGGATTTAAACTTAAAAACTAACTAAGAAATTTATGTACTTTAAAATTGTCCGAAAAAACTACATAATGCTAAACTTGAGTTAATTACACGTAATAGTGGTTTGGAGAGAAAACTGATGTTATCTTTGTGATCAGTAGCTGAGACAGTGGGACTGGGCCGACCCGCGTAACGTCGCCGTCGTGTTCAGTAACAGTCCTGCCTGTAGCGGGCCTCCACTGTCGGTCGAACTTGCCTGGTTACTGGTTATGTCCGAATAGCGGCAAAGAATGTGTTGAAGTCACGAGCAAATTGTTTGCATGTAATCGGAGTAATACGGGCTACATTTGGAACATATTTATGAATCGGAAAAAAATCTTTCTTATTAGTTTTACAAGATAATTCATTAATAATCATCAGAAATTTTAGAATCATTATGAAATTGATTTAATTTTGATATTTATAAACACGCTTAGAATTCTTAATGCATTCGTTACTTATTGTCTTAAAATACGATAATTATTTAGTTAACATTAAAAGGTTGTTTTTAACTATTTTACTTATTTTATCTCTTTCACGAATCAGTTTAATTAAATTATTTGAAATCTATGGATTCAAATTTTTAAATCTTGTTGATTTTTTTACAGATTTTTAGTATCGCTTATTATTTCAGCAATTATAAAAAAATCCAAATAAACAAGAATTGACATTACCATCGAAGAAAATATTCTAATCGATTTGGGCAAGATTACAGAACAGCAGTGCGGGGTCAATGACCTGAGTAGTTGTCATCTGTGGGGACCGACGGTGTACTTGTAGGAAAAGTGATTGTCGCAGCGATCCTAAAGTGATCAGTTGTTTCTGTTTGTAACACAGCTGAGTTAACGTTATTCATCTTGTTGAACCGGATAAAAAAGTGGTCTATGCAGGATTGACTATTGGTTGTTTTTCTAAAGAGTTTATAAATAACTGAGCATCACTGTTAAAAGTACAATAAAAAGCTAAAAGACTTTTTTATATATTTTTTACTGGTTTTTTTTTCATTTTCTGTACGTGAGAGTGTAGCAATACCAATGTCATTGCCCTACCATTGAGATGGAGACGAATCCAACTGTATTCCCAAAAATACTTTGAAATCATATCCTGAGCCTCTTAATCACCGCGTTAGAAATTTGTAGTCCGATTTACCTCAACAGTCCTTGAAACAGGTTCTAGGGTAAGGGCGAGGAGGGTGATCTTTTATATCACCCTCGTTGCAGCAGACCTTCATTTTCAGCGAATTTCAACCGTAAAAATCATATTTCAATCCAACAAAAACGAGATATAACTTGATTTTTTTACCTTATAAGAATAACAGGGAAAGAATGCAGAGTATGAGAGTATGCAGGTTTGTAAAATTGTAAGCTTTAAACTCAGTATCTAGAAGATCTAAACTATAACAAGCCATATACCAAATTTTAACAAGATATGTTAAGAAAGAAATAATGAAGATATACCTAGACTTTTTTTACTTCCCATAAGGATAACTCTGGGAATGAGTATGAAGGTTTGCTGCCATAAAAATAAAATATCGAGGAATTTAGATTAATATACATTTAATCTCATTTAGATGAAGCTACAAACAAAGTTTTATTAAGATTTGTTGAGAAATTAATTAAACTGAATGAAACTGAATTATTTCCCATAAGGATAACACAGGAACAACGGCCTATGCTTGCTGCTTTCAATATCTCAGAAAGAAATGAACATAAAGCGATGCATTTGGAAAATAGGAACATTAACGTCGTCAATCTAAAGTAGTTTTCAGACAACCATTTTCAGGACTGCTGTCCCATTATCAAGTCCTTCAGTCAAACTAAATCACTATAATACACATATTTTCGACGGTTTTTGTAAATAATTACACTGACAAAGATATGCGTATTTAGGGATTTTAAAAAGTATTTTGGATTGGCGATTTAAATGTTAGTATCCTAGTATTTTTACAAGTCTATTTTCGATCCAGGATTTTTTTCTATTTTTCACTGGTTAAAAAAAGAAACACTGTTAAATACTGATAAATAATGGTTACATTTTTTATTTTAAAAATACATTTAATTTGTATAACTTTTATTTCTCTATGTAAAATATCAAAATACCTATTTTGGTGGTTTTAAATGCCCGTTACCGCACCCCCCTTTCAATGGTCCGATTGGGCTGGTTTTCGAACTAGTTTCGTCAAGATCAAAATATTTTTACTAGGTTATCGCGCTTTCGGTCACATATATAAATACATATTCTGAATGTACAGATAGATACGTATAAATTCTCACCTCACTTCTTCTCCCCCGAAACTGCCGTGCTACCGAGTGCTGAATCGCAAGCTGAAATGTTAGCCCAATCAAGCTTTCATCCAGGGTAGGCTACTCTAATTCAAATTCAAATAATCTTTATTCATAAAATACATGATATGCACACTGAATTGCGTCAGAGAAACATACGATATATATTTCGGGCACTGCATTTAATAATCAATCAATCGAATGAGTTAATCCTCAAACTCAAAATATTATTGCTTTTTCCAATAACCTTAATAATATTCACCTTTGAGCGTTAAGAAAATCCTTAAAAATCGACGAATTAAGATTTTTTATGCGTTTTCTTCTTGCCTACATTGACTTTTCATTATTATGAAGTTATAGGAAAGGAGGTTCCTGGTAAATTTAAGGGTACAGTATTTAGGAAAATCGGTAGAAAAATTACGTCAAAACTACGAACGAATTTGTACGACGTTTTCTTGCAAGGGTGAAGGGTGAACTGTCGGCAACTGCAGTACATAGTAGATGCCAAGTGGTCAGCTGATAAGCAAAAATTGCAACTCCACTTTTGATGTTTTTTTAGATTTTTAGCCACAGCCCAAAAGCCTGTTTATAATTAATTCATATAGAAATGATTAAATAAATTAAATAAAAATGTAATTTAATCATCAACAAACAATGCTATTAGCATTTCACCAGAAAAAGTTACTTCTGCTTTTGAATTTGTCCGTGCTTGTACCTGCCTACGACACGACAATAATCAGATTTATCATTCGTTACGCATCGATCGTCAATCAGTATTCATTACTCGAGGAAACCCGGTAGGAAAGTCTTGCAGCTGATTCCGCTTTAGCCCGCCAGGCACCAGCAGCAGGCGGGAGAGGAGTCGCCGTGTTGTCGACTGTAGTTCGAGATGTCGCCACCAGAGCGAAGCACAATGCGATAGTGATTATCAGCTGAACACCACTGGAAATACTTTCTAAAATTTGTTATCAGTTTCTTTAGCGTCAGAAGGCTTCAGCCATTTATTAGAATTTTTTTAGGGTTTCCTACGTACGCCGAACCCCCAAAATCAGGCTAAAAATACCCTCTGTGTGGTGCCATTCAGTAATTTGGCAGTGCGCCTTTAAAAACATACATATATATATTTAAGGAATGCGTTTCATAACTGCTTGTCTTTACCCCTTTTGGACATACATTACGTTAAAGTTTACAAAATCAACCACACCGTTTGGTTAAAGCTTAGTTACATTTTTATTTTGAGCCTATTTCGGCGTAGGGAATCTATTTTAGTTAGGTTTTTGGTTTGTGATTATTTGACCGAGTGAACCTCACACTACGAAAAATTTAGTTGGTCACAAGACACCGAGCTTTTTGACTCGAGATGATGTGAAAACCGTTCCACTGCCGACTCTGGTGACGGGGCCGGGGTGGCGTCCACTCGACCCGGCGGTCAGGGAACTGTCAAACCCGCAGGCCGACTCGGCGAGCGGTTACTTGGGTGTCCAGTCGGAGGGTAGCTCTACATGGCCGGGCCACGTCACCTGAGGCCACCTGTACACCGTGGCGCGAGGTGTGTCTGGGTCGCGACCCCGGCTCTACATGGCCGGGCCACGTCACCTGAGGCCACCTGTACACCGTGGCCCGAGGTGTGTCTGGGTCGCGACCCCGGCTCTACATGGCCGGGCCACGTCACCTGAGGCCACCTGTACACCGTGGCGCGAGGTGTGTCTGGGTCGCGACCCCGGCTCTACATGGCCGGGCCACGTCACCTGAGGCCACCTGTACACCGTGGCGCGAGGTGTGTCTGGGTCGCGACCCCGGCTCTACATGGCCGGGCCACGTCACCTGAGGCCACCTGTACACCGTGGCCCGAGGTGTGTCTGGGTCGCGACCCCGGCTCTACATGGCCGGGCCACGTCACCTGAGGCCACCTGTACACCGTGGCGCGAGGTGTGTCTGGGTCGCGACCCCGGCTCTACATGGCCGGGCCACGTCACCTGAGGCCACCTGTACACCGTGGCCCGAGGTTTGTCTGGGTCGCGACCCCGGCTCTACATGGCCGGGCCACGTCACCTGAGGCCACCTGTACACCGTGGCCCGAGGTGTGTCTGGGTCGCGACCCCGGCTCTACATGGCCGGGCCACGTCACCTGAGGCCACCTGTACACAGTGGCCCGAGGTTTGTCTGGGTCGCGACCCCGGCTCTACATGGCCGGGCCACGTCACCTGAGGCCACCTGTACACCGTGGCGCGAGGTGTGTCTGGGTCGCGACCCCGGCTCTACATGGCCGGGCCACGTCACCTTAGGCCACCTGTGCACCGTGGCCCGTGGTTTGTCTGGGTCGCGACCCCGGCTCTACATGGCGGGCCACGTCACCTGAGGCCACCTGTACACCGTGGCCCGAGGTTTGTCTGGGTCGCGACCCCGGCTCTACATGGCCGGGCCACGTCACCTGAGGCCATCTGTACACCGTGGCCCGAGGTTTGTCTGGGTCGCGACCCCGGCTCTACATGGCCGGGCCACGTCACCTGAGGCCACCTGTACACCGTGGCCCGAGGTTTGTCTGGGTCGCGACCCCGGCTCTACATGGCCGGGCCACGTCACCTGAGGCCACCTGTGCACCGTGGCCCGTGGTTTGTCTGGGTCGCGACCCCGGCTCTACATGGCCGGGCCACGTCACCTGAGGCCACCTGTACACCGTGGCCCGTGGTTTGTATGGGTCGCGACCCCGGCTCTACATGGCGGGCCACGTCACCTGAGGCCACCTGTACACCGTGGCCCGTCGTTTGTCTGGGTCGCGACCCCGGCTCTACATGGCGGGCCACGTAACCTGAGGCCACCTGTACACCGTGGCCCGTCGTTTGTCTGGGTCGCGACCCCGGCTCTACATGGCCGGGCCACGTCACCTGAGGCCACCTGTACACCGTGGCCCGTGGTTTGTCTGGGTCGCGACCCCGGCTCTACATGGCCGGGCCACGTCACCTGAGGCCACCTGTACACCGTGGCCCGTGGTTTGTCTGGGTCGCGACCCCGGCTCTACATGGCCGGGCCACGTCACCTGAGGCCACCTGTACACCGTGGCCCGAGGTTTGTCTGGGTCGCGACCCCGGCTCTACATGGCCGGGCCACGTCACCTGAGGCCACCTGTACACCGTGGCCCGAGGTTTGTCTGGGTCGCGACCCCGGCTCTACATGGCGGGCCACGTCACCTGAGGCCACCTGTACACCGTGGCCCGAGGTTTGTCTGGGTCGCGACCCCGGCTCTACATGGCGGGCCACGTCACCTGAGGCCACCTGTACACCGTGGCCCGAGGTTTGTCTGGGTCGCGACCCCGGCTCTACATGGCGGGCCACGTCACCTGAGGCCACCTGTACACCGTGGCCTGAGGTTTGTCTGGGTCGCGACCCCGGCTCTACATGGCCGGGCCACGTCACCTGAGGCCACCTGTACACCGTGGCCCGAGGTTTGTCTGGGTCGCGACCCCGGCTCTACATGGCCGGGCCACGTCACCTTAGGCCACCTGTGCACCGTGGCCCATCGTTTGTCTGGGTCGCGACCCCGGCTCTACATCGCCGGGCCACGTCACCTGAGGCCACCTGTACACCGTGGCCCGAGGTTTGTCTGGGTCGCGACCCCGGCTCTACATGGCCGGGCCACGTCACCTGAGGCCACCTGTACACCGTGGCCCGAGGTTTGTCTGGGTCGCGACCCCGGCTCTACATGGCGGGCCACGTCACCTGAGGCCACCTGTACACCGTGGCCCGAGGTGTGTCTGGGTCGCGACCCCGGCTCTACATGGCCGGGCCACGTCACCTGAGGCCACCTGTACACCGTGGCCCGTGGGGATGTCTGGGTCGCGACCCCGGCTCTACATGGCCGGGCCACGTCACCTGAGGCCACCTGTACACCGTGGCCCGTGGTTTGTCTGGGTCGCGACCCCGGCTCTACATGGCCGGGCCACGTCACGTGAGGCCACCTGTACACCGTGGCCCGAGGTTTGTCTGGGTCGCGACCCCGGCTCTACATGGCGGGCCACGTCACCTGAGGCCACCTGTACACCGTGGCCCGAGGTGTGTCTGGGTCGCGACCCCGGCTCTACATGGCCGGGCCACGTCACCTGAGGCCACCTGTACACCGTGGCCCGTGGGGATGTCTGGGTCGCGACCCCGGCTCTACATGGCCGGGCCACGTCACCTGAGGCCACCTGTACACCGTGGCCCGAGGTTTGTCTGGGTCGCGACCCCGGCTCTACATGGCCGGGCCACGTCACCTGAGGCCACCTGTACACCGTGGCCCGAGGTTTGTCTGGGTCGCGACCCCGGCTCTACATGGCCGGGCCACGTCACCTGAGGCCACCTGTGCACCGTGGCCCGTGGTTTGTCTGGGTCGCGACCCCGGCTCTACATGGCCGGGCCACGTCACCTGAGGCCACCTGTACACCGTGGCCCGAGGTTTGTCTGGGTCGCGACCCCGGCTCTACATGGCGGGCCACGTCACCTGAGGCCACCTGTACACCGTGGCCCGAGGTTTGTCTGGGTCGCGACCCCGGCTCTACATGGCCGGGCCACGTCACCTGAGGCCACCTGTACACCGTGGCCCGAGGTTTGTCTGGGTCGCGACCCCGGCTCTACATGGCGGGCCACGTCACCTGAGGCCACCTGTACACCGTGGCCCGTGGTTTGTCTGGGTCGCGACCCCGGCTCTACATGGCCGGGCCACGTCACCTGAGGCCACCTGTACACCGTGGCCCGAGGTTTGTCTGGGTCGCGACCCCGGCTCTACATGGCGGGCCACGTCACCTGAGGCCACCTGTACACCGTGGCCCGTGGTTTGTCTGGGTCGCGACCCCGGCTCTACATGGCCGGGCCACGTCACCTGAGGCCACCTGTACACCGTGGCCCGAGGTTTGTCTGGGTCGCGACCCCGGCTCTACATGGCCGGGCCACGTCACCTGAGGCCACCTGTACACCGTGGCCCGAGGTTTGTCTGGGTCGCGACCCCGGCTCTACATCGCCGGGCCACGTCACCTGAGGCCACCTGTACACCGTGGCCCGAGGTTTGTCTGGGTCGCGACCCCGGCTCTACATGGCCGGGCCACGTCACCTGAGGCCACCTGTGCACCGTGGCCCGAGGTTTGTCTGGGTCGCGTCCCCGGCTCTACATAGCCGGGCCTTGGGTCAGGTCGAGGCCACCTGTACACCGTGGCCCGAGGTTTGTCTGGGTCGCGACCCCGGCTCTACATGGCGGGCCACGTCACCTGAGGCCACCTGTACACCGTGGCCCGAGGTTTGTCTGGGTCGCGACCCCGGCTCTACATGGCCGGGCCACGTCACCTGAGGCCACCTGTACACCTTGGCCCGTGGTTTGTCTGGGTCGCGACCCCGGCTCTACATGGCCGGGCCACGTCACCTGAGGCCACCTGTACACCGTGGCCCGAGGTTTGTCTGGGTCGCGACCCCGGCTCTACATGGCGGGCCACGTCACCTGAGGCCACCTGTACACCTTGGCCCGTGGTTTGTCTGGGTCGCGACCCCGGCTCTACATGGCCGGGCCTTGGGTCAGGTCGAGGCCCAGCTCCCAGCACGGCTGAAGTGGGCGGTATACTGCTCAACACGTCAAACTCGTCTCCTCTGACCCTAGTTTCCGCATTTATGACAGGTTCCCTTTTTCGCAAGCGGTTGAAACTGGAGACGAATCTTGAGAGGATTCTCTATTTACGAACGCTATCCTTTTCTTGCTCGGGCTTTCACAACGGCCGTGTATGTATGGCCCTATCAGCACTCTCCGCTGTAATCGAAGCGTTCTTTACACTCGGCTGGGTCAGCCCTGACGATTAATTGTCATGAGGAAACCGCTACTGTCAGCTTGGAGTGAACATGGGATGTTTTGACGCTCAAAAACAGCCGGGATGCGACTACGGTTAAAAGGAAAATATAGGAGCAGTTCCCGCTTCTTGGCTGGATTTCGTTACTGGCTCGACAGTGATTTATATCACACAGCTTTGACTTTACTTTGCAAATAAATAAACAAATTAATTTAATTTATACATACATTAGAAAATGCATTCGACTAAACAAATAATGCAACAAAACTGAAATCCATTCGCGGTAAATAAAAGAAAACAAAAACAATCGGAGAATCGTAACAAAAAATTTTTCAATTCTTCATTTACCAAAAAACCAATCCGCATTTGCAAAGGTTTCCCCATAAATGCCTAATTACATGAGGAGCTTGAAGCTATTTAGGAAAAATTGTCCAAACATTTACTTTAAAATGTAACGTTGGACTTATAATACAAAAATATTTTTATCCTTTCATACATTCAATAAGTACCCCCGTGGCAACAAACCTGCATACTCGGCGAATTTCACATGCAAAAGATTATATTTCAATCCATCATAACGGGATATAACTTGTTTTTGTAAGCTCCAAAAGAATAACATGGGGATTGAGTATGCGGGTTTGCTGACACAAAAATGGACATTTTGGGGAATTTAGACTAATGCACATTAGATGACATCTAGATGAAGCCACAAAACAAGTTGCATTATGGGATATGTTGAGAAATAAGTAGATATAGAATTTTACTTATTTCCCATAAGGTTAAGATTGGAACAACGTACTGTGTTTACTATCTTCAATATCTCAGTAACCAATGGACATAGATCAATGGCTAAGGATAATAAATTGTTTATCGTTTGTTTTTGTGCTGAATTCAATGGTGCCAACTAAAATGGGATAATTTTTTTATTTAAAAAACTCAAAAAACCAATTAATTTTTGAGCGGTTATACCCCTTTCCTCATAACTTGTCAAATAGCTATGTAAATTAATTTGAGAGATGCATTTTAACTCATTAAATTTTAATTAAAATCCTCTTTAATCACTTTAATTTATTAATTATGGTTACACGTGGTACATTAATCATAGTTCGTACAGGAAACCTTATTATGTGTTGACATTACACTGGAAAAAAATACTCTAAACAATAAAATTTTATGATAAGTAATGAGCAAATATTACAGAAAGTCATTTATTTTTATCTTTATTACTGAAAATTAATTGAGAAGCTGTAATAACTTGTGATAACATGATTAGCCGAGCATTTAAGATGGTTCTATAAAAGCGAAATCATCCACCTAGAGCGTCGGTGTGATATGAACCTCTACAAGACCATGTCGAATGTTTTGTTCATGTAAATGTTGAGTTTTACATTATTGTGTCTTATTTTAGTCGATAAGTCACTTAAATAACTTCTAAATTTATTATTCGTAACTAAATATTTCAGCTTTTAAACTGCAGGCCTATCCCTTGAATTTAATTTACATCTGCTTGTAAAGAAAATGCTCATACCTGTCATGGTAAAATCCATATATTTTTTTTAAATTAAAACGAACAAAACGTTTTAATATTAAAATGTCATAATTGCATTCTGCCGTAACTCCTTCATCCGCTCTCGAATGCCATAATTCTAGCTATAAACTAACAAGGGATGCTTTATGTAAAATGGAAAATATATTTTCATCATACTAATTTGATACAAATCCTAATCAAAAAAGGCACAATTTCTATAAGTTTATAGACTGATTCAAATTATAAGGCCCACACCGTCCGTAGCATTGGGCTTATGGACGGCGTGGACCTTGTGTTTTGATTCGAATCATAATTTTTTTTTAATGAGCTTTTATTCCTCCAACCTATAGTGACTTAAACTGTGCTTATACACAATACGCTGTCTTCATTTCAAGTGATTCCGTGAAACTACTGTGGCCCTTAACTTCCTGTAAACAAATTCTGATTTACATTCCTTATAATTAATCTGTATATGTATCTGTATCTGTAACTGCATCTGAGATCTGTACGCTAGTCAAGATGCACCTGAAGCTTTCGTCTTGCCGGCTAAACAGAGACGTTAAGCAACCGGACCCTGGGTAAACAAACAGCTGACTGTGATTGAGATAAGTGATAAGAGATAACATGATAGATAAGTGGATGTGTGGCAGTAAACAATCGCACATTAGTTTTGTACGCATAATAGTTAATTTCACATTTAAGCTTCAATCCAGACGTGGCACTTTGAAAGTAATAAAAAACATTATTTTCTCAGCAGATTTCCATAATAATAAAAGCAAAACCAAATTAGCTTTTTTCATAGCGAACAGGAAAATTGAGGTTAAAGCAATATTTACAAGTACGGTACAATAATCATCTATATCACCCATCTACCACCTGACCATATTAATTTTTATAAAATTAGTATGTGTTTGGATTAAGAAGAAAAAAATTCCTCCAAGGCTTTGGAAGTTTTGTCATAATTAATTGGTAAATTAATTTACAGTGAGACACTCTAACATCCAAATTGTAAAAATATTCTACAAAACACATAAGCGTCGTTAATATGATTAGGCCCCTACAATCGTCCATAAAATTTATTAAAATTGTTTACACATACTTTGAATAATAAAGCCTTGTGAAACATTTCATCATATGATATGGGACAAATAGGTAATAGGTAACAAATATCGACAAATATTTATTAATAATCAACAAAAATCCGGATATTCAACCTTTTTTTCTTCGATTTTGATTTAAACTCCTGACGACATGTCCCAGGAAAAAAATAAAACATTATTTCCTGGGTTTGTGGACAGCATTGCGTTCAGTCCAAATCGTTTACAGTCAAATGGTAAAATTTTTTTATCTTTTCAGTTCACTTTGTAGTTTTTTACTATAATAACTTTAAACCTATAACGCAAATGTTTCAGGATCAAAGAGTCACTTTTTAGTTGTGTGAACCACAATTCTCATTACACTGCAATCAATATTTTCATAACAATTAAATAAAAATAAAACTCTATTAAATTCCATTTTTACACCTGCTTCATTCAGTCGAATTTTCCTCCGCCTAAGAAAGTAATGTAATTCTCTGTCTCCCCCCTTTCAACTGATTTCGTCGGGTAAGTAAATTATACATTTAAGAGTAGCAGTGAAGACAACTAGTTGAACGCCTTCAAACCTTCCACGCAGACATGTATGTATGTTGCAGCTCGGCAGACTGCAGGCACTTACCAAAGAACTATACTACTACACTAGTTCTTTGGCACTTACAGCTGATTAGCGGCAGTGGCACTACAAGAGAACCAGACCAACTGAATAACCATTTTGTTTTCGTTAAGGCAAATTAATTCGACACAACACAATCTACTCGGTTTTGTTTCAGTCGTGTGTTTCGTGTTAAAACAATAAATATTTGAGGTTGTACATTTATTTATTCTTAAATCAGGGAAGAAAATGTTGTGCGTTACGGAGAAGAATTCTATAGCATTATACATGTACGAATAATCATTGAAATTCTCAGGGTAAAACTATTATACGTATTTTTTATATAGCATAATATACGATCGAATATAATTCGCTGTACCAAAAGAATAACCCGAGTAATATTTAGGTAAATGAGACATACAAGTCAGAAGACATAATTAGTTAAAGGGCATAGTAGTCTAAGAACACGTTGGTTAAAGGGTACAGTATTCGAAGACATTATTCGGGCACGGTTGTCACAGGACACTGTACTTACGCCCCGGAGATACCGATTTGGGACCAGTACCTTTTATTGGTAATTTTGGTTGACAAGATTGCAATTGATAAGAGTCAGCCTTTGGATGTGAGGTTAAAACAACTTATATCCTTTAATTAACTGGTAATAATAAACTGGACATGTTCAATAAATCTTTCTTGAATTCATGGAGTACTTGTATTTTCATTTAATTGGTACAAATTGTCCATACATTTATATGACATTAAATTCCTTAAATTTGTATTACTATATCAGTAATTGTACAAACTCACTCTATCCCTACTATCGCCGTGCACCGGGGGCTCGTCTGAAAATTACCAAAATTTAATAATACAAGGTAACTAAAATAATTTAATCCCTATGTCTTTTACTTTCATTCAAAATAAGAAAATTTAATAAATCTGACCTAATAATATACAATCCTGGTAGAAAATAGTTACATGAAACATGTGCAAAATCCTTGCAAAATTATACATGAAAACTCTTTACACAAAAATTTCTCAAAGTACAAAATTATAAGTTGTTATGTTGAAATTAACAAAATTATATCACACTAAGCAAATTTACATATTGTAAATTCAGAATAAACTATACATACAATATTTGATTCTTTCATTTATACAAATAATATTATATTAACTTAATTTTTCAACGAGCAGTGCTCATTTTGGGGAATAGTGCAAGAGTGAACTTTATCCTAGCTCCTAATTAATATTGCCTCCAAATCACAAGAATGCACAGGAGTGCCAACAGGTAAGTGTTGAAAAGTAACAGTATTGTAACTGAATATAATAGTTTATACACATAATTATTTGTTTGATTTTTCTTTAACCTGGTTTTAACTTTATTCAGTTTTTAAAATTCAAAATTAAATTTAATACATTAAATCAGTACAACACTGACATTGAAAGGCACTAATCAACAAAGAAGTCAGAGGATGGAGATCTTTGATGATGCTGCAGTCAAACGACACAGTAGTCGCAGACCACAGAGGTTAGAAGACACAGTAGTCATAGGATACACAAGTTAAAGGACACAGTAGTTGTCATCATTTTTAAATCCATATTCCAGGATGCATATTTGATAGATACTGAATTAATATTATCTATATAATATTTTCCATACAATAAATAGCCGTTACGTTTTTGAGGCGTTCAAATCATGCTCAGGTAAACCCTATCTAAGATGTCAGAATATTTTCTTTCTGGCGACCATCCCAATTACAGACAAGCAGGATAGTGTACCGAGTACATTTAGGTAGTGTTATAAAATCATGGCTATCGAATTAATTCGAGTTGTTATTTAGAGAACAAACTAAATGCCATAATTCAGCCTCATGTGGTTCGCCGAATACCTATTTCATAAAAAGATTTTCAATTTTCCCCCTTAATTTGGGAGTTTATTTTATCAGGGTGCAAATGTGAAAGGTGTTTTACGAAGTATAGAGTAATCACTGGTGAACACTAGTAATGAAAAGTCCACACTAGTTTGTAGTAAAATCTTATTGTTTATAACTTATACTCGATGTAAAATATCGCAGTTTTAACCGTATATCACCTTATAACTAAATATTTTTGTTCGCTTGAAACTTCTAAACCCACGATAAGTTTTTACCGTGTTCTATTTTATAGACTAACTAGTAAGGTGGTTTTTGTTGTGGTTCGTAAATAACGTCCAAAGCATGGTAAAGGAATGTAGTCCAGAGATAATATAATATCCGATCCACAATTAGGTGTTCAATATCTTCGACATTAGTATTATCGTTCCTTCGAAACTATATATATAAAAGCCAAAACCCATTGACTGACTGACTGACTGACTGACTGATCACAGTTTCTCAAACACTATAAGGCTTAGAGCCATGAAACTTAACATATATTCTTTACAGGCTCTAGATACGTACTAAGAAAGGATTTTGCAATATTTTCACTCAAAAGCCCTAAATATGTGATATATTGTAAAACTCAAAATGGCGGCCATTTTTAGCTTTCCAAAAGCGGCCAAATCTTACTTTCTCAAGAACTTCAACAATTTGGGCCATGAAACTTGGCAAAATTATTTGTTGTAGGCTTTAGATACAAAAAAAGAAAGGATTTAAAAATATTTTTCTCAGATGGCTAAAATACAGTATTTGAAAAAATAATAATATGGCTGCCATTTCAGTTTTTAAAACTACGGATTGGAGTACTGTAGAATATTTTCAGGGGATAGAAAATGTACGAGATCCAATCTAAGAAAAGAATAAAATGTAGACAAATTTTAAATAAGAAACTTTTTGGGGAAGTAGGTTTTTGGCCTAGTTTACTGTCTAATTTTTCTTACACTTTTCGGTTTATTTTTGAAATATGTTAAATTCAGATTGACATTAAATCGGAAATCCATCCTTAGCGTATTTTTTCTTTAAAATTCCGGGTTATCCTCTTTCTCTTTATTGGGAAATGGGAGGAAGCTAATTAATACCATATACTAATCATAAGGGAAACATTATTAAAGGAAACGTTACAACTTCTCATTTCCATCTAGGGCGGAAGTAACATGTACACCTTAAGGGTGTAGGCCTATTGCATGCCCATGGCCCAAATAAATCAGTCTATTTCTTAATTATTCCTCAAATTTGCACATAGAAATTATGGGATAGTATGATTTAACTAAAATTAGTTATCGTTTCAGCGGGCGAAGCTGCGGGTATATCTGCTAGTTTGATATATTTTGACAATTCGGTTTACATTCCAATTGTTCTGGTATCGGTATCCCTATCGGAAGTTTCGATATTTTACTAGTTATCAATGTGATTGAAACAGGGAGCATCAAATGACAGGTACGTTGTCGAAATTAAATAGAAAGACTGTCCCATTTTGACGATTGTTTACTCATTTTATACTTTAAGTATTTACACTTTCTTTCGATATAGAGGTTCGATATTATTGTTTCGATACGAGGTATGTCGCACGCGCGGTAGCCAACTCGCCACCGCCGGCGCCGTATTTGTGCTTGTGACTCATCCACCTGCCCTTAGTTTCCTTTTTCATCCGGTAAGATTCCGAGCTCCCCGATAAGGTGTCTTATGTCACGAACCGTAATGGAGGGGCGAAAAGCGTCACCGAGTTTCTTGGCTGAAATTTATCTAGGCATATTAGCGAATTTCCTTAAAGGAATAAGCTATTACCGTAGGTCTCATGGTAAGACCTAAGCCCGAGACCATGTTAACTTTTCATTTTGGGGCCCCCAGAGGCAAAAAACACTATTCGTTCGAATATATATATATATATATATATATATATATATATGTCTGTTAACACGATAGCGGCCGTAAATATGATCCGATCGTAATGAAATTTGGTACAGACGTGTAAAGTGGTAATCACTTGGACGAGTTCGTTAACCAGCCCGATCGGACCACCGGAAGGGAGGGGGGGTAAAGGGGGGTAAACCCTCCCAAAAATGGGTATTTTGACTTTTTACATAGAAAATTTAAAATTATCCAGTTTTTGCTAGCATTTTTTAATTCAGCTCAAAAAACAAACAATTTAGTATTTTTAATCACTGCTCTATGTTCTTTGGTTTCCGAGATATTGAAAGTGGTAAACACAGTACGTTGTCCCAATGTTAACCTTATGGGAAATAAAGAAAATTCTATATCTCTCTTATTTCTCAACATATCTTGATAAAACTTGGTAAATGGCTTCCTCTAGTTCAGATCAATTAAATATTGAATTAAAACCACCCAGCTTTAATATACCCGTAGCAGCAAACCTGCATACTCATTCCCCATGTTATTCTTATGGAGCTTACAAAAAATGTTGAATCTCGCTATGTTGGATTGATATATGTTGTTTTGCATTTGAAATTCGCTGAGTATGCAGGTCTGCTGCAACGGGGGTATTTTTCGTACTTGAGAGGTATTCTCCGATCACCGCAATAAGACAATTTAAATACCCAAGATGCAGGTGATAAACATTTTGGGTCGAATACATATTTCCAGCAAAGAACAGTCATGATGTTATCCAGTGTACTCAAAAAGAAATGTTCACTTTTAATTGGGCTAACCTTTTTGGTAATGCCAGGTATATGAAACCGACATCAACTGGAATAGTCGGTTATAAGTTTAGTTTTCAGTCATCGAATTATTATTATTATTATTATCGTATGGCGATTCGCCAGTCACCAACCAAAGCAAGATAAAAAAAAGGAGAATGGGAAGGTTGCCGGCCAAAAAGCCTTAGTCAATTAATAAAATATAAAAAGGAATAAAGTAACCTCAGAAGCAACGATTCTTGATCCCTACAAAGCCAAATCGAGCTCTCTAATCCAGGACAGCACTAAATCATCTACACTGTGAAGGCGACCTACCTCACCTGGTATGGCACGCAAAGGGCAGTCATTGGCTATATGATACATTGTCTGAGTTTCAGCCCCACAATCACAAGATTGGTCCGGGACCTGTCCCCACTTGATTTTCCAGGAATTACACCGACCCACATCCGTTCGGAATCGATTTATTAAAGCCCATTCCCTTCTAGGTAGCTGCATGCCACCTACTGCACATGTTGGACTGGTCATCGAATAATAATTTGTTATCATTTTATAATGTGTGGCTAACGTCCTTAGGAGATTACTATCAATCGCAACTTTGCGAAGGAATATTGTCAATAGAGTGGGGTTTGCAAAATTTACCCTGTAGTGCAACAGAGTATCGGAGAGTTTTAATGAAAATACATCTTGCACATAAAGAGTTTATCGATGGAATAAGTATTTTTCACCACACTACGACGAAATCACCTGTTTTATAATACGTCAAACGCGGACCGAAACACACTGTTTGCCGCCACAGGACCGAAAACGTTTGGGGCCTTAGGGCCGAAAGTCAGCTGATCGTTTATTTACTTGAAACGTCAGAACATCACATAATTACGACGGCATTCAATAGGTTCTAAAGTCAGGATGGTTGCGATCATATGATTTTCATAGCTGTATGTTTAAATCATGATAAAGAAGTTTTATCGTCGCTTAACCTTTAAGTTTTGTTTCCAAGCGAGTCAAATAATAATCAGTTTTGAATTATTCAGGATATATTTGATTGTGTAGAGTGGTGAAAAATAGCGTTCGCACCTCGGCCGAAAGGGATTTGCAGCTCTCGATCGTTTCAAATTCTCGACATCGTCTCGAATTCGAAACACGATCTCGAGCCTGCAAACCTCATTTTCGGCCCTTTTTGCGAAATATACTATTAAGGGAACTGTTAGCTCAGACTTAAAGTAAACATGTTTGCTAAAGATTAGACAACCCTAATGAGAACGTCAAAAACAGTAGTCTAAAAAGTCCGATCCGTGCTTAAGTGTGACCATGAATCATTCAAGTCCACGATATCCAAGATTCCGAATAAATTAATGAGATGTACGGATAAAAGCTCACCGACATTCAAGTGTCATCGCAATAAAGTAGTTGAGCTTCGAGAGCTTCAATGGATACTTGCAATATGTCGTTTTCATTGTTTTCATAACAGTCAGTGACACATTAAGGAAAAACAATGTAATTAGTTATTCAGAGACTCGAAACGACGATTCATAATCAGCTCATTACTTTAGAAAGAGCATCATGTTAGGTTTATGGTAGTCTACGTGTTTCAGATCTGCGATCATCAATCGAGTAGTTAGGAACATTTGTATACTTACGTATCCATCCGTTGTGTATACTTATGGGCCGCCATATTGTTTAGGTATAGAAACAAAAAACGGCGCCTAAAACCGCGTAATCTGACAGTACTCGTGTTTCAAATAACTCGTAGTTTATACCATTTAGCATTGAGGCCTAAGGTTGAAATTTTGCCTGTGAAGAGTTCTTTAGTTGGAAACGATAATAGTATCAATCGTATTTCCAAAATATTTTTTTTGTATTAAAAAAAGATATACAGTCACAAGTTTTTGTTCAACTTTAAAACATGACATAAAAAAAGTAGTCGGCTGCTCCTTTTTTATTTTTTAGTCAGGCAAAATAAGAAACGGTGGAAATTGTCGCTAAAGATTTTAATTTTTTAAATTATTTTTTTGGAAAAATTAGCTGACGTAGTTTGGTCGATAACTTAGTTACTGCGGGAGAGTTCATCCGTACGGCGCCTGCATAAAAATAAAATCAATCCCAAACTGTCGTTTACAAAAATATAGTCGACACAAAAAATACAAATGTGGTATCAAATTAAAGGTCTGAATCTCACAATTACTATGGTACCAATGGTTTATAAGCAGATCACACATCACAGGAACGTTAAAGGTGAATTCCGTGGCGGCAGCTTCTTTCAAAAAATGTCAGGACAAGCTTCTAGGTTATCAGTGTTTACGATGTGTAAACTACCTGTAAGCCATTTATATTCGGTACTATAGTGATTCTGAGATTCAGACCTTTAATTTGATACCATATTCGTAATGTTTTACGTACTTTGTTTTTTCCACGCCTAGGGACTAGAAGCGTAGGTTGTAGGCTTGGAGTCGCGGTTTCTTGTGCTGGTCGCTGGGCGTCGCTGGGCGTCGCTGGGCGTCGCTGGGCGTCACTGGGCGCCGCTGGGCGTCGCTGGGCGTCGCTGGGCGTCGCTGGGCGTCGCCGGGCGTCGCCGGGCATCGCCGGGCATCGCCGGGCGTCGCTGGGCGTCGCTGGGCGTCGCCGGGCGTCGCTGGGCGTCGCTGGTCGTCGCTGGTCGTCGCTGGGCGTCGCTGGGCGTCGCCGGGCGTCGCTGGGCGTCGCTGGTCGTCGCTGGTCGTCGCTGGGCGTCGCTGGGCGTCGCTGGGCGTCGCTGGGCGTCGCTGGGCGTCGCTGGGCGTCGCTGGGCGTCGCTGGGCGTCGCTGGGCGTCGCTGGGCGTCGCTGGGCGTCGCTGGGCGTCGCTGGGCGTCGCTGGGCGTCGCTGGGCGTCGCTGGGCGTCGCTGGGCGTCGCTGGGCGTCGCTGGGCGTCGCTGGGCGTCGCTGGGCGTCGCTGGGCGTCGCTGGGCGTCGCTGGGCGTCGCTGGGCGTCGCTGGGCGTCGCTGGGCGTCGCTGGGCGTCGCTGGGCGTCGCTGGGCGTCGCTGGGCGTCGCTGGGCGTCGCTGGGCGTCGCTGGGCGTCGCTGGGCGTCGCTGGGCGTCGCTGGGCGTCGCTGGGCATCGCTGGGCATCGCTGGGCGTCGCTGGGCGTCGCTGGGCGTCGCTGGGCATCGCTGGGCATCGCTGGGCGTCGCTGGGCGTCGCTGGGCATCGCTGGGCATCGCTGGGCATCGCTGGGCATCGCTGGGCATCGCTGGGCATCGCTGGGCATCGCTGGGCGTCGCTGGGCCGACGCGGCCCACACAGTCCACACAGCCGTGCGTGTGACGTGATACGCCGTCTCGGAGATAAGAAAAGTGTTTTAACCGGTTTTATTCTGCACGAAGGCTAAACTAAGAGTTGCGATGGCAAGATATTTTTAAATATTGATATCTTGTATTTTCCATGTATTGGAATCCGAAAATCGATACATACGTTTCATAGTATGATAAATCGCGTTGCTTCAGGCAACGTTGTCCCTCATGTAAGTGTGTATGAATGTGAGAGTGATTGCAAAAGAAATCTTTACATATTAACTTACAAAATTACTTAACATATTAAATTAATTAACAAACTTGACGCATTGTATGCAATATATGTATATTGTCGAAACAATAAAGATATTATTATTATTATTATTATCGGAACCTAAAATCGATACATACGATTTATCGGAACCTAAAATCGATACATACGATTTATCGGAACCTAAAATCGATACGTACGATTTATCTGAACCTAAATTCGATACATACGACTTATCAGAACCTAAAATCGATATGAATGAAAAACAAAAACCAAATTCCTCATTTTTGTACCTATATTTTATTTTACCACCGAAGGTGACTGAAAACTGCTTACTTCAGCGTAACACTAGATAGATATCAAAGTTACACTATATACGCATATGAGGGGGGGTCATGTTCACAATGTACTTTAAACTTTGAATACGAATTTACAAATAAATTTCCAAATTCCTTCGAGAATTATAGGTGTTCATGAAACCCGTTTTATGACACAGGCGAATATCCACATAAAAACTAAGAATAAAGCATCTATACTTTACTCCAACGGCCGCGGCCGTGGCACCTAAGGAGGGCGTACATCATTTGCGCGGTATGCGGAGAGCCAGGTAGAAGGGTTGCGTGTTCTGCGCGGTGAGTTCCAGGGGGCTCTCAGGTATATGCATCATCTGCGCGGTGAGGGGTGGCGGGTGGCAGAAGCGGCATTCAAATTACTAAACACTAGTTACAATCCACCTCGCAGTTGTATCTTTACAGTTCTGAAATGGCATCTAAGGATTACAAAATACAAAGTCAACATTATTAATTTACCAACATCGTTTAGAAACAGCCCCCCGTTGTATCGATTCCCATAGAGTAATAAAACGTCAAAATTTCTTCCATTCCTCGGGATTAGATTTCTTCTTTCGCCCCTTTTCAACGTGGCGAAGGTTTAATGATTGTATCCATAATTATTATTTTAATAATACACTTTAAAATGCACTGATAGTAGCTGCAACCTTTGGGAACTTCAGTAAGTCGAGATGTAAACAAACTGAAAATCACGTGATCATAAGCTACGACACCATTGGTCGGCTGCAAAATGGCCAGTTTTGCAACCATCAAGTCGCGATGAAAAAGGCGAGTTTTGCTACAACCGCTAAACTTTAACATAGTTTTTAAATAGAAAATAACAAGTTTTTACACAAAATGAGCACATACACAGTGTGGTGTATCGACTCCCACAGAGTAAGAAAACATCAAAATCTCAATTTCGAAAAAAATGTCACTTAGCCAGTTCTGCTATGACTTGCCTCATGTGGTATGTGCGGGAGGGCGGCTGATAGCGAATTGTTGTCGGCAGGCTGAGGCTACCTGGGCGGGACACCGCGCAGATGATGTAAGGGGATTAGGCGACCCTTCAGAATATTTCACAGCAGGCTTACATACCGCGCAAATGATAAACGACCCCTAAGGAACTATGAGACCGCGAGTGCGAGAGCGAGGTCACTAAACCGTCAGCTGCCGCGGCTGTTGGAATGGAGTGTATGAAGGTATTATTATCTAAAACGATTAGCCTTCTCCTTTTGAGTGTCTGTGCGTGTTATTAATCATTAGATGATTATCATCTCTAAGTTTATACTTCAAACTTAGTTTTCAACAGACCATTCAGATGAGGGGTACTGTCTCGGTAAAGAGTACGAGAGTGCCCATTATCCAGTGGTGCAATAGCGTACTTCCTCCCCCATACTCTGTATATACTCTACGTTGTACCCCTCATGTATGCTGTGGTATTCTTTGTGATACACTCTGTGGTATATCGTGGTGTACTATGTAGTATCCCGTGCTATTCTGCAGTATACAATGTGTATACTCTGTGGTTTACCGTGGAAAAGTGGAATACTCTGCGGTCCTCCCGTGGTGCCCTCTAGGGTATTTCTATTTCGTGCAACTCTGCTGTGTACTCTGTGACGTACTTACTCTGACGTGAACCGTGGAATACTCTGTGGTCCTCCTGTGGTAAACTCTATGGCATTTCGTGCTACTCTGCAGCATGCTCTGATGTATAACGTGGTGTACTCTGTGGTAATCTATGCATAATCTATGGTATCCCGCGCTGCTCTGCAGTATTCTATGTGGTATACCGTGGTGTACTCTGTGTTATCCCCCTGCTACTCTGCCGTCTACTCAGTCGTATACCGCGGTGTACTCTATGGTATCTCGTGCTACTCTGCAGTACACTCCGTGGTATACCGCGGTGTACTCTGTGTTATCCCCCCGCTACTCTGCAGTATACTCCGTGGTATACCGCGGTGTACTCTATGGTATCTCGTGCTACTCTGCAGTACACTCCGTGGTATACCGCGGTGTACTCTGTGTTATCCCCCCGCTACTCTGCAGTATACTCCGTGGTATACCGCGGTGTACTCTGTGTTATCCCCCCGCTACTCTGCAGTATACTCCGTGGTATACCGCGGTGTACTCTATGGTATCTCGTGCTACTCTGCAGTACACTCCGTGGTATACCGCGGTGTACTCTGTGTTATCCCCCCGCTACTCTGCAGTATACTCCGTGGTATACCGCGGTGTACTCTATGGTATCTCGTGCTACTCTGCAGTACACTCCGTGGTATACCGCGGTGTACTCTGTGTTATCCCCCCGCTACTCTGCAGTATACTCCGTGGTATACCGCGGTGTACTCTGTGTTATCCCCCCGCTACTCTGCCGTATACTCCATGGTATACCGCGGTGTACTCTGTGTTATCCCCCCGCTACTCTGCAGTATACTCCGTGGTATACCGCGGTGTACTCTGTGTTATCCCCCCGCTACTCTGCCGTATACTCCATGGTATACCGCGGTGTACTCTGTGTTATCCCCCCGCTACTCTGCAGTATACTCCGTGGTATACCGCGGTGTACTCTGTGTTATCCCCCCGCTACTCTGCAGTATACTCCGTGGTATACCGCGGTGTACTCTGTGTTATCCCCCCGCTACTCTGCCGTATACTCCATGGTATACCGCGGTGTACTCTGTGTTATCCCCCCGCTACTCTGCCGTATACTCCATGGTATACCGCGGTGTACTCTGTGTTATCCCCCCGCTACTCTGCCGTATACTCCATGGTATACCGCGGTGTACTCTGTGTTATCCCCCCGCTACTCTGCCGTATACTCCATGGTATACCGCGGTGTACTCTGTGTTATCCCCCCGCTACTCTGCAGTATACTCCGTGGTATACCGCGGTGTACTCTGTGTTATCCCCCCGCTACTCTGCAGTATACTCCGTGGTATACCGCGGTGTACTCTGTGTTATCCCCCCGCTACTCTGCAGTATACTCCGTGGTATACCGCGGTGTACTCTGTGTTATCCCCCCGCTACTCTGCAGTATACTCCGTGGTATACCGCGGTGTACTCTGTGTTATCCCCCCGCTACTCTGCCGTATACTCCATGGTATACCGCGGTGTACTCTGTGTTATCCCCCTGCTACTCTGCCGTATACTCCATGGTATACCGCGGTGTACTCTGTGTTATCCCCCCGCTACTCTGCAGTATACTCCGTGGTATACCGCGGTGTACTCTGTGTTATCCCCCTGCTACTCTGCCGTATACTCCATGGTATACCGCGGTGTACTCTGTGTTATCCCCCCGCTACTCTGCCGTATACTCCGTGGTATACCGCGGTGTACTCTGTGTTATCCCCCCGCTACTCTGCAGTATACTCCGTGGTATACCGCGGTGTACTCTGTGTTATCCCCCTGCTACTCTGCAGTATACTCCGTGGTATACCGCGGTGTACTCTGTGTTATCCCCCCGCTACTCTGCAGTATACTCCGTGGTATACCGCGGTGTACTCTGTGTTATCCCCCTGCTACTCTGCAGTATACTCCGTGGTATACCGCGGTGTACTCTGTGTTATCCCCCTGCTACTCTGCAGTATACTCCGTGGTATACCGCGGTGTACTCTGTGTTATCCCCCTGCTACTCTGCCGTACACTCCGTGGTATACCGCGGTGTACTCTGTGTTATCCCCCTGCTACTCTGCCGTACACTCCGTGGTATACCGCCAGGCGCGGCGGACAGGTGGCAACGGCCTTGCCTTATTAGGCGCGGCCGTGTCCGCTCCTAACTTGGTAGAATCATCAATGACAGGGCCTCTCACTGGCTCCCATAAGGTCCTAAGGTCACCAAGGCCACCATTCTGCTCCCTTGTTATCCACTTATTTCCCCATTCCGAGGGAGTTACCGGTAGCGCAACTTTTTCGATACTTGTGCCCTGGCTGTTGTCGATATGAAATCAAAACAATTATCGCTATATTGAAAGTTAATTTTCGATATCTGCAAGTATCGTATCCGAGTTAAAAATTAATTTCTATTTTCTTGATTCGTATAAATAACTTCGACCGAACGTAAATATAAAATGTCTTAAAACACTTTAATTTTATTTTTATATTTTATGTGTGATATTTTTAATTTACATCCAGTAAATAGAGATTACTTACCGTATTAACCGTGAAGCTATTAAATAAATTTTTGGAATACTATCGAATTAAAATCTCGAATTAATCTCTTTTGAATTAGTCTCGAATTAATTATCAAGTACCCGGTTTTCTTTTGATCTTCTTAGTTTCAAAGCCAAACAGGCACCGACAGTCTATAATACACTATTGTACTCTATTGACAGTAACTTTAATCACACGATGCAAGCATTATCTCTATAAACTCTTACATTAGTAATGCCATAAGCACGATAGCTATTTTACTTTTCCAACCTCGGGAAACAGTGACGCTTCGACATTCTGTTACGGCCCGGTCGGAGCGGTCCGCGTGTAAACAGGCTAAGGCCCAAACACTTCTCTCGTCTCTTGTACGATTGCACATGTGGTGCTAAAGGAACAATTATACGTAATATAACTATACATAATGATTATAATTTCATATATTCTTTGAAAAATAATATTTATAAACGCAAGCAGTCGGTTTATCGTTATATTTGTTATTGATTTTTTACGTCTCGAATGAATACAATAACTTTTATATAGGTAGTCAAATGGATGTTTTTAACTTTAGAATTATAGACCACTTTGAAAAATTTCCATGAGAGGAAACAGATTTAGCATGAAAAAACCACTTTTTTTATTATTAATTTAGTAGTTTACACTCGACATAAAATGCTTGAGTCAATAAACCCCTGAAATACATAAGTTAAAAAAGTATTTCTTCGTAGATAACTGCAGAATTGTTCACCAGTCCCAAGTTTTTTATGATGTGTATTTTTGTATAAGGTTGCGCTGAATGTACCCGAGGGTGAACCCTTCATTAAACTAAATGTAACACTTAACATTTCCAGTATCCCTTACTTTAATAAAGGCGCCATCACTTAAAGTAGCGGCAGCTAATTTGCTTATAGCTAATTGCTTCTTTTAAATGGTGTTACTTCGTCTGTCCAATTATTAATTTGAACGGCAAAACAATACAATATTTAATAGAATTTTAACAATAATTAAATTATAATAAAAATTAAATTTATTTAATTCGTATTTTTATAATATTTTAAATTTTTATAAATATTTTTGGTTAATTAATAATAATATTTAAAAAATATTAAAATTAATATTTTTCCGCTACAGTTTAAGAATAGTTCATCGAACTGCTGGACAGCCAAGTGAATGTCAGCTCATTAAAAGCTGGTAATGATTGTAAATCACTTTGCCCAACAGCGACCACAGACCACACACCACACACCACACACCACACACCACACACCACACACCACACACCACACACCACACACCACACACCACACACCACACACCACACACCACACACCACACACCACACACCATAGACCACACACCACAAACCACACACCACACACCACACACCACACACCACACACCACACACCACACACCACACACCATACACCACACACCACACACCACACACCACACACCACACACCACACACCACACACCACACACCACACACCATAGACCACACACCACAAACCACACACCACACACCACACACCACACACCACACACCACACACCACACACCACACACCACACACCACACACCACACACCACACACCATAGACCACACACCACAAACCACACACCACACACCACACACCACACACCACACACCACACACCACACACCACACACCATACACCATACACCACACACCACACACCACACACCACACACCATAGACCACACACCACAAACCACACACCACACACCACACACCACACACCACACACCACACACCACACACCACACACCACACACCACACACCACACACCACACACCACACACCACACACCACACACCACACACCACACACCACACACCATAGACCACACACCACAAACCACACACCACACACCACACACCACACACCACACACCACACACCACACACCACACACCACACACCACACACCACACACCACACACCACACACACCACACACCACACACCACACACCACACACCACACACCACACACCACACACCACACACCACACACCATAGACCACACACCACAAACCACACACCACACACCACACACCACACACCACACACACCACACACCACACACACCACACACCACACACACCACACACCACACACACCACACACCTCACACCGCACACCGCACACCGCACACCGCACACCGCACACCGCACACCACAGTTAGCTGCCGAATGAAGCAGTCAGTGTTACGCAACTGAGGAAGCTCCGGTGATTGACGGGCCAATGGAATGATAATAACCGGTTAGGGATGTTTTGATAGTTTACATCGATATCGTATCGTAAAGTTTACGTCGATAACTCTATGACATCGGAAGGAAAGCATCGATACACCGAGTTTCGAATGTGTAATGGATCAAAGCAAATTTAAATTCGATAGTGCCTGAATATTACAAATAATTTTTGAACACGATAATTATTGTATTTAATTATTATTTACTTTTTGATTTTTCCTTTCGATTTCAGTGTTCAAACGGAAGGAAAAGCCCAAAAATTAAATATAATACAAATCCTAGCTATCACGAACTTTAAAAATACAATTATATTTAAATTTAATTAAGGATCTCCTTTTCTTTCGAAGCTCAGTTTCAATTACATCAAACGGACATTAACAGTTTAGAGAGACACTATTGTATATCATATACCAAGACTTGGACTTTTCTGATACAATGTAAGTATTGTCATTAGCACGATATTTACCGTATAGTAATTACGAAAACTATTTATATTAATGTTTTTTTTGTGGTATATATTGCAAAGGTGGTCTCGTTTTTACTGTATAAATGAATAAATAAAATATTCGTTCCTCGAAGGTACAAATTATTCTACGTGTAAGGAATAACATACAACTTGCACTGTTAGTTTAGTCCAACATAGCGCTAAATTATTTATTTTTAAATACGCGTGGAACTTAAATTAATTTAATGTGTTTACGTTGTCTCGAAGTTTTGGTTTTTTGTAGGAAATGAACCTCCAAACAGGCTTGGCCTCGGAGGCCCTAACTTTCTCTCCAAAACTGTGTGTTTTTGAGAATTTTATCAATGACTCAGTCTGGTCTACAATCAGTGGAAATTTACTAATGTAAGGACTCGACTTTGATTTTGACCTTACAAAGTGTACAATGTCATACTGTATGTATCAATGGAAAAAAATTCTTATTCTTGTTTTTTTTAGCGAATTTCCCCTATAGGGAAGAAGCTGTTACCGTAGGTCTCATGGTAAGACCTAAGCCCGAGACCATCATAACTTTTCTTTTTGAGGTCCCCAGATGCCAAAAACACCATTCGTTCATTTTCATAAATATTAATAAATATATATATATATCTATATATGTGTCTTTAAGCACGATAACTCGCGTAAAAATGGTTCGATCTTAATGAAATTTGGCATTGACGTGTAAAGTAGTAATTATTCGGACGAGTTCGTATACCAGCCCGATAGAACTACCGGAAGGGGGGTGGGGTAAAGGGGGGTAAACCCCCCAAAAATGGGTTTTATGAGTTTTTTACATAGAAAAATAAAAATAATCACATTTTTGTTTGCACTATTGAATTCAGCTAAAAAAACAAACAATTTAGTGTTTTGAATCACTGCTCTATGTCCATTGGTTACCGAGATATTGAAAGTGGTAAACACAGTACGTTGTCCCAATGTTAACCTTATGGGAAAATAAGTAAATTCAATATCTCGCTTATTTCTTAACATATCTTGGTAAAACTTGCTAAATTGCTTCTTCTAGGTCAGATCTACTAAGTATTGAATTAAAACCACCCAGTTTTAAATATGCCCGTAGCAGCAAACCTGCATACTCATTCCCCATGTTAATCTTATGGAGCTTACAAAAACATGTCAAATATCGCTATGTTCGATTGAAATATGTTGTTTTGCATTTGAAATTCGCTGAGTATGCAGGTCTGCTGCAACGGGGGTATTTTATATTTGGAATAGGCCTACATGGTCCGAAGCCTGTGCGTAGACGTAGTTGTTATCTTATTAAATGTGGCATTTCAATGAGTGTACCTTTTAATTTTTCGGTACCAGAATCTATTCCAGGGTAGCGGAACGAGTAAACTATCGGAACTTTCGATTACGACTGCGAAGTATCGATCCTTCTTTATAACGATGTACTGAAACGTCCAACCGGTCGGGTCGGGTCGGCGGCGTCAAACCGGTTGCTCGACTCATCTGCTAATAAGCGGCTCTCGGCACTTTACTCGCGTTTGCTTTCGCTTTCGGTTGTGTACCTGGTGGTAATTTCCTTCGCAATCGTCTTTGATTACCTCTGGGCCTATTTTTGTAACGAACGGTGAGAGGGAGTTGTGATCCAAGTGAGGTCTGAGGATCACCCGCCACCGGGCCTATCGCACGATATCAGCATTATTCGACAAGTTAAAACCAACAATTAAAAAACAAATACTAATGAACAGTCTCGTACAGTAACATGGTAAATGTTTGTTAGTCAGTTTTAGTTGATAAGCCGATTGGCGTTGATTAGTTTTAACTAAAAACGACACTAACGGTTTTAAAAATGTTACAACTATACTAATTACAAGCACCACAGAAAAAGGAATGCCTTTCGAGTACCTAGGCTGTTATATTTTATTGAACGACACTTAAGTTATAATAATTCCGGTATGATATTACAATTATACTCTGTGTATTTCACAAGTAGTAAACAATGAATCATAGCGATGGTAATAGTTTAAACGCAACAAAGAGATAAATGTGATTAAAATATAGATTATGGTGGTTTAAGTGATACATTTCTCTATGTATTCACCTTACTGTACTACTCGCTTGTTTCGTCTTTTAAACTCCATGAGCAAAACCTTCCTCAGTCTTAACTTTGATTACTACCCTAGTCATAAAATTAGTTTGGCAAAATGTTCTCAACCCATATCTTAGGCCTACAGTCTTTCGTAATATCAGTTTCACCCCTTACTTACCTTCAATTGTAGTGCGAAACACTTGTTACACTGATTTCATCTTTTTCGTTGTTTTCGTTACAGTTGGTTCTGGATTGTTAAAAGCTATAAGCTTGCCAATATTTACTTTTTTGGAATTTTTGTTGTAATTTATCAACTGATTTCAAAATGCCAGATTCAGACTCAGTTGGTAACGGTTCTGGGGACTCCGATCCCGGACGATATTTTCAATCCCAGGATTACGGGACTGATCCCGGGATTGACCCAACATAGTGTTTCCGATACAAAAAGAAAGTTTTAGTATACTTTCGTAAATATACATGATCGCAACTATAGTGCATTACATGAAGCAGCTTTCCGTTTTGATTTGAGTTGTAAACGTATTTTTTATAAAAAATTATAACTTCAAAAAATTATTGACATGGTCAGCTTAATCATAAAACACTCGACATATATGTTGTGTAAACAGAACTCATTATCAGATAGGTGCTATCTAACCGTAAAATGTGTATAAAATCGATAGAAATATGTATTCAAACGTAAGTTAAAGAGTGTCTTATACCAAATATGAATGTATTTAGTTGCTTGACCAAACAATATCAGAACTAGAAATAAATCCTCGCTTGGAAAGATGTAAGTAAAAAAACTAGAACTAAGATAAAAATTAAAAAAAAAATCATAATAGCTTCTAAATGAAACTTAAAAGCAATTGTACCATATCAAAAATAAACTAACGTCTCTTTATAAATTTATTTAAACGCTTGAAAATATTAACTGTAAATCTCTTATATATAATGTAAAACGCCAAACAACTCACCAAAACATGAGTACTTGGTCAACAACGACATACAACTAGTTTTTCTTAGTCATAATCTTGTTATTACTGTTGGGAATACAGCTAACATCGATTATGCATGTAAATTTGAAAATCCCGGGATTGAATGTACCATAAAATCACACGGAATCTCGTGATCCTAGGGTGCGGGATCCCGGGATTGGATTCCCCAAACGTAGCTCACTGTGTAAAAGTTGCTTATTATAAGTAAATGCTTTTACTATAAATTCAAATCATTCTTTAGCTTATTATTTGGATTATTATTATTTTTTAGCTTTTTTTTCTCCTCCACTTTTGGAGGGAAGATTTCAATAATAATGACTTTGACAAGGTGTCGATTTATTCATGCAAATCCTACTACCTAAATAGTTTGCGTTTGATATTTATAATCTTAAAAGAATGTTAATTGAAAATAATCTAAATTCAAATAACTATTCATTTCCATCGAGCTTTAAGATAAAGTCACAAGGAGTTACTCAGTAGATCGGGAGGTATAGGAGATAACGGTAAACATTTTTTAATGTTTCCATTTATCATGATTTGCAGTTTTTCATATTGCTCCCATCAAGCCAAAACTATTTGCTATCAAGCCAACACTATTTGCAAATGATCTGGTTTTTTTGACAGTCATTATGGTTTAACTGTTCAAAACGACCCTTGAAGTCATAATATTTTTTTTCAGATTTTTTTATATATATAATTATATTAATATTTATTCACTATTTAAATATTTATCTAGTTGAGGATAATTTCGTCAATATTATCCTGCAGTTCTTCATCTCCCAAAAGCATTATCCTGTAGTTCTGCATATTCCAGCCGACATATCTTGCAAGTCTTCACATTCTACAATATAATTAATGTATCAATAAAGTGGTGATGGACATTTCACTTATCTTTCGCCAGTGAGAGACATGCTCCTCACGTAAACAAACGAAAGCCAAAGATTGGAGTTCTCACTATCCCGTCATATTTCATTGGCTGGAGCATTTTTTTCACAGCATTCTTTGCTATTGGATTAATAATTTGATTTTTTGTATTTGTCTCGTTATAAAAGACTATTGATTTTCCTCTGGATAGTGACACCTAGAGGAACTATCGGAATTCCTCTTGTGTTTTCGTCTTCCTTCGTGGGGTTGGCCTGTTGTTGGCGAATGAAAAGTATATAAAATGCGCTCCCACTTCATATTTGATTTACACTGTAGCCAATACTGTATTACTTTGCAGTTTTGCATGCCTTTCGTTATCAGCAAACGCAATTTCCACACAGGTGTTCAGAGCGCCCCAAGTCGTTGCAGTTGCAAGTTGTTTTCGTCTTCCTTCGTGGGGTTGGCCTGTTGTTGGCGAACGATAACTATATAAAATGCCCTCTCGCTTCATATTTGATTTACACTGTAGCCAATATTACCTCGCATTTTTTCCTTTCGTAATCAGCAGACGCAATTTCCACACAGGTGTTCAGAGCGCCTCGAGTCCAAAATCAAATTCAGAGCGCGAACCCGGGTGAACTACATTCCTGAGGATCTTTACAGTGAAACAAAGGCTATTGGTGTACTAATTAAAAGTCCATTGTGAATATATAATTGGAGCCGTGAGAGAAGGACAACGACCTGAGCTGAGGTTCCCACCGGGCACATCCGTCCTCGTTATACCGGTGCATCTACCTCCCTGGTCACGAGACTCTGCAGTGCATGCGGTGGCTGCGATATACCGGCGCATCTACCTCCCTGGTCACGAGACTCTGCAGTGCATGCGGTGGCTGCGATATACCGGCGCATCTACCTCCCTGGTCACGAGACTCTGCAGTACATGCGGTGGCTGCGACATACCGGTGCATCTACCTCCCTGGTCACGAGACTCTGCAGTACATGCGGTGGCTGCGATATACCGGTGCATCTACCTCCCTGGACACGAGACTCTGCAGTGCATGCGGTGGCTGCGATATACCGGTGCATCTACCTCCCTGGTCACGAGACTCTGCAGTGCATGCGGTGGCTGCGATATACCGGTGCATCTACCTCCCTGGTCACGAGACTCTGCAGTGCATGCGGTGGCTGCGATATACCGGTGCATCTACCTCCCCGGTCACGAGACTCTGCAGTGCATGCGGTAGCTGCGATATACCGGTGCATCTACCTCCCTGGTCACGAGACTCTGCAGTGCATGCGGTAGCTGCGATATACCGGTGCATCTACCTCCCTGGACACGAGACTCTGCAGTACATGCGGTAGCTGCGATATACCGGTGCATCTACCTCCCTGGTCACGAGACTCTGCAGTGCATGCGGTAGCTGCGATATACCGGTGCATCTACCTCCCTGGTCACGAGACTCTGCAGTGCATGCGGTAGCTGCGATATACCGGCGCATCTACCTCCCTGGTCACGAGACTCTGCAGTGCATGCGGTGGCTGCGATATACCGGTGCATCTACCTCCCTGGTCACGAGACACTGCAGTGCATGCGGTAGCTGCGATATACCGGTGCATCTACCTCCCTGGTCACGAGACACTGCAGTGCATGCGGTAGCTGCGATATACCGGTGCATCTACCTCCCTGGTCACGAGACTCTGCAGTGCATGCGGTAGCTGCGATATACCGGCGCATCTACCTCCCTGGTCACGAGACTCTGCAGTACATGCGGTGGCTGCGACATACCGGTGCATCTACCTCCCCGGTCACGAGACTCTGCAGTACATGCGGTGGCTGCGATATACCGGTGCATCTACCTCCCCGGTCACGAGACTCTGCAGTACATGCGGTGGCTGCGACATACCGGTGCATCTACCTCCCTGGACACGAGACTCTGCAGTGCATGCGGTGGCTGCGATATACCGGTGCATCTACCTCCCTGGTCACGAGACTCTGCAGTACATGCGGTAGCTGCGATATACCGGTGCATCTACCTCCCTGGTCACGAGACTCTGCAGTGCATGCGGTGGCTGCGATATACCGGTGCATCTACCTCCCTGGTCACGAGACTCTGCAGTGCATGCGGTGGCTGCGATATACCGGTGCATCTACCTCCCCGGTCACGAGACTCTGCAGTGCATGCGGTAGCTGCGATATACCGGTGCATCTACCTCCCTGGTCACGAGACTCTGCAGTGCATGCGGTAGCTGCGATATACCGGTGCATCTACCTCCCTGGACACGAGACTCTGCAGTACATGCGGTAGCTGCGATATACCGGTGCATCTACCTCCCTGGTCACGAGACTCTGCAGTGCATGCGGTAGCTGCGATATACCGGTGCATCTACCTCCCTGGTCACGAGACTCTGCAGTGCATGCGGTAGCTGCGATATACCGGCGCATCTACCTCCCTGGTCACGAGACTCTGCAGTGCATGCGGTGGCTGCGATATACCGGTGCATCTACCTCCCTGGTCACGAGACACTGCAGTGCATGCGGTAGCTGCGATATACCGGTGCATCTACCTCCCTGGTCACGAGACTCTGCAGTGCATGCGGTAGCTGCGATATACCGGTGCATCTACCTCCCTGGTCACGAGACTCTGCAGTGCATGCGGTGGCTGCGATATACCGGTGCATCTACCTCCCTGGTCACGAGACTCTGCAGTGCATGCGGTGGCTGCGATATACCGGTGCATCTACCTCCCCGGTCACGAGACTCTGCAGTGCATGCGGTAGCTGCGATATACCGGTGCATCTACCTCCCTGGTCACGAGACTCTGCAGTGCATGCGGTAGCTGCGATATACCGGTGCATCTACCTCCCTGGACACGAGACTCTGCAGTACATGCGGTAGCTGCGATATACCGGTGCATCTACCTCCCTGGTCACGAGACTCTGCAGTGCATGCGGTAGCTGCGATATACCGGTGCATCTACCTCCCTGGTCACGAGACTCTGCAGTGCATGCGGTAGCTGCGATATACCGGCGCAACTACCTCCCTGGTCACGAGACTCTGCAGTGCATGCGGTGGCTGCGATATACCGGTGCATCTACCTCCCTGGTCACGAGACTCTGCAGTGCATGCGGTAGCTGCGATATACCGGTGCATCTACCTCCCTGGTCACGAGACTCTGCAGTGCATGCGGTAGCTGCGATATACCGGTGCATCTACCTCCCTGGTCACGAGACTCTGCAGTGCATGCGGTGGCTGCGATATACCGGCGCATCTACCTCCCGGGTCACGAGACTCTGCAGTACATGCGGTGGCTGCGATATACCGGTGCATCTACCTCCCTGGTCAAGAGACTCTGCAGTACATGCGGTAGCTGCGATATACCGGTGCATCTACCTGCCTGGTCACGAGACTCTGCAGTACATGCGGTAGCTGCGATATACCGGTGCATCTACCTCCCTGGTCACGAGACTCTGCAGTGCATGCGGTGGCTGCGATATACCGGTGCATCTACCTCCCTGGTCACGAGACTCTGCAGTGCATGCGGTAGCTGCGATATACCGGTGCATCTACCTCCCTGGACACGAGACTCTGCAGTGCATGCGGTGGCTGCGATATACCGGTGCATCTACCTCCCTGGTAACGAGACTCTGCAGTGCATGCGGTGGCTGCGATATACCGGTGCATCTACCTCCCTGGTCACGAGACTCTGCAGTGCATGCGGTAGCTGCGATATACCGGTGCATCTACCTCCCTGGTCACGAGACTCTGCAGTGCATGCGGTGGCTGCGATATACCGGTGCATCTACCTCCCTGGTCACGAGACTCTGCAGTGCATGCGGTGGCTGCGATATACCGGTGCATCTACCTCCCTGGTCACGAGACTCTGCAGTGCATGCGGTGGCTGCGAAATACCGGTGCATCTACCTCCCTGGTCACGAGACTCTGCAGTGCATGCGGTAGCTGCGATATACCGGTGCATCTACCTCCCTGGTCACGAGACTCTGCAGTGCATGCGGTAGCTGCGATATACCGGTGCATCTACCTCCCTGGTCACGAGACTCTGCAGTGCATGCGGTAGCTGCGATATACCGGTGCATCTACCTCCCTGGTCACGAGACTCTGCAGTGCATGCGGTAGCTGCGATATACCGGTGCATCTACCTCCCTGGTCACGAGACTCTGCAGTGCATGCGGTGGCTGCGATATACCGGTGCATCTACCTCCCTGGTCACGAGACTCTACAGTGCATGCGGTGGCTGCGATATACCGGTGCATCTACCTCCCCGGTCACGAGACTCTGCAGTGCATGCGGTGGCTGCGATATACCGGTGCATCTACCTCCCTGGTCACGAGACTCTGCAGTGCATGCGGTAGCTGCGATATACCGGTGCATCTACCTCCCTGGTCACGAGACTCTGCAGTACATGCGGTAGCTGCGATATACCGGTGCATCTACCTCCCTGGTCACGAGACTCTGCAGTGCATGCGGTAGCTGCGATATACCGGTGCATCTAACTCCCTGGTCACGAGACTCTGCAGTGCATGCGGTGGCTGCGATATACCGGTGCATCTACCTCCCTGGTCACGAGACTCTGCAGTGCATGCGGTAGCTGCGATATACCGGTGCATCTACCTCCCCGGTCACGAGACTCTGCAGTGCATGCGGTAGCTGCGATATACCGGTGCATCTACCTCCCTGGTCACGAGACTCTGCAGTGCATGCGGTAGCTGCGATATACCGGTGCATCTACCTCCCCGGTCACGAGACTCTGCAGTGCATGCGGTGGCTGCGATATACCGGTGCATCTACCTCCCTGGTCACGAGACTCTGCAGTACATGCGGTAGCTGCGATATACCGGTGCATCTACCTCCCTGGTCACGAGACTCTGCAGTGCATGCGGTGGCTGCGATATACCGGTGCATCTACCTCCCTGGTCACGAGACTCTGCAGTACATGCGGTAGCTGCGATATACCGGTGCATCTACCTCCCTGGTCACGAGACTCTGCAGTACATGCGGTGGCTGCGATATACCGGTGCATCTACCTCCCTGGACACGAGACTCTGCAGTGCATGCGGTAGCTTTGATATACCGGTGCATCTACCTCCCTGGTCACGAGACTCTGCAGTGCATGCGGTAGCTGCGATATACCGGTGCATCTACCTCCCCGGTCACGAGACTCTGCAGTGCATGCGGTAGCTGCGATATACCGGTGCATCTACCTCCCTGGTCACGAGACTCTGCAGTGCATGCGGTAGCTGCGATATACCGGTGCATCTACCTCCCCGGTCACGAGACTCTGCAGTGCATGCGGTAGCTGCGATATACCGGTGCATCTACCTCCCTGGTCACGAGACTCTGCAGTGCATGCGGTAGCTGCGATATACCGGTGCATCTACCTCCCTGGTCACGAGACTCTGCAGTGCATGCGGTGGCTGCGATATACCGGTGCATCTACCTCCCTGGTCACGAGACTCTGCAGTGCATGCGGTGGCTGCGATATACCGGTGCATCTACCTCCCTGGTCACGAGACTCTGCAGTACATGCGGTGGCTGCGATATACCGGTGCATCTACCTCCCTGGTCACGAGACTCTGCAGTGCATGCGGTAGCTGCGATATACCGGTGCATCTACCTCCCTGGACACGAGACTCTGCAGTGCATGCGGTGGCTGCGATATACCGGTGCATCTACCTCCCTGGTAACGAGACTCTGCAGTGCATGCGGTGGCTGCGATATACCGGTGCATCTACCTCCCTGGTCACGAGACTCTGCAGTGCATGCGGTAGCTGCGATATACCGGTGCATCTACCTCCCTGGTCACGAGACTCTGCAGTGCATGCGGTAGCTGCGATATACCGGTGCATCTACCTCCCTGGTCACGAGACTCTGCAGTGCATGCGGTGGCTGCGATATACCGGTGCATCTACCTCCCTGGTCACGAGACTCTGCAGTGCATGCGGTGGCTGCGATATACCGGTGCATCTACCTCCCTGGTCACGAGACTCTGCAGTGCATGCGGTGGCTGCGAAATACCGGTGCATCTACCTCCCTGGTCACGAGACTCTGCAGTGCATGCGGTAGCTGCGATATACCGGTGCATCTACCTCCCTGGTCACGAGACTCTGCAGTGCATGCGGTAGCTGCGATATACCGGTGCATCTACCTCCCTGGTCACGAGACTCTGCAGTGCATGCGGTAGCTGCGATATACCGGTGCATCTACCTCCCTGGTCACGAGACTCTGCAGTGCATGCGGTAGCTGCGATATACCGGTGCATCTACCTCCCTGGTCACGAGACTCTGCAGTGCATGCGGTGGCTGCGATATACCGGTGCATCTACCTCCCTGGTCACGAGACTCTGCAGTGCATGCGGTAGCTGCGATATACCGGTGCATCTACCTCCCCGGTCACGAGACTCTGCAGTGCATGCGGTAGCTGCGATATACCGGTGCATCTACCTCCCTGGTCACGAGACTCTGCAGTGCATGCGGTAGCTGCGATATACCGGTGCATCTACCTCCCCGGTCACGAGACTCTGCAGTGCATGCGGTGGCTGCGATATACCGGTGCATCTACCTCCCTGGTCACGAGACTCTGCAGTACATGCGGTAGCTGCGATATACCGGTGCATCTACCTCCCTGGTCACGAGACTCTGCAGTGCATGCGGTGGCTGCGATATACCGGTGCATCTACCTCCCTGGTCACGAGACTCTGCAGTACATGCGGTAGCTGCGATATACCGGTGCATCTACCTCCCTGGTCACGAGACTCTGCAGTGCATGCGGTAGCTGCGATATACCGGTGCATCTACCTCCCTGGTCACGAGACTCTGCAGTGCATGCGGTGGCTGCGATATACCGGTGCATCTACCTCCCTGGTCACGAGACTCTGCAGTGCATGCGGTAGCTGCGATATACCGGTGCATCTACCTCCCTGGTCACGAGACTCTGCAGTGCATGCGGTAGCTGCGATATACCGGTGCATCTACCTCCCTGGTCACGAGACTCTGCAGTACATGCGGTGGCTGCGATATACCGGTGCATCTACCTCCCTGGTCACGAGACTCTGCAGTGCATGCGGTAGCTTTGATATACCGGTGCATCTACCTCCCTGGTCACGAGACTCTGCAGTGCATGCGGTAGCTGCGATATACCGGTGCATCTACCTCCCCGGTCACGAGACTCTGCAGTGCATGCGGTAGCTGCGATATACCGGTGCATCTACCTCCCTGGTCACGAGACTCTGCAGTGCATGCGGTAGCTGCGATATACCGGTGCATCTACCTCCCCGGTCACGAGACTCTGCAGTGCATGCGGTAGCTGCGATATACCGGTGCATCTACCTCCCTGGTCACGAGACTCTGCAGTGCATGCGGTAGCTGCGATATACCGGTGCATCTACCTCCCTGGTCACGAGACTCTGCAGTGCATGCGGTGGCTGCGATATACCGGTGCATCTACCTCCCTGGTCACGAGACTCTGCAGTGCATGCGGTGGCTGCGATATACCGGTGCATCTACCTCCCTGGTCACGAGACTCTGCAGTACATGCGGTGGCTGCGATATACCGGTGCATCTACCTCCCTGGTCACGAGACTCTACAGTGCATGCGGTGGCTGCGATATACCGGTGCATCTACCTCCCTGGTCACGAGACTCTGCAGTGCATGCGGTGGCTGCGATATACCGGTGCATCTACCTCCCTGGTCACGAGACTCTGCAGTGCATGCGGTAGCTGCGATATACCGGTGCATCTACCTCCCCGGTCACGAGACTCTGTAGTGCATGCGGTAGCTGCGATATACCTGTGCATCTACCTCCCCGGTCACGAGACACTGCAGTGCATGCGGTAGCTGCGATATACCGGTGCATCTACCTCCCCGGTCACGAGACTCTGCAGTGCATGCGGTAGCTGCGATATACCGGTGCATCTACCTCCCCGGTCACGAGACTCTGCAGTGCATGCGGTAGCTGCGATATACCGGTGCATCTACCTCCCCGGTCACGAGACTCTGCAGTGCATGCGGTAGCTGCGATATACCGGTGCATCTACCTCCCCGGTCACGAGACTCTGCAGTGCATGCGGTAGCTCCGATATACCGGTGCATCTACCTCCCCGGTCACGAGACTCTGCAGTGCATGCGGTAGCTGCGATATACCGGTGCATCTACCTCCCCGGTCACGAGACTCTGCAGTGCATGCGGTAGCTGCGATATACCGGTGCATCTACCTCCCTGGTCACGAGACTCTACAGTGCATGCGGTGGCTGCGATATACCGGTGCATCTACTTCCCTGGTCACGAGACTCTACAGTGCATGCGGTGGCTGCGATATACCGGTGCATCTACCTCCCCGGTCACGAGACTCTGCAGTACATGCGGTAGCTGCGATATACCGGTGCATCTACCTCCCTGGTCACGAGACTCTGCAGTGCATGCGGTGGCTGCGATATACCGGTGCATCTACCTCCCCGGTCACGATACTCTGCAGTACATGCGGTAGCTGCGATATACCGGTGCATCTACCTCCCTGGTCACGAGACTCTACAGTACATGCGGTGGCTGCGATATACCGGTGCATCTACCTCCCTGGTCACGAGACTCTACAGTGCATGCGGTGGCTGCGATATACCGGTGCATCTACCTCCCTGGTCACGAGACTCTACAGTGCATGCGGTGGCTGCGATATACCGGTGCATCTACCTCCCCGGTCACGAGACTCTACAGTGCATGCTACCTCCCTGGTCACGAGACTCTGCAGTGCATGCGGTAGCTGCGATATACCGGTGCATCTACCTCCCTAGTCACGAGACTCTGCAGTACATGCGGTAGCTGCGATATACCGGTGCATCTACCTCCCCGGTCACGAGACTCTGCAGTACATGCGGTAGCTGCGATATACCGGTGCATCTACCTCCCTGGTCACGAGACTCTGCAGTGCATGCGGTAGCTGCGATATACCGGTGCATCTACCTCCCTGGTCACGAGACTCTGCAGTGCATGCGGTGGCTGCGATATACCGGTGCATCTACCTCCCTGGTCACGAGACTCTGCAGTGCATGCGGTAGCTGCGATATACCGGTGCATCTACCTCCCCGGTCACGAGACTCTGCAGTGCATGCGGTAGCTGCGATATACCGGTGCATCTACCTCCCTGGTCACGAGACTCTGCAGTGCATGCGGTGGCTGCGATATACCGGTGCATCTACCTCCCTGGTCACGAGACTCTGCAGTGCATGCGGTAGCTGCGATATACCGGTGCATCTACCTCCCTGGTCACGAGACTCTGCAGTGCATGCGGTAGCTGCGATATACCGGTGCATCTACCTCCCCGGTCACGAGACTCTGCAGTGCATGCGGTAGCTGCGATATACCGGTGCATCTACCTCCCCGGTCACGAGACTCTGCAGTGCATGCGGTGGCTGCGATATACCGGTGCATCTACCTCTCTGGTCACGAGACTCTGCAGTGCATGCGGTGGCTGCGATATACCGGTGCATCTACCTCCCTGGTCACGAGACTCTGCAGTGCATGCGGTAGCTGCGATATACCGGTGCATCTACCTCCCTGGTCACGAGACTCTGCAGTGCATGCGGTAGCTGCGATATACCGGTGCATCTACCTCCCTGGTCACGAGACTCTGCAGTGCATGCGGTGGCTGCGATATACCGGTGCATCTACCTCCCTGGTCACGAGACTCTGCAGTGCATGCGGTGGCTGCGATATACCGGTGCATCTACCTCCCTGGTCACGAGACTCTGCAGTGCATGCGGTGGCTGCGATATACCGGTGCATCTACCTCCCTGGTCACGAGAATCTGCAGTACATGCGGTGGCTGCGATATACCGGTGCATCTACCTCCCTGGTCACGAGACTCTGCAGTGCATGCGGTAGCTGCGATATACCGGTGCATCTACCTCCCTGGTCACGAGACTCTGCAGTACATGCGGTAGCTGCGATATCTGCAGAACCACGTTTCTGGTCGCATCATCCTCTAGGGTCACAGGACTGTGTAGTACATGCGGTAGCTGCGATATCTGCAGAACCACGTTTCTGGTCGCATCATCCTCCAGGGTCATGAGACTCTGCAGTACATGCGGTAGCTGCGCTATCTGCAGAACCACGTCTCTGGTGGTATGCGGTAGTTGCGATATACCGGTGCATCTACCTCCCTGGTCACGAGACTCTGCAGTACATGCGGTAGCTGCGATATCTGCAGAACCACGTTTCTGGTCGCATCATCCTCCAGGGTCACAGGACTGTGCAGTACATGCGGTAGCTGCGATATCTGCAGAACCACATTTCTGGTCGCATCATCCTCCAGGGTCACATGACTGTGCAGTACATAAAGAAGCTGCGATATCTGCAGAACCACGTTTCTGGTCGCATCATCCTCCAGGGTCACAGGACTGTGCAATACATGCGGTAGCTGCGATATCTGCAGAACCACGTTTCTGGTCACATCATCCTCCAGGGTCACAGGACTGTGTAGTACATGCGGTAGCTGGGATATCTGCAGAACCACGTTTCTGGTCGCATCATCCTCCAGGGTCACAGGACTGTGCAGTACATGCGGTAGCTGCGATATCTGCAGAACCACATTTCTGGTCGCATCATCCTCCAGGGTCACAGGACTGTGCAGTACATGCCGTAGCTGCGATATACCGGTGCATCTACCTCCCTGGTCACGAGACTCTGCAGTGCATGCGGTAGCTGCGATATACCGGTGCATCTACCTCCCTGGTCACGAGACTCTGCAGTACATGCGGTAGCTGCGATATACCGGTGCATCTACCTCCCCGGTCACGAGACTCTGCAGTGCATGCGGTAGCTGCGATATACCGGTGCATCTACCTCCCTGGTCACGAGACTCTGCAGTGCATGCGGTAGCTGCGATATACCGGTGCATCTACCTCCCTGGTCACGAGACTCTGCAGTACATGCGGTAGCTGCGATATACCGGTGCATCTACCTCCCCGGTCACGAGACCCTGCAGTGCATGCGGTAGCTGCGATATACCGGTGCATCTACCTCCCTGGTCACGAGACTCTGCAGTGCATGCGGTAGCTGCGATATACCGGTGCATCTACCTCCCCGGTCACGAGACTCTGCAGTGCATGCGGTAGCTGCGATATACCGGTGCATCTACCTCCCTGGTCACGAGACTCTGCAGTGCATGCGGTAGCTGCGATATACCGGTGCATCTACCTCCCTGGTCACGAGACTCTGCAGTGCATGCGGTAGCTGCGATATACCGGTGCATCTACCTCCCTGGTCACGAGACTCTGCAGTGCATGCGGTAGCTGCGATATACCAGTGCATCTACCTCCCCGGTCACGAGACTCTGCAGTGCATGCGGTAGCTGCGATATACCGGTGCATCTACCTCCCCGGTCACGAGACTCTGCAGTGCATGCGGTAGCTGCGATATACCGGTGCATCTACCTCCCCGGTCACGAGACTCTGCAGTGCATGCGGTAGCTGCGATATACCGGTGCATCTACCTCCCCGGTCACGAGACTCTGCAATGCATGCGGTAGCTGCGATATACCGGTTCATCTACCTCCCCGGTCACGAGACTCTGCAGTGCATGCGGTAGCTGCGATATACCGGTGCATCTACCTCCCCGGTCACGAGACTCTGCAGTGCATGCGGTAGCTGCGATATACCGGTGCATCTACCTCCCCGGTCACGAGACTCTGCAGTGCATGCGGTAGCTGCGATATACCGGTGCATCTACCTCCCCGGTCACGAGACTCTGCAGTGCATGCGGTAGCTGCGATATACCGGTGCATCTACCTCCCCGGTCACGAGACTCTGCAGTGCATGCGGTAGCTGCGATATACCGGTGCATCTACCTCCCCGGTCACGAGACTCTGCAGTGCATGCGGTAGCTGCGATATACCGGTGCATCTACCTCCCTGGTCACGAGACTCTGCAGTGCATGCGGTAGCTGCGATATACCGGTGCATCTACCTCCCCGGTCACGAGACTCTGCAGTGCATGCGGTGGCTGCGATATACCGGTGCATCTACCTCCCTGGTCACGAGACTCTGCAGTACATGCCGGTGGCTGCGATATACCGGTGCATCTACCTCCCTGGTCAAGAGACTCTGCAGTACATGCGGTAGCTGCGATATACCGGTGCATCTACCTCCCTGGTCACGAGACTCTGCAGTGCATGCGGTAGCTGCGATATACCGGTGCATCTACCTCCCTGGTCACGAGACTCTGCAGTGCATGCGGTAGCTGCGATATACCGGTGCATCTACCTCCCTGGTCACGAGACTCTGCAGTGCATGCGGTAGCTGCGATATACCGGTGCATCTACCTCCCTGGTCACGAGACTCTGCAATGCATGCGGTAGCTGCGACATACCGGTGCATCTACCTCCCTGGTCACGAGACTCTGCAGTACATGCGGTAGCTGCGATATACCGGTGCATCTACCTCCCTGGTCACGAGACTCTGCAGTACATGCGGTGGCTGCGATATACCGGTGCATCTACCTCCCTGGTCACGAGACTCTGCAGTACATGCGGTGGCTGCGATATACCGGTGCATCTACCTCCCTGGTCACGAGACTCTACAGTGCATGCGGTAGCTGCGATATACCGGTGCATCTACCTCCCTGGTCACGAGACTCTGCAGTACATGCGGTGGCTGCGATATACCGGTGCATCTACCTCCCTGGTCACGAGACTCTACAGTGCATGCGGTGGCTGCGATACACCGGTGCATCTACCTCCCTGGTCACGAGACTCTACAGTGCATGCGGTGGCTGCGATATACCGGTGCATCTACCTCCCCGGTCACGAGACTCTGCAGTACATGCGGTAGCTGCGATATACCGGTGCATCTACCTCCCTGGTCACGAGACTCTGCAGTGCATGCGGTGGCTGCGATATACCGGTGCATCTACCTCCCCGGTCACGATACTCTGCAGTACATGCGGTAGCTGCGATATACCGGTGCATCTACCTCCCTGGTCACGAGACTCTACAGTACATGCGGTGGCTGCGATATACCGGTGCATCTACCTCCCTGGTCACGAGACTCTACAGTGCATGCGGTGGCTGCGATATACCGGTGCATCTACCTCCCTGGTCACGAGACTCTACAGTGCATGCGGTGGCTGCGATATACCGGTGCATCTACCTCCCCGGTCACGAGACTCTACAGTGCATGCTACCTCCCTGGTCACGAGACTCTGCAGTGCATGCGGTAGCTGCGATATACCGGTGCATCTACCTCCCTGTTCACGAGACTCTGCAGTGCATGCGGTGGCTGCGATATACCGGTGCATCTACCTCCCTGGTCACGAGACTCTGCAGTGCATGCGGTGGCTGCGATATACCGGTGCATCTACCTCCCTGGTCACGAGACTCTGCAGTGCATGCGGTGGCTGCGATATACCGGTGCCTCTACCTCCCTGGTCACGAGACTCTGCAGTGCATGCGGTGGCTGCGATATACCGGTGCATCTACCTCCCTGGTCACGAGACTCTACAGTGCATGCGGTGGCTGCGATATACCGGTGCATCTACCTCCCTGGTCACGAGACTCTACAGTGCATGCGGTGGCTGCGATATACCGGTGCATCTACCTCCCTGGTCACGAGACTCTGCAGTGCATGCGGTGGCTGCGATATACCGGTGCATCTACCTCCCTGGTCACGAGACTCTGCAGTGCATGCGGTGGCTGCGATATACCGGTGCATCTACCTCCCTGGTCACGAGACTCTACAGTGCATGCGGTAGCTGCGATATACCGGTGCATCTACCTCCCTGGTCACGAGACTCTGCAGTGCATGCGGTAGCTGCGATATACCGGTGCATCTACCTCCCTGGTCACGAGACTCTGCAGTGCATGCGGTGGCTGCGATATACCGGTGCATCTACCTCCCTGGTCACGAGACTCTGCAGTGCATGCGGTGGCTGCGATATACCGGTGCATCTACCTCCCTGGTCACGAGACTCTGCAGTGCATGCGGTGGCTGCGATATACCGGTGCATCTACCTCCCTGGTCACGAGACTCTGCAGTACATGCGGTGGCTGCGATATACCGGTGCATCTACCTCCCTGGTCACGAGACTCTGCAGTGCATGCGGTAGCTGCGATATACCGGTGCATCTACCTCCCTGGTCACGAGACTCTGCAGTACATGCGGTAGCTGCGATATCTGCAGAACCACGTTTCTGGTCGCATCATCCTCTAGGGTCACAGGACTGTGTAGTACATGCGGTAGCTGCGATATCTGCAGAACCACGTTTCTGGTCGCATCATCCTCCAGGGTCATGAGACTCTGCAGTACATGCGGTAGCTGCGCTATCTGCAGAACCACGTCTCTGGTGGTATGCGGTAGTTGCGATATACCGGTGCATCTACCTCCCTGGTCACGAGACTCTGCAGTACATGCGGTAGCTGCGATATCTGCAGAACCACGTTTCTGGTCGCATCATCCTCCAGGGTCACAGGACTGTGCAGTACATGCGGTAGCTGCGATATCTGCAGAACCACATTTCTGGTCGCATCATCCTCCAGGGTCACATGACTGTGCAGTACATAAAGAAGCTGCGATATCTGCAGAACCACGTTTCTGGTCGCATCATCCTCCAGGGTCACAGGACTGTGCAGTACATGCGGTAGCTGCGATATCTGCAGAACCACGTTTCTGGTCGCATCATCCTCCAGGGTCACAGGACTGTGCAGTACATGCCGTAGCTGCGATATACCGGTGCATCTACCTCCCTGGTCACGAGACTCTGCAGTGCATGCGGTAGCTGCGATATACCGGTGCATCTACCTCCCTGGTCACGAGACTCTGCAGTACATGCGGTAGCTGCGATATACCGGTGCATCTACCTCCCCGGTCACGAGACTCTGCAGTGCATGCGGTAGCTGCGATATACCGGTGCATCTACCTCCCTGGTCACGAGACTCTGCAGTGCATGCGGTAGCTGCGATATACCGGTGCATCTACCTCCCCGGTCACGAGACTCTGCAGTGCATGCGGTAGCTGCGATATACCGGTGCATCTACCTCCCTGGTCACGAGACTCTGCAGTGCATGCGGTAGCTGCGATATACCGGTGCATCTACCTCCCTGGTCACGAGACTCTGCAGTGCATGCGGTAGCTGCGATATACCGGTGCATCTACCTCCCTGGTCACGAGACTCTGCAGTGCATGCGGTAGCTGCGATATACCAGTGCATCTACCTCCCCGGTCACGAGACTCTGCAGTGCATGCGGTAGCTGCGATATACCGGTGCATCTATCTCCCCGGTCACGAGACTCTGCAGTGCATGCGGTAGCTGCGATATACTGGTGCATCTACCTCCCCGGTCACGAGACTCTGCAGTGCATGCGGTAGCTGCGATATACCGGTTCATCTACCTCCCCGGTCACGAGACTCTGCAGTGCATGCGGTAGCTGCGATATACCGGTGCATCTACCTCCCCGGTCACGAGACTCTGCAGTGCATGCGGTAGCTGCGATATACCGGTGCATCTACCTCCCCGGTCACAAGACTCTGCAGTGCATGCGGTAGCTGCGATATACCGGTGCATCTACCTCCCCGGTCACGAGACTCTGCAGTGCATGCGGTAGCTGCGATATACCGGTGCATCTACCTCCCCGGTCACGAGACTCTGCAGTGCATGCGGTAGCTGCGATATACCGGTGCATCTACCTCCCCGGTCACGAGACTCTGCAGTGCATGCGGTAGCTGCGATATACCGGTGCATCTACCCCCCCGGTCACGAGACTCTGCAGTGCATGCGGTAGTTGCGATATACCGGTGCATCTACCTCCCCGGTCACGAGACTCTGCAGTGCATGCGGTGGCTGCGATATACCGGTGCATCTACCTCCCTGGTCACGAGACTCTGCAGTACATGCGGTGGCTGCGATATACCGGTGCATCTACCTCCCTGGTCACGAGACTCTGCAGTGCATGCGGTAGCTGCGATATACCGGTGCATCTACCTCCCCGGTCACGAGACTCTGCAGTGCATGCGGTGGCTGCGATATACCGGTGCATCTACCTCCCTGGTCACGAGACTCTGCAGTACATGCCGGTGGCTGCGATGTACCGGTGCATCTACCTCCCTGGTCAAGAGACTCTGCAGTACATGCGGTAGCTGCGATATACCGGTGCATCTACCTCCCTGGTCACGAGACTCTGCAGTGCATGCGGTAGCTGCGATATACCGGTGCATCTACCTCCCTGGTCACGAGACTCTGCAGTGCATGCGGTAGCTGCGATATACCGGTGCATCTACCTCCCTGGTCACGAGACTCTGCAGTGCATGCGGTAGCTGCGACATACCGGTGCATCTACATCCCTGGTCACGAGACTCTGCAGTACATGCGGTAGCTGCGATATACCGGTGCATCTACCTCCCTGGTCACGAGACTCTGCAGTACATGCGGTGGCTGCGATATACCGGTGCATCTACCTCCCTGGTCACGAGACTCTGCAGTACATGCGGTGGCTGCGATATACCGGTGCATCTACCTCCCTGGTCACGAGACTCTACAGTGCATGCGGTAGCTGCGATATACCGGTGCATCTACCTCCCTGGTCACGAGACTCTGCAGTACATGCGGTGGCTGCGATATACCGGTGCATCTACCTCCCTGGTCACGAGACTCTACAGTGCATGCGGTGGCTGCGATATACCGGTGCATCTACCTCCCTGGTCACGAGACTCTACAGTGCATGCTGTGGCTGCGATATACCGGTGCATCTACCTCCCCGGTCACGAGACTCTGCAGTACATGCGGTAGCTGCGATATACCGGTGCATCTACCTCCCTGGTCACGAGACTCTGCAGTGCATGCGGTGGCTGCGATATACCGGTGCATCTACCTCCCCGGTCACGATACTCTGCAGTACATGCGGTAGCTGCGATATACCGGTGCATCTACCTCCCTGGTCACGAGACTCTACAGTACATGCGGTGGCTGCGATATACCGGTGCATCTACCTCCCTGGTCACGAGACTCTACAGTGCATGCGGTGGCTGCGATATACCGGTGCATCTACCTCCCTGGTCACGAGACTCTACAGTGCATGCGGTGGCTGCGATATACCGGTGCTTCTACCTCCCCGGTCACGAGACTCTACAGTGCATGCTACCTCCCTGGTCACGAGACTCCGCAGTGCATGCGGTAGCTGCGATATACCGGTGCATCTACCTCCCTGTTCACAAGACTCTGCAGTGCATGCGGTGGCTGCGATATACCGGTGCATCTACCTCCCTGGTCACGAGACTCTGCAGTGCATGCGGTGGCTGCGATATACCGGTGCATCTACCTCCCTGGTCACGAGACTCTGCAGTGCATGCGGTGGCTGCGATATACCGGTGCATCTACCTCCCTGGTCACGAGACTCTGCAGTGCATGCGGTGGCTGCGATATACCGGTGCATCTACCTCCCTGGTCACGAGACTCTACAGTGCATGCGGTGGCTGCGATATACCGGTGCATCTACCTCCCTGGTCACGAGACTCTACAGTGCATGCGGTGGCTGCGATATACCGGTGCATCTACTTCCCTGGTCACGAGACTCTGCAGTGCATGCGGTGGCTGCGATATACCGGTGCATCTACCTCCCTGGTCACGAGACTCTGCAGTGCATGCGGTGGCTGCGATATACCGGTGCATCTACCTCCCCGGTCACGAGACTCTGCAGTGCATGCGGTGGCTGCGATATACCGGTGCATCTACCTCCCTGGTCACGAGATTCTGCAGTACATGCGGTGGCTGCGATATACCGGTGCATCTACCTCCCTGGTCACGAGACTCTGCAGTGCATGCGGTAGCTGCGATATACCGGTGCATCTACCTCCCTGGTCACGAGACTCTGCAGTACATGCGGTAGCTGCGATATCTGCAGAACCACGTTTCTGGTCGCATCATCCTCTAGGGTCACAGGACTGTGTAGTACATGCGGTAGCTGCGATATCTGCAGAACCACGTTTCTGGTCGCATCATCCTCCAGGGTCATGAGACTCTGCAGTACATGCGGTAGCTGCGCTATCTGCAGAACCACGTCTCTGGTGGTATGCGGTAGTTGCGATATACCGGTGCATCTACCTCCCTGGTCACGAGACTCTGCAGTACATGCAGTAGCTGCGATATCTGCAGAACCACATTTCTGGTCGCATCATCCTCCAGGGTCACATGACTTTGCAGTACATAAAGAAGCTGCGATATCTGCAGAACCACGTTTCTGGTCGCATCATCCTCCAGGGTCACAGGACTGTGCAATACATGCGGTAGCTGCGATATCTGCAGAACCACGTTTCTGGTCACATCATCCTCCAGGGTCACAGGACTGTGCAGTACATGCGGTAGCTGCGATATCTGCAGAACCACGTTTCTGGTCGCATCATCCTCCAGGGTCACAGGACTGTGCAGTACATGCGGTAGCTGCGATATCTGCAGAACCACGTTTCTGGTCGCATAATCCTCCAGGGTCACAGGACTGTGCAGTACATGCCGTAGCTGCGATATACCGGTGCATCTACCTCCCTGGTCACGAGACTCTGCAGTGCATGCGGTAGCTGCGATATACCGGTGCATCTACCTCCCTGGTCACGAGACTCTGCAGTACATGCGGTAGCTGCGATATACCGGTGCATCTACCTCCCCGGTCACGAGACTCTGCAGTGCATGCGGTAGCTGCGATATACCGGTGCATCTACCTCCCTGGTCACGAGACTCTGCAGTGCATGCGGTAGCTGCGATATACCGGTGCATCTACCTCCCCGGTCACGAGACTCTGCAGTGCATGCGGTAGCTGCGATATACCGGTGCATCTACCTCCCTGGTCACGAGACTCTGCAGTGCATGCGGTAGCTGCGATATACCGGTGCATCTACCTCCCTGGTCACGAGACTCTGCAGTGCATTCGGTAGCTGCGATATACCGGTGCATCTACCTCCTTGGTCACGAGACTCTGCAGTGCATGCGGTAGCTGCGATATACCAGTGCATCTACCTCCCCGGTCACGAGACTCTGCAGTGCATGCGGTAGCTGCGATATACCGGTGCATCTACCTCCCCGGTCACGAGACTCTGCAGTGCATGCGGTAGCTGCGATATACCGGTGCATCTACCTCCCCGGTCACGAGACTCTGCAGTGCATGCGGTAGCTGCGATATACCGGTGCATCTACCTCCCCGGTCACGAGACTCTGCAGTGCATGCGGTAGCTGCGATATACCGGTGCATCTACCTCCCCGGTCACGAGACTCTGCAGTGCATGCGGTAGCTGCGATATACCGGTGCATCTACCTCCCCGGTCACGAGACTCTGCAGTGCATGCGGTAGCTGCGATATACCGGTGCATCTACCTCCCCGGTCATAAGACTCTGCAGTGCATGCGGTAGCTGCGATATACCGGTGCATCTACCTCCCCGGTCACGAGACTCTGCAGTGCATGCGGTAGCTGCGATATACCGGTGCATCTACCTCCCCGGTCACGAGACTCTGCAGTGCATGCGGTAGCTGCGATATACCGGTGCATCTACCTCCCCGGTCACGAGACTCTGCAGTGCATGCGGTAGCTGCGATATACCGGTGCATCTACCTCCCTGGTCACGAGACTCTGCAGTGCATGCGGTAGCTGCGATATACCGGTGCATCTACCTCCCCGGTCACGAGACTCTGCAGTGCATGCGGTAGTTGCGATATACCGGTGCATCTACCTCCCCGGTCACGAGACTCTGCAGTGCATACGGTGGCTGCGATATACCGGTGCATCTACCTCCCTGGTCACGAGACTCTGCAGTACATGCGGTGGCTGCGATATACCGGTGCATCTACCTCCCTGGTCACGAGACTCTGCAGTGCATGCGGTAGCTGCGATATACCGGTGCATCTACCTCCCCGGTCACGAGACTCTGCAGTGCATGCGGTGGCTGCGATATACCGGTGCATCTACCTCCCTGGTCACGAGACTCTGCAGTACATGCCGGTGGCTGCGATATACCGGTGCATCTACCTCCCTGGTCAAGAGACTCTGCAGTACATGCGGTAGCTGCGATATACCGGTGCATCTACCTCCCTGGTCACGAGACTCTGCAGTGCATGCGGTAGCTTCGATATACCGTTGCATCTACCTCCCTGGTCACGAGACTCTGCAGTGCATGCGGTAGCTGCGATATACCGGTGCATCTACCTCCCTGGTCACGAGACTCTGCAGTGCATGCGGTAGCTGCGATATACCGGTGCATCTACCTCCCTGGTCACGAGACTCTGCAGTGCATGCGGTAGCTGCGATATACCGGTGCATCTACCTCCCTGGTCACGAGACTCTGCAGTACATGCGGTAGCTGCGATATACCGGTGCATCTACCTCCCTGGTCACGAGACTCTGCAGTACATGCGGTGGCTGCGATATACCGGTGCATCTACCTCCCTGGTCACGAGACTCTGCAGTACATGCGGTGGCTGCGATATACCGGTGCATCTACCTCCCTGGTCACGAGACTCTACAGTGCATGCGGTAGCTGCGGTATACCGGTGCATCTACCTCCCTGGTCACGAGACTCTGCAGTACATGCGGTGGCTGCGATATACCGGTGCATCTACCTCCCTGGTCACGAGACTCTACAGTGCATGCGGTGGCTGCGATATACCGGTGCATCTACCTCCCTGGTCACGAGACTCTACAGTGCATGCGGTGGCTGCGATATACCGGTGCATCTACCTCCCCGGTCACGAGACTCTGCAGTACATGCGGTAGCTGCGATATACCGGTGCATCTACCTCCCTGGTCACGAGACTCTGCAGTGCATGCGGTGGCTGCGATATACCGGTGCATCTACCTCCCCGGTCACGATACTCTGCAGTACATGCGGTAGCTGCGATATACCGGTGCATCTACCTCCCTGGTCACGAGACTCTACAGTACATGCGGTGGCTGCGATATACCGGTGCATCTACCTCCCTGGTCACGAGACTCTACAGTGCATGCGGTGGCTGCGATATACCGGTGCATCTACCTCCCTGGTCACGAGACTCTACAGTGCATGCGGTGGCTGCGATATACCGGTGCATCTACCTCCCCGGTCACGAGACTCTACAGTGCATGCTACCTCCCTGGTCACGAGACTCTGCAGTGCATGCGGTAGCTGCGATATACCGGTGCATCTACCTCCCTGTTCACGAGACTCTGCAGTGCATGCGGTGGCTGCGATATACCGGTGCATCTACCTCCCTGGTCACGAGACTCTTCAGTACATGCGGTAGCTGCGATATACCGGTGCATCTACCTCCCCGGTCACGAGACTCTGCAGTACATGCGGTAGCTGCGATATACCGGTGCATCTACCTCCCCGGTCACGAGACTCTGCAGTACATGCGGTAGCTGCGATATACCGGTGCATCTACCTCCCTGGTCACGAGACTCTGCAGTGCATGCGGTAGCTGCGATATACCGGTGCATCTACCTCCCTGGTCACGAGACTCTGCAGTGCATGCGGTGGCTGCGATATACCGGTGCATCACCTCCCCGGTCACGAGACTCTGCAGTGCATGCGGTAGCTGCGATATACCGGTGCATCTACCTCCCCGGTCACGAGACTCTGCAGTGCATGCGGTAGCTGCGATATACCGGTGCATCTACCTCCCTGGTCACGAGACTCTGCAGTGCATGCGGTGGCTGCGATATACCGGTGCATCTACCTCCCTGGTCACGAGACTCTGCAGTGCATGCGGTAGCTGCGATATACCGGTGCATCTACATCCCTGGTCACGAGACTCTGCAGTGCATGCGGTAGCTGCGATATACCGGTGCATCTACCTCCCCGGTCACGAGACTCTGCAGTGCATGCGGTAGCTTCGATATACCGGTGCATCTACCTCCCCGGTCACGAGACTCTGCAGTGCATGCGGTAGCTGCGATATACCGGTGCATCTACCTCCCTGGTCACGAGACTCTGCAGTGCATGCGGTAGCTGCGATATACCGGTGCATCTACCTCCCCGGTCACGAGACTCTGCAGTGCATGCGGTGGCTGCGATATACCGGTGCATCTACCTCCCTGGTCACGAGACTCTGCAGTGCATGCGGTGGCTGCGATATACCGGTGCATCTACCTCCCTGGTCACGAGACTCTGCAGTGCATGCGGTAGCTGCGATATACCGGTGCATCTACCTCCCTGGTCACGAGACTCTGCAGTGCATGCGGTAGCAGCGATATACCGGTGCATCTACCTCCCTGGTCACGAGACTCTGCAGTGCATGCGGTGGCTGCGATATACCGGTGCATCTACCTCCCTGGTCACGAGACTCTGCAGTGCATGCGGTGGCTGCGATATACCGGTGCATCTACCTCCCTGGTCACGAGACTCTGCAGTGCATGCGGTGGCTGCGATATATCGGTGCATCTACCTCCCTGGTCACGAGACTCTGCAGTGCATGCGGTGGCTGCGATATACCGGTGCATCTACCTCCCTGGTCACGAGACTCTACAGTGCATGCGGTGGCTGCGATATACCGGTGCATCTACCTCCCTGGTCACGAGACTCTACAGTGCATGCGGTGGCTGCGATATACCGGTGCATCTACCTCCCTGGTCACGAGACTCTGCAGTGCATGCGGTGGCTGCGATATACCGGTGCATCTACCTCCCTGGTCACGAGACTCTGCAGTGCATGCGGTGGCTGCGATATACCGGTGCATCTACCTCCCTGGTCACGAGACTCTGCAGTGCATGCGGTGGCTGCGATATACCGGTGCATCTACCTCCCTGGTCACGAGACTCTGCAGTACATGCGGTGGCTGCGATATACCGGTGCATCTACCTCCCTGGTCACGAGACTCTGCAGTGCATGCGGTAGCTGCGATATACCGGTGCATCTACCTCCCTGGTCACGAGACTCTGCAGTACATGCGGTAGCTGCGATATCTGCAGAACCACGTTTCTGGTCGCATCATCCTCTAGGGTCACAGGACTGTGTAGTACATGCGGTAGCTGCGATATCTGCAGAACCACGTTTCTGGTCGCATCATCCTCCAGGGTCATGAGACTCTGCAGTACATGCGGTAGCTGCGCTATCTGCAGAACCACGTCTCTGGTGGTATGCGGTAGTTGCGATATACCGGTGCATCTACCTCCCTGGTCACGAGACTCTGCAGTACATGCGGTAGCTGCGATATCTGCAGAACCACATTTCTGGTCGCATCATCCTCCAGGGTCACATGACTGTGCAGTACATAAAGAAGCTGCGATATCTGCAGAACCACGTTTCTGGTCGCATCATCCTCCAGGGTCACAGGACTGTGCAATACATGCGGTAGCTGCGATATCTGCAGAACCACGTTTCTGGTCACATCATCCTCCAGGGTCACAGGACTGTGTAGTACATGCGGTAGCTGGGATATCTGCAGAACCACGTTTCTGGTCGCATCATCCTCCAGGGTCACAGGACTGTGCAGTACATGCGGTAGCTGCGATATCTGCAGAACCACGTTTCTGGTCGCATCATCCTCCAGGGTCACAGGACTGTGCAGTACATGCGGTAGCTGCGATATCTGCAGAACCACGTTTCTGGTCGCATCATCCTCCAGGGTCACAGGACTGTGCAGTACATGCAGAAGCTGCGATATCTGCAGAACCACATTTCTGGTCGCATCATCCTCCAGGGTCACAGGACTGTGCAATACATGCGGTAGCTGCGATATCTGCAGAACCACGTTTCTGGTCGCATCGTCCTCCAGGGTCACAGGACTGTGCAGTACATGCAGAAGCTGCGATATCTGCAGAACCACGTTTCTGGTCGCATCATCCTCCATGGTCACAGGACTGTGCAGTACATGCTGAAGCTGCGATATCTGCAGAACCACGTTTCTGGTCGCTTCGTCCTCCAGGGTCACAGGACTGTGCAGTACATGCAGAAGCTGCGATATCTGCAGAACCACGTTTCTGGTCGCATCGTCCTCCAGGGTCACAGGACTGTGCAGTACATGCAGAAGCTGCGATATCTGCAGAACCACGTTTCTGGTCGCATCATCCTCCAGGGTCACAGGACTGTGCAATACATGCGGTAGCTGCGATATCTGCAGAACCACGTTTCTGGTCGCATCATCCTCCAGGGTCACAGGACTGTGCAGTACATGCGGTAGCTGCGATATCTGCAGAACCACATTTCTGGTCGCATCATCCTCCAGGGTCACATGACTGTGCAGTACATAAAGAAGCTGCGATATCTGCAGAACCACGTTTCTGGTCGCATCATCCTCCATGGTCACAGGACTGTGCAATACATGCGGTAGCTGCGATATCTGCAGAACCACGTTTCTGGTCTCATCATCCTCCAGGGTCACAGGACTCTGCAGTACATGCGGTAGCTGCGATATCTGCAGAACCACATTTCTGGTCGCATCATCCTCCAGGGTCACATGACTGTGCAGTACATAAAGAAGCTGCGATATCTGCAGAACCACGTTTCTGGTCGCATCATCCTCCAGGGTCACAGGACTGTGCAGTACATGCGGTAGCTGCGATATCTGCAGAACCACGTTTCTGGTCACATCATCCTCCAGGGTCACAGGACTGTGCAGTACATGCAGTAGCTGCGATGTCTGCAGAACCACGTTTCTGGTCACATCATCCTCCAGGGTCACAGGACTGTGCAGTACATGCAGTAGCTGCGATGTCTGCAGAACCACGTTTCTGGTCGCACATCCTCCAGGGTGACAGGACTGTGCAGTACATGTGACGTATTATCCAGCGGTCCATCGGCAGGTTGTTGGGTCTGTATTGATTCAGGATTTTTTGCCAAAAAGCTGTAGAATTTTTTCAGCTCATGCCATCTTTTGTGTTTTATCTTTATTTTACCCTGCTAAAATAAATACAAAAAACATTTATTTCGTTGTTTCCCTGCCTACGGAAACGTACATTCAGTCCAGCTCGGGCAGCCGAGCAGATAACAAGGGTGCTTATCCCTCCGTTTTGCCGTATAGATAGTGCAAAAGGTCCTGTTCGAACAAGTTGTCTCAGATACTCTTACTACGATTTTTAAGTTTTAATTAAACATGCCAGCTATCTGTAGGGTCTGCGATGATCAGTGTGTGGCACTAGTGACGTTAAGTGTAGTGGTGTTTGTGATTAGAGTTTTCATCGAAAATGCTGAAAGGATGAGCTTGAAGGAATAAAAACACGTTCTGGACGTGACCGGAAGTGTCGACCATGCGAGGAGTCGTCTTCGATTAGTAGTGTTAAGTCATCCACGGCCGGTGACTCTTACCGTGGATTACTTACTGAGAGTAATGCAGGCTTTTAAGGAGGATGTGTTCGAAGAAATTCGATCTTTTAGAGGTGAGATAATCTGTCGACATCGGTACAGTTCATCTCAGATAAATTGGACACTAATAATGAGCTTATTGGTCAGCTTAAAGCCGACCTTGAGAAAGTCAAAAAGGAAAATGAACGGCTGATCGGAAAGGATTCCAGTCTCAGCGATGTTGTCGGAGATCTGCGAGATAGGGCAAGGACACTGGAGCGATACAACATAGAAATAAGCGGGATCCCTCAAACACCTGGAGAAGATGTCATCGGTATACTAAAGGACATGGGAACTGTGCTTGGTGTGACGTTGGAGGAGAACCGGGTCAACGCGGCCCACCGAATCCCTCGTGTAAGAAAGGAAGGACTCCTTCTCTCGTCGCGCAATTCCATGAGAGGACTGTCAGAGACATGTGGATCAAGAAATTTAAGGAGGCGAAGACGCTGACTGCCAACGTAGTAAATTGAAATTTCAACGACAATGCGGTTTACGTAAATGAACACTTGTTCCCGGAAACCAAGCTCTATCAGGAATCAAACAAAAATGTAAGGACGTAGGCTATTTATATGCTCGGTGCAGGGAAGGCAAATTCTATGTGCGGAAAGCGCCTGGGGAAAATGCATTAGAATAAACAAAGAGGTAGATATTTTCAATCTCAAATAGACCTGATAATGGAACTGTGTTGTGAAACCCTCATTTTTTCGGAAATTTATTTTCCCCTTTTTTTCAGGCTATGATTCAGAATATCTTTGGTTGTAGTTATTTTTAAATATGGACTCTATTGATAATGAATTCTTTAGCCTCCTTGACATAAATATTTTTGTTCCAAAAATAGATGGTAAATATTTTGGTGCAATTTGCTTAAATATAAGAAGCAAGAGAAGTAATATTATTAATTTTATTTTAGAATTTTCTAAAATCCAAGGTAATCCCTTAATGTACATTTTGTAGTTTTAAGTGGAATTTGGATTGAAGAGGATGAGCTATGCCATTATAAAATTCCAGGATTTAAATTATTCTCACAGTACAATAACTTACATAGGGCAGGTGGTGTGTGTAATGTAAGAGAGGGATTAGGGATTAGGGATTTGTTGCTAAAGTTAATTTAAGTATGAGAACTGCTGACTCTTTGGTTTTGGATGTAAAAATAAATCGTTATTATTTTAAATTGTGCTGTATTTATAGATTACACTGCTTCTCATAAGATGATTTTAAAAATGAATTATTAAATTTCATGGGCAAATTGACGAATGATGTAGTTTTTATTGGTGATATAAATATTGATTTATTATCAATTAATAATAATTCATATGTCAAGTCTTACCACAGTCTCATGAGTAATCATGGTTTTAAATCCTGAATTACCACACCTACCAGAATTACAGCTAACTGAAGATCCTTAATTGATCATATATTTGTAAGGAGTAGAAATTTAAATATCTTTAAAAGTGCAGTTTTTGATGTTCTTATAACTGATCATTGTATTTTAGGATTAAGGTTTGAACAAAACTATAATCCACAAAGTAATTAATTGCACTGACAAAAACCAGACATCTAATTGTATTATTGATCATAAGCTAGTTAATGAAAAATTAAAAAATGTAGATTGGAATATCGTTTACAATTTAGACGATGTTAATCCTTGTTACAATAAGTTTCACGATATCCTGATTGATATTATTCAAGAAAGTAAAAAATTGTAAGCACTAGTAATAAACTTAGTAAGGCTAAATTAATTAGCCCTTGGATAACTGCCAGTCTCTTGAATAAAATAAATAAAAGATCAAAGCTCTTTAGAATTCAAAGGAAAAGACCATATGACGATATTTTTTAAAACTATTGAAAAGTTTTTTAAAAAGTTAAGAATTGAAATAGACATAACAAAAAATAACTTTTATTCCAAAAAATTAGATGACTGTAAAGGAGATATAGCACAGCAGTGGAAGGTAATTAATAGTTTAACTGGGTCAGCAGCGAGTAAGGTTGTAGATGAGATAGCAATCGATGGTAATCACATTGTTAGTGACCCAATAATTGCTGCAGAAGAAATAAACTAGCATTTAATCAAAGTACAATCTGGAGAGATAACTGTACAGGTACACAATCTGGGAGCCACATTATTGAAAATGTTAGTCAATTTTAATTCTATATTATGCCAACCAATGTCTGTGAACTGTTAGAAATAATAAAAAGTATGAAAAACAAAAATTCCTCAGGATATGATCATTTTAATGTTTTTTTACTAAAAGATATTGCTGAATCAGAAGCGCCAATTTTATCTTTTTTGATAAATCTTAGTTTTAGTAAAGGAGTTTTTCCTGATAAATTAAGATCAAGTGTTGCTATTCCTTTACCGAACAAAAAAGACTCTGTTAGTTTGGATGACATACGAACTATAAGCTTATTGTCAGTTTTCTGAAAGGTATTCGAGAAAATTATGAGAATTAGACTTGTTAACTATCTCGACAAAGTAACTTTTAAGTAATAAACAATACGGTTTTATTAAAGGGAAATCCACCGAGGATGCATTGGTAAATGGGACAGAATTAATTTATAGCAATTTCAATGAGAATAATAAAGTTACAGGGTTATTTATTGACCCAAACACATTCAAATTCTTTCAAATGTGAGTCAAAAGATAATTTACTATCAACAAATGTTTGAGTTTATCGTATTTGTTTTTATTATTTTGAACTGAATTGAGGTATCCTGAAAAGCAGTTTGTATAACTAAGGATTGCGTCGAATGAAGGAATTTTTATTTATTATTTTCTTATTTAGGCAGTACCTGCAGCATCTACAGTTTCTGCTGACCCAGTGGATTGTTTGCCGCTTATCGGGTTGTTATTCCTTAAACTACGAGTGATGACGTATGACGTAATATTTCAGTCCAAAGTCAGGTGCTCTGGCAGTACGACGGAAATGTTCCGTCCAAGTATGCGATTGGGTAAGAAACGGCGTTAAGTTCTAACACTCATTGCACCTTTATTCATTGCTAAAAATAGCATACTTCGGTTTTAATTTGAAGCAGTGCAAATACTTAGTGAATTAAGTGATTGAATTTTAAATTATATAATAATTATTGTAATATCTAAATTCTGTATGGCATTCTTAAACATTCAGCTGATTGTAGAAAATAAGCAAATTTTATATATCAGGTTGATTAAAAAACCAGAATGCCAAGATGCCTGAATGTATGGTAAAAACTCCCGGATAACCTGATTACAGTCTGATATAACATCATGGTCGATTTGATTTTGCATCAATTAACAATGCATCGATTTTCATTGTTGCAATCTTTTTCAATATTTCCTCACTTTTAAGCTGGTGTAATCGATCTAACGAACATATTACATTACACCAATCCTCCCTAAACAGAGAAGAATTACTCATGCCGAATAAATTTTACTGTCTACTAAATCCAAGGCTCACAAGGGGTCAAGACCTTTGATTCTCACCTTAAATGTTTTAAGCTCACCTCGTCAACAAATAAAACGGGCTCCTTTTACGTTTCCAAGGTCCCCTATCTTGCCCAATTTTGGAAAGTGGCGCGGCAACTGGGTGATTTGATTCGGTCGAAGTATGGGAACAGTGAACTAATGTTTGAAGAACTCTTCCTTAAATGGAAATGTGAACTGATGAGTTTTATTTTTTCAGTGATCTTACATTTTAAGTTTTTTTTTTTTAATAATAACAACTAACATTGAATCTATCCCCGTTACTTACTTTTATATATAAACTTTAATTTTTATGAAGTATGTACATTAAAAAACAATTTTATTTAGTTAAACAGCGATTTGTAGTGAGGAACCATAGAATAATCGGTATTAACTAATTTGTAGTATTGGGATCAATTACGTAAACAAAATAAATATAATACATAAATTTTGTGTTTTTATGGAATGATTAAAAGTTAAGTATTTTTTTTGTTGAAAACATCTTTATTGTGTGTTATTCACACTTTGACATTTCATACAGTATCAATACGTTTTTCAGTGATATACAATTAGTTGAGTTCTCTCACTCGACCAAAAAACAAAATTGAACAATAAAGCTCAGAGGTTATAAAACGTGTGTGGGAGCACGTGATCGAGTTGGCATATTTTTTAGTCTCGCAGTCAGAGAGAAATGCCTGGCCGGTCACCATTACCACTTAACACATAAAAAAAGATGAGAAACACATAAAAGAACTTCATATAAGAATTAAGCAAATTATAGAAGTAAGATACTAACAACTGATTTTGTTACTTATTACCAGCCTAAAGATAGAAATTAAAGAAATAAATGTATAACAAAATCGAGTATAGGTACTAATTATAGGTAATAATTTTAAAGATACCTAGTTTGTCTCTACAAATTGTTGTGGTGGAAACAATGAATTAAAAACCATATTGTCCAAACCTTTAAAAAAAACTATATCAAAACTATACTAAGGTCTTAAAACTCTATTTAAATCAATCTCCCGTATAAGAAAATCTTGAGTTGGTTTATAAAATATTTTCTTATAAGAACATTCTTTAATAAATTCTTGGAGTAGATTGTAAAAAGTAGATGCTAGATAAGAAAAGATTTTTTTAATTGATAGGGATTGGTTTTGGTACGTACATATTCAACGTATTTTTATTTCCTGTATTTGTACCGCATTTGTCAAAACATATTTTTTAAGTTCATAAAAACGTAAAGAAATCTAACCGGTAAAATATTCGAACTTTGAAAAAGAGGACTAGGAGGTTCAGTCTTAATCTTATTTCACATTATTCTAATAAATACTTTTTGCATCGTAATGATAGGCTTTAGTGTTGTGAAATAGATTCCCCCTCCGCATACTTCTATGACATATTCTATTTTTGAATGCACCCAAGAAAAGTAAATCGGTCTCTAGAGCTGATAAAACAATTTATATTATTATTTCGGCCATATTGTTTATTTCAAAACTTTTTTCATTCGGCGTCAACAGTAGTGCCTAGTTGAGTAAATTATAATCAAATAAATATTCTGCTAAAACCCTTTTGGGTTATTTCAGCCACACGTGAAGACTTTGCATCAAATATATCAATAATCAACCTACTGATATTGCAGGTAAAACTAGGTCTTTTAATTGAGGACTTTATTTTGAAGTTAAAATTTAGTTATGTCCCTAACCATTGCATACTTTGAAAAATTAGATTTATTTGAATCTAGTTTCACTTTTCAAATAAATTTAAAAAAACATGACTTTAAAATAAGATTTAAAAATCTTACAATTGTAAATCCATTGCACTTGAAATTCAACGTAACCGCATGTAAAAAATAAAAAAATCAACTCTTAAGATATACGTGTATTATACTGTATTTGTGTAAAATAGAGTATATGTAAACATTAACGGCGCGAATCGATGATGATACTGGGATCTGATAAAGCCTTGGTGGACTTGACGTAATCAGTCGGCATTTTTTATATAGTTTTGTGTTTGTATCGTTATTGCGTGCAGAATAGTTATTTATGTATTAAGAGCGTAAAGTAGGTCTTTCTCGCTTGAGCTAAAAATACCGCGCTCCGCTTTACTCGCGAAATACATACTAAATTTTTCCTACATCTGCAGTTTTAATTTCCCAAACGATAAATACAATCACAGTTTACTCACGTCCATTGCAACTGAAAGCGCCATTATGATTTTTAGGTTATAAACAATGAGTAAAAATAAAGACTTTTACAAGAACAAACACGTTTTAATGAATACATATTTTAGCTTATAAATAATAGGAACACGAATTCATCAACACTTAGTATTTACATCGTAGCTGAATGCGCCAGTTTGAGGTTATAAACAAGACGAGCTCAGCCGATCGGAAGCGGAAGGGAGCGCTGTAGCGCGCCGAGTAACAATGCAATCAGCTGGCGAGCGTTAAAGTAATCACGTGGCGAGCGATAAAAACTTTAACGCTCGCTCCAAAGACTTTCAAAGACATTATCGCTCGCTCCTCAGTAAACAGCTCTTTTACGATTGGGTTTCGGTGCGTAAACTGACACTTTACGCGCGGTTGTAGGAAAAAATGATTAGTTTCGATCTATTTCACGTACAGAGTGACTTAAAATACAGTAAATTAAAAAAGTGGATTCATATGGCGGAGTTACACGGGTCGAGTTCCTCGGTCGAGTGAAACTGGGTGCGTTAGCGATCGAGTATGTTTTTGGTTTCACTCGTTCACATTTTAACCGAACTGATGCCACTCTAGACACAAACTTCTCTTGATGCGGTTGCAGACGAGATTCTATTTCTGAATGTGTGGAAGTCACACTTACACGTCACGGTTACCAGCTTTATTCTTCTTAAGAACCTATAGGCTCCTATAGTGCTACTTTACTCACCCAGACTGATTATACTAGTCGAATTGAATAGGCGAGTAGCAACTCGCCTGTATTAACTCGCCCGCCGACTCGACCTGTGTAAATCCGCCCATACTGTGACAAGTAGTTCACACTTTCAATTACACGATTTGTATATAAATTTGACGTTTACAAACAGAATAAAGTTTATTATAAAAAATCCACACTCCACTATCAACCATCTCGTGTTTGCAGCAATCATCAATCTTCCTCACATCCTAGGCAGCCGAAGGTGACACGAACAAAGGATAGTGACTATCGCTGGCGACAACAAACAAACCCCCTTATTACTAAGGTCGCCTTATAACGGATCCGTATAAGGTCTTTCACGCATTCATAGACCGTCTATCGGCTAATAAATCGAGGAATAAATCACGCGACGCCAGCGAGCAGCGAGTTCCAAGGTGGCGGACTAGCCTTCAGTTCGGTCACTAGGGCACTGCTTGTTTACGTTTCATCGATGACGCATACATTTATAGGCTACAGAATAGTCTTTATGCGTTATACTGGAGCATTTTATTGACTCGTGCTTTTACTACTTAGAAATAAAATAAACGTCTGAACACTTATCTGTTCTTGTCAATGATGACGCATACATTTATGGACTACAAAGTGGATACTGGTACATTTATGGCTTTCCTTTTGTAAATACTAGTTGAAATAAAATGTTTAGCACTTCGCTTTACTTGTCAAATGTCATGATCATGGCTTTAGATGGTTACTTATGGCCTTGCTGACTCGGGAAAGGATATTTTTAAGTAAAAGAAACACTTCTCTCTGAGGTGACCCAGAGCTTTGGCTGCCCAGTTTCTTTGCACCTTGGTGTCCTCCTGATACCTAAACAGTTGTATGAAATGGCAAACTGGTAGGTATTTTAAGCCAAGAATGAATTAGAGATGAGTGTATGACGTTTGTGGCCCGATCTTATAGTCTTGTTGCTGACTAAGGCCAACATGTTGCTTAGACAGGACTGGTAATTAATAGCCAATGGAAACTGAAACAATAGAAACCGAACCACAATTTCACCTGTGATCAGGATTTCACTGCTGGTGAACCATAATGTCACCAGCTGGTCTAATTTGAGGTTGTACTTATGGATGAACTTAGAATTCACCAATGCGGACTATAATCCCCACCAGGGAATATCGCACCCACAAGCCATCGCTTGTAGTAGCTATCCACAATCCGTGATCTCCAGGTAGCATCTTCCCCTTCTATATGTGACGGATACTACGCTGGAAAACAACTACTCTAAGGGGTCAGTCCTTGTATCATTATTAAAGGATTGTCAGATTGTTAGATTATGAGGGAAAGAAAGCCCCAGCATTATCAGCTGGGCAAGTTTCCCTTTGGGATATTTAGCAGATTACGTAAGGGAGGGATTTGCAGAGTCGGGACCATGTGTAACATGGTCAGTCTTCCTCGCCTCGGAAGGAACAGAGAAGCATTTTCAACCTCCTCCGGGCTCCTCCCAGTACCCTCTAGCCTGTCGACCAGGGTCCCAGCACAAGCTCTTCATATTGGAGTCTCAAATAGGACGGTTCGCCCTCCAAACCGGCATGCCCTAAAAGCTCATACAGTAAGGGCCCTCATCCCGTCCTATTACGAAAGGAAGTGTGTAATCAAACGACAATTGTATATAACGGTAGTTATTCTGTACGTATTGTTTTCATCAAAACAGCTGTTTCAAAGAAAGTTCCATATGTTATAGACGTTTGAGAAGCTGATACATCTATAGGATCTATGTATGACATATCTAAAATTTTATCTGAGTATAACAAAGCTGATTTGATTATTTTTACTCGATAGTACAAAATTATGTTTTCAACTAAAGCTGGTGTAAATATAAATATTGTAGATGTCAACATGTAAACGCTCAAGCGCTGGTAAGCTGGTATTCCAGTCACCGCTTGCCAGTGACCTTGCAGTCAAAATCAAAACTGGCACGCTAGCCACTGGCATCCCGTGAATCAGCCTTAGCGACAGTTTAATAATACGTATTAATTTACAGTCATACAAGTTAGTGTGGGGTTGTTTGCGGTGGCGTTGGAGCCTAATTTCTAGCGAATTTCCCCTTTAGGGAAGAAGCTATTACCGTAGGTCTCATGGTAAGACTTAGGTAACTTAGATAACTAAGACTTAGCCCCAGACCATGATAACTTTTCGTTTTGCAACCCCCAGAAGCAAAAAACACCATTCGTTCGAATTTTTAGATTTATATATATATGTCTGTTAGCACGATAGCGGCCGTAAAAATGGTCCGATCTTGATGAAATTTGGTAGAGACATGTAAATTGGTAATCGATTGGACGAGTTCGTGAACCAGCCTGATCGGACCACCGGAAGGGGGGGTAAAGGGGGATAAACCCCCTCAAAAATGGGTTTTGAGCTTTTTACATAGAAAAATAAAATTTATCAAATTTTTGTTGGCACCATTGAATTCAGCTAAAAAAACAAACAATTTAGTATTTTGAATCACTGCTCTATGTCCATTGGTTACCGAGATATTGAAAGTGGTAAACACAGTACGTTGTCCCAATGTTAAACCTTATGGGAAATAAGTAAAATTCTATTTCTTGTTTATTTCTCAACATATCTTGATAAAACTTGGTAAATGGCTTCTTCTAGTTCAGATCTACTAAATATTGAATTAAAACCAACAAGTTTAACATACCTGTAGCAGCAAACCTGCATACTCATTCCCCATGTTAATCTTATGGAGCTTAAAAAAACATGTCAAATCTCGCTATGTTAGATTAAAATATTTTTGAAATTCGCTGAGTATGCAGGTCTGCTGCAACGGGGGTATTTTATTTGAAAATGACATTGGAGGAATCTTGTTAACATTGTATTTTCTCCGTACACATAGGTAACAAAATTATGAGTTGATTAATTAATTAATTAATTGATTGCTAATGTATTTAATTAGATCAATTAAATAAAAATATTAATTATTGTTTTTACCATGGTTTTTTAAGCGAATTGGGTTGTAATGCTTGATACGAGCGTGGAGCGTTATTATGCAAATAAGGCCAAAGCCGATTTACACACAATACCAAAAATACTGCAGTAGAATTCCAAAATTTTATTTATTTTGTAAAAAAACACGTACGTTTGAAAAGCCCTCAAAATACAGAGGATTTTGTCTATTTTTTTACTATCCATCTATATTTTATTAGTTTAATTTTACTGATTTTTTTTAAGCACTTGGACTGGAACTCGCGGTACAGCTACTGCTATAGGCAGAGTCAAATAACATAGCCTGCCTGGGCCACGGTTTTTGATGCTACCTATGATTTACTAAAGTTAACAGATAACTTTTTCGTAATCTGTTTGGTCACAATACCATGTAATTTGTTTGATTGTGGTTCAATGCACTTACCCAATGCACATTCCATTTAACAACAATGTAGTACCGTGAATCAAAATTGATTAAATAATTAATTAACGAACTGAAGAACACCTGGGTCGGTAACTGCACAGCCACACACTGTTACTATATTTATAGTAGCCATAAATATAGAGCCCTATGTGATTGAGATTATTATTTACTAACGAAAATGTCATTATTTAATATTAAAAAGTAATAATCGATTATTTCATAGGTATTAATTAATTAAAATTATATATCCTTATTTCGTTGTGTTTGGAAGGTTTTATTTTTTAAACATCCAGTGGAGCGAAACAGCCTTAATGATAAAAATTTTAAAGCTTCAATTTTATCTTAGAGTGGTCTGTTCAGTTAGATAAAGGCAATAATTTGTTCTAAGTGTAGTTTATTTCAATGCTGATAAGTTCAAAGTAACAATTCATGTGAACTCAAGCTGAACTTGATACCGAGTGAGAATATGAAGCAAATTTATAACTAAAAATGTTATTCACTGCTTATTCAATAGATTATTTCATTTTGATCTTGTTGGCAATCTCGGTTATGAACAGAGGTGGTTCGGATGTAATAATAATAATTATTATTTAATGCCATAGTACAATTTTACAAATGCTTAGCAAAGGTTTAAGATACCCGCTAACAGAAATGAAAGAAATTGGTTTATAGTCCTTAGTCCTTGCAAAAAAGAGATTTAGCCTACACTCATCAGAAAATCAATTTTTTTCCAAATATATCCAATTATGCACGGAACGTTGATTCGGGTAATTTTTCTGATAATTTGTATTCTTTAAGTCAATAATGCTATATAAGAAAACATTCAAACTCAGTTGATATGTCTCTAAAAAGTGACAGTTTGCTAGTTTGAATTTTAAACTATCAGTAAACAAATAGTATCTTAAATGGATCCGATTAAACAGTTTTATTTGGTCGGGTGGTCAGAAAAATAATTTTTATGAAGATCGAAGTGTGAAGTAAAATTGTTTTAAGTGAACGCAATACTCTAATGCTATTGAGAAGGTATAAAGCAAAACCGTGACATATGAAACTCAAATCACGTGAGGAAAATTTAATCGTTTCGTTGGGGCGTAAAATAAAAGCAGCGCTAATGAGGGCTAAGAGTGCAATTGTTCACGGATGCAACAAACTGGAATATGAATTGCAGTGAGAGAACGACATGGCAGGGTGGCGGCAGATCGATAATACCACTGACTACTCTCCTGCTGTCTACTGTACTGTCTACTGGACTGTCTACTGAACTGTCTACTGTCCAAACGCTGTCTTCAACACTGACTGCAGATGCAGTAGGGTGATGGCAGATCGATAACACCACTGACTAGTCTCCTGCTGTCTACTGTACTGTCTACTGGACTGTCTACTGTACTGTCTACTGTCCAAACGCTGTCTTCAACACTGACTGCAGATGCAGCAGGGTGACGGCAGATCGATAACACCACTGACTAGTCTCCTGCTGTCTACTGTACTGTCTACTGTACTGTCTACTGTACTGTCTACTGTCCAAACGCTGTCTTCAACACTGACTGCAGATGCAGCAGGGTGACGGCAGATCGATAACACCACTGACTAGTCTCCTGCTGTCTACTGTACTGTCTACTGGACTGTCTACTGTACTGTCTACTGTCCAAACGCTGTCTTCAACACTGACTGCAGATGCAGCAGGGTGACGGCAGATCGATAACACTACTGACTACTCTCCTGCTGTCTACTGTACTGTCTACTGGACTGTCTACTGTACTGTCTACTGTCCAAACGCTGTCTTCAACACTGACTGCAGATGCAGCAGGGTGACGGCAGATCGATAACACCACTGACTAGTCTCCTGCTGTCTACTGTACTGTCTACTGGACTGTCTACTGTACTGTCTACTGTCCAAACGCTGTCTTCAACACTGACTGCAGATGCAGCAGGATGGCGGCAGATCGATAACACCACTGACTAGTCTCCTGCTGTCTACTGTACTGTCTACTGTACTGTCTACTGTACTGTCTACTGTACTATCTACTGTACTGTCTACAGTACTATCTACTGTACTGTCTACTGTACTGTCTATTGTCCAAACGCTGTCTTCAACACTGACTGCAGATGCAGCAGGGTGACGGCAGATCGATAACACCACTGACTAGTCTCCTGCTGTCTACTGTACTGTCTACTGTACTGTCTACTGTACTGTCTACTGTACTGTCTACTGGACTGTCTACTGTACTGTCTACTGTCCAAACGCTGTCTTCAACACTGACTGCAGATGCAGCAGGATGACGGCAGATCGATAACACCACTGACTAGTCTCCTGCTGTCTACTGTACTGTCTACTGGACTGTCTACTGTACTGTCTACTGTCCAAACGCTGTCTTCAACACTGACTGCAGATGCAGCAGGGTGACGGCAGATCGATAACACCACTGACTAGTCTCCTGCTGTCTACTGTACTGTCTACTGTACTGTCTACTGAACTGTCTACTGTCCAAACGCTGTCTTCAACACTGACTGCAGATGCAGTAGGGTGATGGCAGATCGATAACACCACTGACTAGTCTCCTGCTGTCTACTGTACTGTCTACAGTACTATCTACTGTACTGTCTACTGTACTGTCTACTGGACTGTCTACTGTACTGTCTACTGTCCAAACGCTGTCTTCAACACTGACTGCAGATGCAGCAGGATGACGGCAGATCGATAACACCACTGACTAGTCTCCTGTTGTCTACTGTACTGTCTACTGGACTGTCTACTGTACTGTCTACTGTCCAAACGCTGTCTTCAACACTGACTGCAGATGCAGCAGGGTGACGGCAGATCGATAACACCACTGACTAGTCTCCTGCTGTCTACTGTACTGTCTACTGTACTGTCTACTGAACTGTCTACTGTCCAAACGCTGTCTTCAACACTGACTGCAGATGCAGTAGGGTGATGGCAGATCGATAACACCACTGACTAGTCTCCTGCTGTCTACTGTACTGTCTACTGTACTGTCTACTGTACTGTCTACAGTACTGTCTACTGTACTGTCTACTGTACTGTCTACTGTACTGTCTACTGTACTGTCTACAGTACTATCTACTGTACTGTCTACTGAACTGTCTACTGTACTGTCTACTGTACTGTCTATTGTCCAAACGCTGTCTTCAACACTGACTGCAGATGCAGCAGGGTGACGGCAGATCGATAACACCACTGACTAGTCTCCTGCTGTCTACTGTACTGTCTACTGTACTGTCTACTGTACTGTCTACTGTCCAAACGCTGTCTTCAACACTGACTGCAGATGCAGCAGGATGACGGCAGATCGATAACACCACTGACTAGTCTCCTGCTGTCTACTGTACTGTCTACTGGACTGTCTACTGTACTGTCTACTGTCCAAACGCTGTCTTCAACACTGACTGCAGATGCAGCAGGATGACGGCAGATCGATAACACCACTGACTAGTCTCCTGCTGTCTACTGTACTGTCTACTGGACTGTCTACTGTACTGTCTACTGTCCAAACGCTGTCTTCAACACTGACTGCAGATGCAGCAGGGTGACGGCAGATCGATAACACCACTGACTAGTCTCCTGCTGTCTACTGTACTGTCTACTGTACTGTCTACTGAACTGTCTACTGTCCAAACGCTGTCTTCAACACTGACTGCAGATGCAGTAGGGTGATGGCAGATCGATAACACCACTGACTAGTCTCCTGCTGTCTACTGTACTGTCTACTGTACTGTCTACTGTACTGTCTACAGTACTGTCTACTGTACTGTCTACTGTACTGTCTACTGTACTGTCTACTGTACTGTCTACAGTACTATCTACTGTACTGTCTACTGAACTGTCTACTGTCCAAACGCTGTCTTCAACACTGACTGCAGATGCAGCAGGATGACGGCAGATCGATAACACCACTGACTAGTCTCCTGCTGTCTACTGCACTGTCTACTGTACTGCCTACTGAACTGTCTACTGTCCAAACGCTGTCTTCAACACTGACTGCAGATGCAGTAGGGTGATGGCAGATCGATAACACCACTGACTAGTCTCCTGCTGTCTACTGTACTGTCTACTGAACTGTCTACTGTCCAAACGCTGTCTTCAACACTGACTGCAGATGCAGTAGGGTGATGGCAGATCGATAACACCACTGACTAGTCTCCTGCTGTCTACTGTACTGTCTACTGTACTGTCTACTGAACTGTCTACTGTCCAAACGCTGTCTTCAACACTGACTGCAGATGCAGTAGGGTGATGGCAGATCGATAACACCACTGACTAGTCTCCTGCTGTCTACTGTACTGTCTACTGTACTGTCTACTGTACTATCTACTGTCCAAACGCTGTCTTCAACACTGACTGCAGATGCAGCAGGATGACGGCAGATCGATAACACCACTGACTAGTCTCCTGCTGTCTACTGTACTGTCTACTGAACTGTCTACTGTCCAAACGCTGTCTTCAACACTGACTGCAGATGCAGTAGGGTGATGGCAGATCGATAACACCACTGACTAGTCTCCTGCTGTCTACTGTACTGTCTACTGTACTGTCTACTGTCCAAACGCTGTCTTCAACACTGACTGCAGATGCAGTAGGGTGGCGGCAGATCGATAACACCACTGACTAGTCTCCTGCTGTCTACTGTACTGTCTACTGTACTGTCTACTGTACTGTCTACAGTACTGTCTACTGTACTGTCTACTGTACTGTCTACTGTACTGTCTACTGTACTGTCTACAGTGCTATCTACTGTATTGTCTACTGTACTGTCTACTGTCCAAACGCTGTCTTCAACACTGACTGCAGATGCAGCAGGATGACGGCAGATCGATAACACCACTGACTAGTCTCCTGCTGTCTACTGTACTGTCTACTGTACTGTCTACTGAACTGTCTACTGTCCAAACGCTGTCTTCAACACTGACTGCAGATGCAGTAGGGTGATGGCAGATCGATAACACCACTGACTAGTCTCCTGCTGTCTACTGTACTGTCTACTGTACTGTCTACTGTACTGTCTACTGTACTGTCTACTGTACTGTCTACAGTACTGTCTACTGTACTGTCTACTGTACTGTCTACTGTACTGTCTACAGTACTATCTACTGTACTGTCTACTGTACTGTCTACTGTCCAAACGCTGTCTTCAACACTGACTGCAGATGCAGCAGGATGACGGCAGATCGATAACACCACTGACTAGTCTCCTGCTGTCTACTGTACTGTCTACTGAACTGTCTACTGTCCAAACGCTGTCTTCAACATTGAGTGCAGATGCAGCAGGATGGCGGCAGATCGATAACACCACTGACTAGTCTCCTGCTGTCTACTGTACTGTCTACTGGACTGTCTACTGAACTGTCTACTGTCCAAACGCTGTCTTCAACATTGAGTGCAGATGCAGTAGGGTGACGGCAGATCGATGTAACATCACTGCCTCAGTCTCCTGCTGCTGTCTACTGTACCGTCTGCTGTACTGTCTACTGGACTGTCCACTGTATTATCTACTGTATACTTTACTGTACTGTTTACCGTAGGCCTTGTTTGCACGACGACCAGACAGTAGGACAGTAGAAAAAAATTCTTTTGTTCTCTTTTGTTTAAAGGTGTTACTGTCCACTGTACTGGGCGTCGTGCAAACAGGCCCGTACTATCTAAAGTACTGTCTCCTGTACTGTATACTGAACTGTCTACTATACTTAGGCCTTGTTTGCACGACGACCAGACAGTAGGATAGTAGAAAAAAATTCTTTTGTTCTCTTTTGTTTAAAGGTGTTACTGTCCACTGTACTGGGCGTCGTGCAAACAGGCCCTTAGGCCTTGTTTGCACGACGACCAGACAGTAGGACAGTAGAAAAAGATTCTTTTGTTCTCTTTTGTTTAAAGGTGTTACTGTCCACTGTACTGGGCGTCGTGCAAACAGGCCCCTACTGTATTGCCTTTTGTACTGCCTACTTTACTATCTAGAGAACTGTTTACTATAAAGCCTGGTTTGCTCGACGACCAGTACAGTAGACAGTAACACCTTTAAACAAAAAAGAACAAAAGAATGTTTTTCTACTGTCCTACTATCTGGTCGTCGTGTAAACCAGGCTTAATATCTACTAAACTGTCTACTGCCCTGATTACAATACTGTCTTCAGGCCTTGTTTGCACGACGACCAGACAGTAGGATAGTAGAAAAAATTCTTTTGTTCTCTTTTGTTTAAAAGTGTTACTGTCCACTGTATGGGCGTCGTGCAAACAGGCCCTCAGGCCTGGTTTGCACGACGACCAGACAGTAGGCCAGTAGGAAAAAATTCTTTTGTTCTCTTTTGCTTAAAGGTGAGCATAACCTGAAATTATTTTTGGTTCATAATGTTCGTCAGAAGATTAATACAGTTGATCATTAAATAGGTTTTTTTCTTGAGAAGCTTAATATTCTAGTTTAAAGTAAACCACCAGTCTGGCCCGAGTGGCAACCAACCCTCCAAATGCCTTTACACTTTACATAGACCTACATATTAGTCATTTTCCTAAAATTAAATACTGTGTAGGCTTTGTATTGTTATATTTATTTATATTTGGAAAAATTATAAACAGGGTTTTTTTTATGCAACTCAAAAATAATTTTATCAGTGAAGGATTATTTCCCCCCAAGATCCCCAGATTTGACCCCACTATATTATTTTCTTTGGGGATAAATAAAAGTAAGGCTTATGAAAACAATTCACAGGATGTTCAGCTCCTCAAAACAAACATAACAAATTCAATGCAAGAAATTCAAATAAGGTACCTAGCAACACGTGATCGGGAATTTAATGGAGAGAGCATATCTTTATACAAATGCCAGTGGCGGATTGTTTGAGCACGTAATGTAAACTAAATGTGATCAAATTTAAATGACAGGTTGTACAAAATGTAAAAATCCATAAAACAATACTCATTTTGTATTTATAGGTGCATTATGCAATCTTAAAAATGGGCTGCGTTATAAAAACACCCTGTATTTGGCTGGGTCTTTATCCTGAATATTTATTATAATTAAAAATGTAGTTTTTTTGCAATGTATGTAAAAATTTAATAAAGGTCGCCAAATCACTTGGCGAATGGCCCAAATTCAGCTGATGGAAACTTTTGCAAGTTATAAGATGAAAGCGGAAATACTTTTTTAAAGATGTATGTTCTCAGATTTCAAGAGTAGATAGAATCATATGTTTCATTATTTTCCAAGCTATATGTTAAAAATTAGTACAATTTAATATTCATCCACCAAGTTAAGTAACGAAATTTTAAACCCTCGAGTATAGGCAGAGGTTTCCCTTGAATTAAAAGAGGTCTGCCACTCTTTAACAATCAAGAACTAAGTCCCATCATTGGTCTAAGGATGTGTAAAAAATTAAAACCAACCTCTTTAAATTCTTTATTCTGTTACATCAAAGGCCGAATACAAAATTTATAAAATACCTCTACTCTATTTGTACCTCAACATTTATATTATGATATTTTTGCCAGGACCCTTCGCTGGCAGGGTAGTAAATGTTCCGAACCATATCCTCCTTGTTCAGGTGTCTTTTAGTCCGATACAAAGCGGGTTTGACATAGGAAATCAGAAAATTAATAAAAGATAAATCTATTCGTTTATTGTTATTAAACATAATTCTATAGTTTTGACAAAGTGCAATATTACCATCAAACAATGTAGTAAAAACTTTTAACTATAACAATTCATTTTCAACGAACAAATAAAATGCGCTGAACAAAACTGCCGCATTTAGTGTATTAAGAGCAGACTACAACGATTTACAGTATCGATAACAGTACATGTTTGATAAAACGAATCGGTGATAGATTATGTACAAACATTCGATAAAAATTCTAAATAAGGAAGCAAATCAACAATGATCGACACATGCAATAACGTTTATTTAAAGAACATAGATGGACGTACTCACATAATTTGAAACATGATAAAAGATTTCAACTATGAAATAAACAACAAGAAAAATTCGTCGCATTAAAAACGATATAACAAACTTTAATAGGTAACGTTTTTAAAAGCACCATACGTCAACTGACACAATAAAAACGTGAAATCTTAATAAAATATGAAACACTACTCACAGTGTGTGCATAGGTTAGATTTGACTGATTGAAACCAGTTTCAGGGCTGTGTATGTTTTTATTAGATCATTAATTCCTTTTCTTGCTTATGGATCAATAAATTATAATTTAAAGTCATCGAATAAGTATAGTAATTTGTAATTGATTATTCAATTATATGTTCAGGTAACTAGATTATTTAAAATTTGTAATTAAATGTAATAATATTAAAAACAGGTTATTTTCAGGTTTATTGATGTACAAATTATATAGCCCTTTATTTTCAAATATACTATATTACATACAATACGACATACATAAATGACGAAAAATGGTGATTGATTTCATACGATTATACCGATCATAAGGCCTAAAGAGATTTCCGACTTATGAGACTGGAGATAGTCAAATCGATCACCATCTTCCGCCATTTATGTTTACGTAAAGTTCAGTACGAATGACAGTATAAATGTAAATACTTGAGACTTATTTGACTTTTATACGGTTTTTATTGCAATAAATATAATTTTCTCGTTCAAGCTCGTTAAAGCAACTGAAAGTGAAGGCGAAAGAACATAAAGACTTGGCACGACGTGCGAGTTTAAAACAATGCGGAACTCCACTGAAGGATAGCAAGTGCCAGGTACCAGTACTGTAGCACAACTGTCGAGCACCAGTACTGCCTCCTCACAACGGCGCGGACTGAGTTCAGTATTGTGTCAGAATATACCTGTTTTCATTAGACCTACTCTTTGATCGTGAAAAAAACGACCAAATAGCTTTATTATGAGCATTAAACGGATAAAAACATTCCAACTGACAACAAAATATCGTGATCTGCCAGTTTCTTCTAGCAGTTATCAGATTGCTTTCTGAATTGTACCTAGCGTAATACTGAAATAAAATTATACACACAAATATGATTAAAACTTAGGAAAAATTGGATGATTAATCTACAGATTAGTTACTAATATGAAATAGCGAATATTAAACCTTAAAATTATGTTATTATAGTAATTAAGTAACAATGCAAAGATTGCAAACCCTAATAAAAATAGTGATTTTATAGACACCTTGTCTTTGACTAGTTACTATGTATTGTTTTAATACAAACATAACTTAGAGCGAGAACTTTAACTGACTATGAATGACTAAACGGATGTTCTAATTAGAGAAGCGAGAGTTTGGTATGAAACACAAAATCTACGAGGTAATGACAAAGTCTAGAAATACACTACCGATAGCTAAAATTTGTATCGGATTGATAGTCAAGTACAGAGCAACATTATTTCATTTATCACCCGTCATGTATATATATATATAATAATGTAGAATCACAATTATTTATTCGTAACATACACTTTGAGTGGTAAATCCAATAAGAGAGTAACAAAAACGAATAACGAACTTCAGAATTTGAATCGCGATCATGTGATATGTCACACTTATGACTAAATTGTAGCTATACCAAACGAGCTTTCAAAACATGATTTTGAAACATTTTATCGATATTTTGTTACTAGGAGTGAAAGTGTTTTCAGAATCCCTGTCGTGTATAATATTGGATATTTTTCAATGTTATTAATAAACACGTATTAAAATTTACTTAGGTAGTTTTTAAAAATAGTTGACAATTAATCTGTTTATAGAAAATAAAAATGCTACTTTGTTTGTCGAGTGATGAAGACCTGTCGGAAGGAAAGCACCAGTCTTGCTTACAATCGCCTCTTACAACTATAAATTTACTTTGTATAAAAATATACTTCTACAGTAAGAAGTCTAAAGTAAGACACAATGTCTAAGTCCAGTAGTTTGGCGGAATCGTGCTAAACTCTCGACCCTAGCTCTAAACCGACTGAAAAAAAAAACTTTTATCGCCAAGATACATGTTTAAACGGCTATACCAATAACTTGTACTATCACTTCTGATACAAAATAAGCGGCTCGTTATAAAGCGGAATTTAATAAATAAAACGTTCGGGTATTATCAAATTACAGCCGACAAAATAAAATTCTCGTACCTTTAACTTTCAAAAACACTTTTTGTGTTAAAAATCATTATATTTTTCGGGCGAATAAATATTAATTTTCCCAAACTTTTTTATCGTATTCTATAGATATAACATTAAAATTTAAAGTTTATCATCAAGCGCGATGTGTCAACAATGTACAGTCGTTATTGTCAAAAAGAAAACGAGCGTCGAACCCATAAAACCCACAATTTCTCTATGGGACACAAATGAAGGGGTCCCTCCAGTAACGTTGTAAGCGACATAAAGTAAATTTTTCACGAAATGGAAAAAACATTTAATTGGGAATGTAATGATTTAAATATGTTTTATTTTTTATATATAATTGTAATATCATAAATCTAGCCAAACTATGAAGTATTACAATATTATCGCACGTAATAAAAAAGTTATTACAAAAAAGTGATTTTAAAATTGCAATAACGTTGTAAATGACAGTCGTTTGCAACGTTGTTGCCGGCTTGGCCTATGCAACAATGTTTCTTTTGGTTTCTTATTTTCATTTATGTACAGTTCCCCAGCATTTCTTCTCTGCTTACTTACATTTCTGGTCCAACTTCCGAACTTAACAGGGTGTTTTTTACTACGATTTAGCCGATTAACATCGGGACGGCGACAGAATGGTGCGCGGTGATAATGCAATTTTTGGCGGTTACAACGTTGTTGCAACTGTGGGACCAACAGCACTTGGTTTTCAACCTGTGGTAGTGCTGCCAACACAAGAGATATCAACGAAAAAATGCCCTGCACTGATGCAGGATATCGTTTACAACCTTACTGCATAGAAATCTCAATTTTGAAAAAGTTGTCGTTTACAACGTTACTGGAGGGACCCCTTCAAATATCAACGATATCGGTCCGAACCACGTCACTTCCTACACGAACGTATCTAAGATAGGTATCACATGAACATCACAAGCGGCTACGTCCTCTGCACGGGCGCCGGGATGCGCGTCGTGATGCCGGAGTCGGGCTTAGAGTCTTTGCGGGGACTAGGCATCATGGCGGCGTACTGCTGCATGATCTCCGCCACCTGCTGGCAGAACGTGTCCTGGGTGAGGGCGGGCCTCGTCTTCTTCCCGGCCCGGCCTCCGGCGGAGTTCCAGGTGTTGCTGGTCCTGGAGGCGGCGGCGGCGGCGGCGGCGGTGGACACCCTGGCGGAGCGGTTGGCGGGGGCGTTGCGGCGGAACGGCGAGGTCTGGGGGCTCTGCGCCGGGCCCTCCTGGCTCCCCCCGACCGACCTGCTGCGGGCCGTCCGCGCCGCCCGGACCGGCGACGCTGCAACAGGACCGAGATGAAACCGGAACGACTGGGAGAGGAAGAAAGAGGAAAAGAAGAGAAAGAATAAGACGAGACAAAGACAATTAAAAGAGATGAAAGTGAAAAGTAAGTTTTATAGAAACTAAAACCCTGGTGTAATTCCTGGTGTAAAGGGGAAGTAAAGATGAAAAAGGAGAGGCCACAAATAGGAAAGAATGAAAGTGATGGTTTTAAACGAGACAGAAATGAAATGAAATGAAATGAAATGAAATGAAAATCCTTTATTTAGCCATGCAAAGTTAGGGCCACATGGCCCTTTCTTACACTTAACATGGAACAGAAGGAATACAAAAAAAGTAGGATTAGGTAGAATAAGATAAAATCAGACGAGGTAAGAGAAAGACGAGTAAACGAAAGAAGAAAATGACAGGCGAGGCTCTACGATAAGGAAATGATGATGAATGAGGCGGAAAACGACATGGGTCGAATATAAGAAAAGTAGGTTACATACTAAGATAAAACCGGACTTCCAGGAAGTCCAGGATAAGAGGATAAGAGAAATAAGAGAGATAAGAAGAATAAGAGGAAGTCGAGGGAAATACAGAGGAGAATAAGTCTTACAGGCTAGGCTACAACAACGGAACGATGAAATAGATGGTTAAACGAGATAGAAGGAATGAAGGGGAGGATACGATAAGCTAATGTAAAACCGGCCATGGCGAGGGAAAGAGGAAAGAGGGAAATAAGTCGGACAGTTGAGGCTAGATCAAGGAAAGGATGAAAGAGAGGATTAAAGAAAATTCAACGAGGAAAGGATTAAAGAATGGTTAAACGAGATGTAAAAAGGAAAGGACGGAAGGAATGGTTAAAGGAGGTACAACAAGGATGGATGATAGAGATGGTTTAACGAGATGTAGCAAGGAAAGGATGAAGATATACTTAAAGGAGACAAGAGGAAAGACAGAAACGTAGGGCGAGATAGACTAAGCGAAACCTGATTTAAGGCAAGGCAAAGACAAGTGAAACAGAGGAAAGTGGAAAATAAGTCTGACAGAAACTAAGCCTTGGTGCAATATAGGAGCAGGAGAATTACAGAAGAAAATGGCGAGGCTGCAATAAGGAAAGGTCGAAAGAGATTGTTAACCGAGATAGGATGAATGAAAGAAAAGTAGGATAACACAATTAAAGATAAAACATGAGAAAGCATGACAAAGACAAGTGAAAGAAAGAAGAAAATAAGCCAGGCAGAAGACTGTTTATACAGGGGATACGTAGCAGGGGAAGTATAGATGGAAAAAGGGTGAGGCTGCAATCAGGCAGGTACGTCACTGTCCGGACGACAATTTTCGGTTATTTAAAATCACACATGATAAACTGGAATTATCATCGAACCTTCGACATATTTTGAACATTTATTTCAATAGACAATAAACCTTTGAAGTTAAAAAAAGGAGCTTTAAAGCGGTTTTGTCTCCTCTCATCAATTTTATGTAGCTGGCAAAAAAGAAAACCGAGATGGTATTTCATGATTCAATATACAATTATATTTTTCGTGTTGTTGAAAAAAGTTAATGAACTGTGAGCTAACTTTCTTGATCGACTGCTTCTCAAAGTACAATATAAAGATATAAACATAAAACGTTACCCTTTATGCGTTTTATACATAAATAAAAACAGCCGATGCGATAGTATAATAGATTTTTAAATAAAAAATATTTGTTAGTTAATATCGAATCGACAATGACAAACGTTTCGCTGACCTGTCAGTGACTTGGCGCCCTGTGGGTTGGAGGCCTGGGGGGACGGCACGATGCCCAGACTCCTGTAGCCCTCGTCGGAGACCTCGGAGCCGCTGTCGTTGATGTGTCCGTCCCCCATCGTGTCCAGGCCGTTGGCGCTTCCGTACTTGGAACCGGACCGCTTCCCGGAGTGACCGCCGGCGCCGGGGGTGGGGCTCCGCCTGGGCGCGGACACCGACGCGCGGTGGTGGCTGACGAAGTTGTCCGAGACCCGCTGGGCGGGCGAGGTGTCCACGCCGCTCTCGCAGTCCCTGGACACGCTGTGACGCGGCGACTCCGCGGTGTTGCCGGAAGACCCCCGGTGAGGGTGATGGATAAAGTTCTCCGATATTTTGCTGCAGGGGGAATAATCCACTCCGGGGCTCACGTCGTCCACTTTCTTATGATTCGTCATCTCCTCGAGTTTATCCACTTCTAACTTCTTCTCCTCCAGAGCGGCTCTGAGAAAGTCGTCGGTGACAAGGCCGGCCACCGCTCTGTTGCTGGGGATGTGGGCTCGCGCCGCGTCGCCGTCTTGGACGGACACGTTGCCGGTGTCTTCACACACTCGAGCGGTGCGAGTGTCGACAGAGTCAAAGTCCGCCAAGGGAGTCGAAGATCTGATATGCCCTCTAGCGGCATTCTCGTGCGTTGCGGAGGACTTCCCCGCGTTCACTCCTTCCTTGGGAGACGTCGACCTGGACCTCCTGGGGTTGGGCGTGGAAGGCCGAGACGGCTTCGGGTCCTTGCGCGGTGTCGGGGACCGGGATCTGTTCCTGGAGGCCACCGTGGGGGTCAGCTCCCGCCTGGGGGAGGGCGAGGGGCTCCTGCCCCGCTGGCCGGGAGCCAGGCGGTAGTTGGGCGTGGGGGATCTGCTGCGATTCCTGGCGCGGTCGCCGGTCGGGGTGGGGGTCAGCGTGCGGCGAGGGGTCGGGGAGCGACTGCGGCGCCCCTGGTCCTTGGCCGGCGAGAGGGTGGAGGTGCGCTGCGAGTTGGGCGACCGGCTGCGGTTGCTGCCCACGCTGGAGGCCGACGACCGCCGGGTTCTGGGAGGTGACCTGGGCCGGACACACAGACATGAGTGGTGAGTGAAACACTTGGTGGTCACCTGTTGCAGACACACAGACATGAGTAGACTGCTCGGCCTGTAAGGACACAGACATGAGAGAAACAACTTGCGAGTTTTTAAACATTTACAATAAGAGATCTTACATTTACAATATTATCTCGAGTCGATGCAGTATAGTCCGGTGCTTATTTTATCATAAACGATCTGGGCTTAATCTCTTTTTATTATTATACGAGTTGTCTTTAAAGGACGTAGAATATTTGGCAGAAAACTTTAAATCAGTTGTTGGGATGTCTACAAAAGTAACACAATAAAAATACAGAACTGCTACTTCATGCACTTTTCCAAAAGTCACTTTCGTCAAAAACTTTAAATCTATTTTAATTTGGATTTTTGCGGACATTTCCCATTACTGATTAGTAAATAACAATTAAAATCCGGTGTAAAAAATTATAAACTTACATTTTCGCCAAGGAAGTCTTATTTTGATGATTTTTTCATTCCATAAAAACAGAATATGATTTCGATACTAACACTGTCAAAGTCAAACACCGTCGAAGCTCTCTGTGACAAAAAAGTTCTTCTGTACAAAAATATCCGAAACAAAGGACCAAACTGGAATTAGACTCACCGTTCGTAATGCACCTGCGTTCCAGCGATGTCGATGCCGGGGATTCCTGTCTTCATGCCAACGATCTTCGCCGACACGGGGGCGCGGTGGGCTGGAAGAAGACTTATTTTACTCTTTCGTAGGTAGATTTGTTAATTGAACAAGTGGTAGTCCTGAAGTGCTCACAGTAACCTTTTCAAATACAAAATACCCCCGTTGCAGCAGACCTGCATACTCAGCGAATTTGAAATGCAAAACAACATATTTCAATCCAACATAGCGAGATTCATCATGTTTTTGTAAGCTCCATAAGAATAACATGGGGAATGAGTATGTAGGTTTGCTGCAACAGGTACGGTAAAACTGGGTGATTTTAGTTCAATATTTAGTAGATCTGAACTAGAAGAGGCCATTTACCAAGTTTTATCAAGATATGTTGAGAAATAAGCGAGATATAGAATTTTCTTTATTTCCCATAAGGTTAACATTGGGACAACGTACTGTGTTTACCACTTTCAATATCTCGGAAACCAATGGACATAGAGCTGTGATTCAAATACTAAATTGTTTTTTTTTTTAGCTGAATTCAATAATACTAGCAAAAATTGGATAATTATTAATTTTCTATGTAAAAAACTCAAAAAAACCCATTTTTGGGGGGGTTTACCCCCCTTTACCCCCCTTCCGGTGGTCCGATCGGGCTGGTTCACGAACTCGTCCGAGTGATTACCACTTTACACGTCTGTACCAAATTTCATTAAGATTGGACCATATTTACGGCCGCTATCGTGTTAACAGACATATATATATATAGATATATATAAAAATTCGAACGAATAGTGTTTTTTGCTTCTGGGGGCCCCAAAATGAAAAGTTAACATGGTCTCGGGTTCAGGTCTTACCATGAGACCTACGGTAATAGCTTATTCCTTTAAGGAAATTCGCTAAAACCTTATTTATCCGTTTGTCGAACCAGCTCTCGTTTACCTCCTCGATTTGATCGATGCTAATGAATCTCGCACCGATGCGATAACATTGTCGAGTGTACGGGACTGTTTTAAATGTAAACTTAACGTATTTCGAACAATTACTCGCACATTTCACTGCTACATTCAAATAAGAAAATATATATCCAAGAATCATATTAATCGATTTCAGCTAATCTATTCAATCGTGTCCAAAGCCAAGCATGTTTTAAGGACAACAGCATTGTTCTCAAGAGGGTTCCCTACCTACCCCCAAAATATGCCTAAAGCACGCTCCGCACGGTGTCATTTAGCGCCTACGGTTTTCGAAATAAAATTTAATTTAACATAGCATTTCAAAGGTAAAGAGTTGTGGAATGTTAATTGCTAATCCAAAATCGATCGTGTTAACGTATTCTGAAGATTCATTCCGTCGAAGTTGACCAACTTTAACGCCATATATCTTTTTAATGACCGAGCATAAAAGATTTTGGAGAAGCAATAAACACTCTGCAAGTCGTAATCTTTACAATGCTATATCCGAATAATTTTTATTTTAAGAATTGGAGACGCTAAAGGACACCGCGTTTACCCCTACACCGCCTTGCGCGGCGAAAAGTGCACAAATTTAACACGGGCTCTTATGGAGCCGCAGTTCCAAAAGTCGCCGTTAGTGTCGCAGAAAAACGAAAACTGCCTTTGGTTGGGAACCCTCTTAAGGGACTGAACACGAATCGTGTTGATTTTTTGCCATCGCCAGTGATAGCGAGTCTTATTAAAGTTCCAAAAATTTCTTCTCATCATACTAACACAGAAACATATATTTTCAGTTCCTTTTCGTTGGCTCGAAAGTTACCCATTGCCGGCCTAGGCTGGATAAACTCTTATCCGACCTAGGCCGGAAAGAACGGAAGTAAACAATCAGCTGACTTGCAGCAAACCGACGTTTAATGCTTGTTTATTGGTTACTTTTAAGAGGAATGTAGTCTATGTAGTGGCAGCACTGCATCCGTAGCAAATGTTTGTTCTGTTTGTTATAGGTTAGGTTTGAAGGATTGAGAAACGTATGTTTATGCAAGGACTACGTTATGATTGAAGGTATGTTTTTTCTGCGTAGTTTGATGAAAAATATCATACGTTACACGGCCGGGAAGTATTGCCGTACTCGCATGAAAATCATGCCATCCGGCTACCATGCTCGTCCGGCAAAACAGTACTTCCCGGCCTAGTAACGTATAATATACTATTTTCTAAGTAGTGTATTGGGACCTTTAATGTCGGTACGAAATGTGTCGGAAGCAAAACTATCGGTATTTTAGATAAATATAATATTATTATGCAATTCCTTCGCACTCGATGATACTCACAGGTTTTGCAGCGGCAGGGGTCGTGCTTGTCCAGGTAGTGAGCGAGGGTGTCCCAGCCGCCGCCCACTCGCACCATCACATGGGAGCGCAGCACCTGCAACCGGACGTTCACGTTCGTCATTGGTCAGGAGAGATGGACCATTATTCCGGTAAAACTATTAGGCGAGTGGCAAAAAATGGAAACTCATCTGTGTAAAATGACTTGATGTCAGCTTGGTAGCTAAGCTCCTCTACACATGTAAGTAGTTGAAAATATTTCCAAAAGATAGTAGCATTTACTTGGGTATGAATCAACAGAGTTCAGTTATGGGGAATCGACGAATCGAATTCGAAGCACGTAAGTGCTGAATGTGAATTTTAAACGCTTAAAAATATTTGGGTTAAGTTGTACAGGTAAACAGTAAACAGAAAACATAATAAACACAGATCCTGTGTATTCACATATTTCAATGATCAGCTAGCTGATTGTGGAGAAAAACAGAGAATAGCTGTCTATAACGTCATATGGGTAAATGATAAAGTAAACAAAATATAGTTAAACGCCAGCATCGCTCACACTCGTTTTTTCATGCTGTGACCAGAATAATAGTTATTAATCAAATCTGTGATTATTCCGAGTAATGTATATAATTGAGTCTTCTTTTTCCTATGCTTGCCGTAACTGGATAATCTGAGTTCGTGAACCTAAGTGAATACCATTGTACTACTGTACTCAAATAGTATAATGACAGCTGGAATATGCTGTCTGTCTGTACTTGATTATCGGACTACGTCAACAGAGAGCACCAAAACTCTGTAGGGGCGGAAGAGGAGCGATCGGGAGCCGTCGACTGCTGCGTGGAGACTGAAGAAATGTAAATGCAACGTCCAGATTTTTGTGTATTGTTAGTAAGGGGAACGCGTCTAAATAAAATCCGACAAATCGCCACAACTGTAGATCGCCACCCCGACAAATTGCCACTTTTTCCACAGGTTTTGAGGTGGCAGGGTTTTGAGTATCGTCTACAACAGATTGACATCTTTTGAAGGAGTCGGCGATTTGACGGGGTGGCGTCTTGGCCTTCGAATGTACTATGATAATGATGATCAGCATCTATTTAGTATAAAGCTTCAAAATGAAATACTTTTAACGGATAAAGGCCAGCCGTTGATGACAGTTGAGACCGTTTTACAACATAACAACCCAAAAAGCATAAAAATGAAAAAAATAAGCTTGACATTATTTAAAAATCGTATTAATAGAGATTTAATACCGATGAAAGTTTGGATTTTTCCAGTTTTGAAACCAAGTTTGAAATGGTATAAAATTGCATGCTTTTTTAACAATTTTGAAGTAATTGTAAAACAAAACAAAAGGAAAATTATTTTTCATTTTAATTTTCGTCAATTTAATTTATTTTATGTTGCTTTTTTAAGTGAGAATATTTTTAGCTTTAACTTTAGTTAATTAGATTTTTTAAAATATACTTGTTACAAAACTTAAAACTTATTTTAAAGTATTTCTAAATTGCTTCAAAACCTCAAACATATTCTAAAATGATTTTAAATTCACATTAAACTGTAAACATAGCCGGCAAAAAAAGTTTGTTGAGTTTTGTTGGTACTAAAACTGTATTAACCTTTTTTAATTTTTGTTCAAACATTTGTTTAAAGGGGAGCCTTACCTTCAAAAAGCGTGTTTTCAAACACTCTTATTATATTTTTTATTCTGCATGATTTCTCGATAAAAATTATGTGTAATAAGTGAAGAAACTATAACAGGAATGTATTTATATTTATTGTTAAAGTTAAGTTTACAATGATATTCCCAGAAGAAATCTCTCTCAGTGATGTTCTGAGTTTAATTTTTATAGATTTATTTATATATTTTTTATTTATTGATTTAAATTTTTTACTAAAAATAAAGGGGGAGTCATATATGGGCTAGGGAAATTTTAATGTGAGTAATCTATACTAATTTATAAATTATTTACAAGAATAAAGTGACTAGTCACTATAAAAACTGCATTTTTCTTGTTTTTGGCTGTTTTCCGCAAGTTTAAATTTTACGTTTTCAAGTATTAGCAAGTTCATTAAGGCCAGTTCTCAAAGGCTTAGAGACGTATTTTTTGTTTTATAGACAAAGAATAGACATACAAACTGTAGTATGCAAAGTAAAAAATCTAAAAGAAAAACATTTTTAAAAACATCAAAATCTAATACAAAAAAATTAATTTTAAATTTTACTTATTGTTATTTTTTCATAAAATCCTTGAGGCCTAAAACTAAAACAATACTACATTGTGTAGGTGCAAATAACTGCTTCAACACAATAAAAAGATATTTTAATATCAGAAATAGAAATTATATGACATTTCCCGTTAAAATTTTTTTTTTCGTAAAAACCACCCCTGTTTAGGCGTTGTTGCGGATAAGGGTAAAAATAGGCATGAAACGCATTCTTGCCAGTTAGGTAATAATTAAATAATAACATATACATGTTCACTTATACAAATTTTGGTTTTGGGGGTAGAGTTCCCCCTTAATTAAGTTCTGAAAGATTTTAAACTCATTTTCATGCTTGTTGGCAAGCTTGTAATAAGAAGGAAAATTACGTTAATACAGACACATGATCTGCATGCAAACTTGTTTTTTACTAATCAGTGATGGCAAATGTCCGAAAAAATCCAAATCAAAATATCTGCATGCTATTCTAGACGCTTAGTACTGCCACTGATTTTACATTCAACTTTTTTTGATTTTGCGTTTTCAAGATAACTCAATTCGTGTCAATCGAATTTACTTTCAATCAAATAAACCGTCCATGTTGGTCAATCACAATCATCTCACCCCAAAGCTCGCGGCTCGCTCGTTAAAAGTTATTTCCCTGAATAGTGATTAAACTTAATTTTATTCCCTTTCATGCTGCCATAAATACAATAATATAAGGTGTAAGTTTCGTTTTTAACTCTTGAGAAGCGTGTGTTAGGTATATTTTGAAGTATGTTGAAAATAAATTTGATTAATTAATTATGGGTGATCAAAAACGAACTTGTATTATATGACAGTAAGTTTTTACGAGTCGTTTTAAATTTATGTAATTACAAAAAAAACATTAATTTTTTCTATCGCATCGGTTTTTCTGTTGTATAATTGTATTAAATGATAATAAATGTAATTTTCAAAGGCATCGAATTTATTTATTTGCATACGGAAAACATCCTTTAACAAAACAAATTAAAATACATAGACTGATGGCTAAATTAAGAACACGGTATAAGTTTGTATAGCGACTAAGGCGACATAACTACTGCAGTAGTAAGTTCGATTCTACGTCTAATAAAATCGATATAATAGATTTTAATTAAAAATTGTGGTTTCTGAAAAAATTTAAGGTAGCTAGACAACCGAGAAATAAATCTCATAATCCTACATTATAAAGTTTATCTCGATTTAAATTAATCGCTGTAAACGTCGATTTGTTTTATTTCAATAAATTTTAGTCACGAATGGGAGTTGTATACGCGGTTTATTTTCCCAAACTGCAGCGGAACGAAGAAAAATAATTTTAGAGTTCTTATTTATATAATGTACTAAAATCACACCCTAGCCGAATTAATATGTTTACTAGAGGCGCTCCACCCAGTGCCGCCTTCGCTCAACTCTGCTGAACTAACAGTCTGTAATGTATAGTCAATGGATTCGCCGCACTGCGCTCCCGAATACGATATCGCGCTTTCGAAGATTCCACCGGAAGTAAAAGCGGAGGAGTAATTGGCGAGCGCAGGGCTCGGCAGGCCGTCAATAAGCACAGAAAGCGCGGCGACTCGAAAGTGCTAATTGTAGGGCATTTTGTAATTACTTTCTGCATCATTCCGAACCTCGGATTCGCGCATTCGTCAACCGCGACTCTGACACAGCGCCAACTCGACACCTTCGTGTCTTCCTGGACCTTCCGAGTGTAAATTCAAGTAATTCGGTCGATGGAAGGAATCGGTGATTGTAGTTTGGACGGAGGATTTGTACATATTGATGTCGAATTCTTATAGTGTATAACAAACTCTACGATACTACAATAACTACGATCTATATATTTATATATGCAAGCATTATTTTTGTGATCCCTTTTTCTCGGCCTATGTGCAATATCGGAAGAATCTAAGCACGCCATTAGAAAATTACTTTCTTGTAGTTATTCCATATCATAGCTTCCCGTAATTTTTGAGAATTGTAGAAAAACGAATTCGAGGTATACAAAAATTAACACGGGCTTTATGAGTTGCCACGCTGGTTACTGAATAAAAATAAAATGTCAACATATACAGTCACATGTTTTATTGGAGCAATGAATGAAAACCGAACCCAAAATATTTTCTGATTGAATTTCGACCAGTAAACGATATCTAGATTATACTGCATATCCCATGTTCGAACGCAAAGGGTTTGTCTTGTTAACTCCCCCACACACTTTTGGGACTCTCGGGGGCACTTTTGGTACCAAAAGGTTCGAGGGGTCTATAGAGAGAGCAAATTGTTGGGGCGCAATCTCGTTTTCAACATAGCTTGAGTCATCCTCGCCGTCTTGGTGTTTGTTAAATATTTATACAATCATCAACATTTAAACATTCTTTCATACACAGTCACTATCTCAATATCAGTTTGACTTTTTTGCTTAACTTATAGTCTCAGTAGATTGAGTGTATTCTTAAATTTAGTAACTTTTTATTTCAAGCATAGTCCTGAAGCCAAAAAATTAAATTCATATCATACACACACATAAAAAAATAGCCTACAGCGCGCTTCATAGGACCAAACCGGCCGCGTACATAGACAGTCAATTATTACAGATTTGATGAAACGCGAAGAAACGTGGGTTGACAGCTGAGGCAAAAATAATTATTTCTTTTAAAGCACCACAACAAAAGAATGTTATTGCTTCAAAGTTTAAAATGCGATCGTCTGTCTACTTTGCAAACTATTATGAGAATTCTTTCCGAGAAAGTTGGCCTAATACTAAGTTGATTAAATGTAACTTGATATTTTACTTTTACTTCAGCCGTCTCATCCCTAACAATAATAAAGACTTAAAAACAATTCTCTCATTAATGTAAGACTTTGCGTTAAAGTGTGTTTAAGGAAGTAAACCTAATTTGTTTATAGTCTGATTTTGATAAAGTTTGATGAAATACGAGTATATTTTAGTTTTCTTGTAGGAACCGATCGGAGACTACCGCCACATGGTCGATTCCATTGAGGATGAGATCATGAAAATCTCTGGCGGGGTCATAGTCGGTGGCGATTTTAACGCAAAAGCCGTGGAATGGGGTTCCCCGCGGACCGACACTCGAGGTCGTTACGTCCTCGAGTCGGCTGCCAGGTCGGGCCTCTGTATCCTTAATACAGGCGGCATTTCCACCTTTCGCCGTCCGGGGTGCAGAGAGACGATCCCTGACATATCCCTTGCCTCTGAAGGGATTGTCCAGCGGATCTCCGACTGGCGTGTCTGCGAGGAGTATTCCTCTAGCGACCACCAGGGGATCCTCTTCAAGGTCCTTCCCGAGGGTGCGCGCTTGCGCGCTGAACCTGCTCCTCTGGCTCGACGCTGGAACACCAGTCGTCTGAGCAAAGACACTTTTAAAGAAGTAATCAAAGACCAGAGCATTGTGAATTTCACAGGTGCCGAAGATCTGGCAGCATCGACGATGCGTCTCATCGCGACCGCGTGTGAGCAGTCGATGCCCGGAGTTTCCCGCCGCCACAGGAAGAAGCCGGTTTACTGGTGGACGCCTGAAATCGCGGAACTCCGGAGGAGATGCCTTGGTCTCCGACGAGCTGCGCAGCGAGCCAGGAACCGCCCTGATGCAAATGCCAGATCGGCTGAGCACAGAGCGGCCCGCCGAGAGCTCCGCGGTGCCATCAACCGGAGTAAAGTCAGGTGCTGGAAGCAGCTGTGTCAGGATATCGACAACGACCCCTGGGGGATGGGCTACAAACTTGTAACCCAGAAGCTAGGGGCTCGCTCACCACCTGCGGTCATGGAACCACAAGCCATGGCCGTCGTCGTCGATACACTGTTTCCCAGCCACCCAGTTCGGCCAGTCAGGGAATTCGGAGAGGTAGGCGCCTTCCCAGTTTTCCGGGAAGAGGAACTCACCGCCGCCGTCCGATCCCTACGACCCAGAAGAGCGCCCGGTCCCGATGGCATTCCGGCGGAGGTGCTCAAGCTCGCTGCGGAGGTGAATCCAAGGCTTCTGCTCGATATGTTCAACGCGTGTCTGGCGGAAGGCGTTTTCTTTTCTTCGTGGAAGGTTGCCCGCCTTGTTCTTATCCCGAAGGCGAAGAGCACACCGGGGACCCCTTCTTCTTTCCGACCCCTGTGTATGCTCGACACGGCCGGAAAAGTGCTTGAAAAGCTCTTGCGCGTCAGGCTGACCGAGGCCATCGTCTCTGCGGGGGACTTGTCCCCGCAGCAGTACGGCTTCAGATCCGGTCGCTCTACCATCGACGCTATCCAGGAGGTAGTTGAGGCAGTGCGGAGGGCGGAGGACCACAACCACTGGTCGCGCCGCGTGGTCCTTCTCGTCACGCTCGACGTGAAGAACGCCTTCAACTCCGCCAGGTGGAGCGATATGCTGTGGGCGCTTGAGCATACGTTCCAAGTTCCCTCTTACCTCCTGCGTATGATCGAGGCGTATTTGTCAGACCGTGTTCTTTTGTACGACACGACCGAAGGCCAGCGGCGCATTCCCATCACTTCCGGGGCTGCGCAGGGGTCCATTCTCGGACCAGATCTCTGGAACGTGTCTTACGACAGTTTGCTGAGGCTAGACATGCCCGATGAGACCCGCCTCGTTGGCTATGCTGACGACGTCGCTGCCTTGATCGCTGCGAGGAACGTCGAGCAGGCAAAACTGAGGCTCAGCGTGGTAATGGCCAAGGTCAACGGGTGGATGCGAGATCACGGCTTGTCCCTGGCTATCAGTAAGACGGAGATCGTCGTCCTCACCAAAAAGAGGATTAACACCGTGTTCCCGGTGCAGATAGGTGACGTCACACTCGAGACTAAGCCTGCTGCAAAGTACCTGGGAGTCATGGTCGACAGCAGACTGTCTTTCGGCGAGCAGATCCGGCGCGCCGCCGACAAAGCCGCTAAGGGTGTCGCTGCCCTTGGTAGGCTTATGCCCAATGTCGGCGGTCCTCGCTCCTGCAAGCGCCGCCTGCTCATGACTGCCGTCCAGTCAGTCTTGCTGTACGGGGCGGAGGTATGGGCTCACGCACTCGAGAAGCGAGTCTTTCGAGATCGGCTTGCCCGAGTCCAGCGCCGAGGAGCTCTGCGGGTCGCTTCAGCCTACCGCACAGTCTCCGAGCCTGCTGTGATGGTGATCGCCGGAGTCATTCCCGTCCTCTTCCTCGCGAGGGAGAGGCAGGCGATTTACCGGAGGAGGCCTGAAGTGGGCCGGGGAACAGCTGCCAGGGAAGAGCGCGATCGCAGCTTCGACTCCTGGCAGCGCGACTGGGAAGCCGAGCCGAGGGGACGTTGGACCTTCAAGCTCGTACCTTCCGTCCGACCATGGGTGGAACGGCAGCACGGCGAGGTCGATTACTACGTGACCCAGTTTCTTTCTGGGCACGGGTACTTCCGAGCCTATCTGCACCGGATGGGCAAAGTCGCCAGCCCGGACTGTCTGTATTGCCCCGGCATCCCAGACACGTCCGAGCACACCTTCTTTCAGTGCGACCGTTGGCACGTCCGCCGAGCCTCGCTTTCATCTGAGATCGGCGTGATCGTCAGCCCAAACAACATCGTCGGAGCTATGCTCCAGGGAGAGGGCAACTGGAACTGTGTCAAGCACTACGTCCAGGCCATTCTTCGGGCGAAAAAGGTCGACCTCGATCAGCCTTAATCCTCAGCATTTCCCCACGGAGGTTGCCCTAGCGGCGTAATATAAAAGGCCTAGCCCGAAGTAATGTGTGAAACAGTTCCAGGCTAGTGTCCTCGGTGCCGAGGGAGGTGGTTTAGTCGGTAGTTCACGGGACATCGAGCTCGTGGGAGTCCGACACTACTGAGGGGACAACGAGCCCCTCAGTGTGCGTAAACGCATTCCACCTCCTACCCAAAAAAAAAAAAAAAAAAAAAAAAAATTATTACCCTGTAGTAACCACCGAGTCCAGAACTACTACAAAATCTAATAATATTCAGACACACGACTAAGCAAAATTTGAAGGTAATATGATAAGCTCATTGATTTTATCTATACTTGTCTCTAGAATATTTACTCCTCAGTGAAGTTGTCCAGTTTTTTTCTGGACACGATGGACCATTGATTTAAATATAATTGGTTTTCCTCTCGGATGTAAAGGCTTACTCCAGTTTGACGTTCAACTGCAACGTTACCAGCTGAGATATAAAAACCCAACGTATATAATTGTACCGGAACTCCATCGTACGTTTATTCGGGTGTGTTAAAAAAGTGGTTGCTTTCAGGGAAGTTGTTTGGTAGATTTACTGAAAAACTACCTTTTTCCGCGTTTTTCATACAACGGCTGACTCTGTAAATTTATATCTTAAGAACAAGGCATACCCCTCCAATCATTACGAAACTTATACAGTATTACCGGTAGAACGTAGAACTCATACACTAGAGTCTTTCCAACTCCGGTAAATTCGACATTCTGTATACTAGACACCTTAATTTTTACTGTAAGTGTGTAACTTTCAGCGTTAAGGGCAATATAGTTCAATACTCAATACTCAATACTCATTTATTTCATGAATAGAATACATAAGCACATGTATATCTCAATCGTCCTAATACAGGTAAATACAAAAGATACATAATTAAAGCACAACTTATATACAACTTTGGACTTTAAAATATATTGAAAATCGTGGACAATGAGAGAAGTATGCCTCGTTATTTAAAGACCTGTGAATTCATGAACACTATAAAATTCATTTTCAGTTAAAAACCGCCTAAGCCTCCCTTTGAATTCCCTTGCGGGCAGTTTTTTGTTTCATTAGGCAGTTTATTAAAAAATAAAACTCCCGCACAAGACACTTCCCTCTCGGAAAGTGCTAAGCGGTGTCGGGGGGTACGGAGGTCACACCCATGCCTAGTCGGGAATCGATGAATGGCTCGTACAGTTTGGAATTCATGTTTCTTATTATAAACATGCAGAATGGTTCTAAATATGTAGAGGGAATGAAAAGTTAGGATCTGGAGATGTCGAAAAATACCCCTACATGATGTTAACGGGGGAGACCCATAATAATCCTCACAGCCTGTTTCTGTCTCAAGAAAACTTTGTAAGCATGTGGGCTACCACCCCAAGCCTCGATGCCATAAGACATCACAGAAAAGAAATAACCATAATAAACATTTATTAGAAGCTCCTTGGGCAGAAGAGAATACAAAGACCTGAGAGCAAAAAAGTTTTTACCTTTTTCCACTTTCAAGTTATTAATCGTTTTTTGTAGCTATATTTACACCTTTACTCAATCTATAAATGTGTTTAAATATAAACCGGTATACAATTTAAAGCGTTTCTTGTGTTTTCTTCCTCCCCAGAATGTATTACAGAAAACGTAACACTCCCCGCACCCGGCAGGGTCAGTCTACGTTGCGCCGAGTTTGTGACACTCCACACACTGTAATTTTTGGAACTGTTTTATACCTTTCAGAACGCTTACAAAAATATTTCCGAGATTTTTTAGCTACAAATCTTCTATTTTGAGTTTTAAATGTGGTAAGAAAAGTCATTAAAAGTTGGAATTTGAGTAGAGACTTACCCGGACGAAGATGAGGACTTTGGTGTCGCCGATGCGGTACTTGCCCTCCGACACGCGGATCATGGGGAACTGGGTGGGGCAGCGGCACTTCTCCACCAGGTCCCGCACCTGCGGCAACGAATACTGTGAGTGATGAACAACACTATACCATAGCCGTCTCTGGGAACGAGGCCGCGGCACGGCATAGCAAATGGCAACGTCGCGCCTAAGGGTTCAGCATGCAGAATCTTTGGTTTACTCCAAATCAGCTGGCTCTGTAAGGGTTTTTGCAAAAAGACCTTGAAAAGCGGTGTTGCCGGTTCGAAGGCGCGACTTTATTATTAGGGACGGCCAAGCTTATTTCCATCTTTTAAAGCAACAACAAAAAAGGAAAACAAACCACCCCCCCCTACAAGTTCCCTTACAAGTGTTTGTTGTATTTTTCCTTCTTCTTCTACTACTACTCTTCTTCTTTTTTTTTTCTTCTTCTTCTTCTTCTTCTTTTTCTCCTCCTCCTCCTCCTCCTCCTCCTCCTTCTTCTTCTCCTTCTTTTTTTTGTTTTTTAGTGAACACTTATAACAGCTGAACAGCTTATTGGCCACATTGGCCAGAATTCCCGACCAGGAAGAAAAAATAATATTACAGAACATTTATCGAGCCCCGGTTATTTATAAACACTCCCGTTCATTCTGCAGTTATATACAGATTGAAAAAAATGTAAACGGAAATTATTTCTTATAATTAAGATAAGCTAAAAACTGTGCACCGACAACGCCAGCAAAGTTATTGTGTTTGCTTGCTTTCTTGATCGGTTGATTGATTGAGGTCACACACGGTTGCGAGGATTTCCTTCAAATGCCAAAAATAACTTTTTTTTCTCAAAACGTGTTCTGTACAGAACACAATGTCAGTAGAATCTAACTAATTACAAAACCAAAAGAAAATTTTAGCTTGGGGCTTAAAACTGGGGCCTACAATGTGGGTGACGAAATAACTATAAACAATGTAAAGATTAATAAGCAGTCCAGTGACAAAACCGCTGATCATTTTTGAGTGTAGTAACTAGAAGTTGATTTTAAAATCGATATGTTCCTTTGACGTACACTGCTCACAACCAAGACCTTTTCAAAGTTCAACAATATGTTTCAGTTGTTTTGTGAGGAGCGGAAAAAACAGTGTAATATAGCATAGAAGACCATCAAGTTTAGTATTCTAAAAAATGTAGGCTAGGAAACAACTTAATAGTGTCTAGACCGCTAGAAAAGGAATCCAGCACACAATTTTTATGCAGAATATTAAGATATGGAAAAACGTCTCCACAACACACATCACTTAAACGGACCCGATATCTGAAAAATAAGAGGACGCCTGAAAATAATAAAGAAAAGAGGGAAAGATCGAAGATAAGAGGGGAGAGCTTTAAGAGAAGGCTCTAGCCACGAAAAATATCGAGGTTCTACCGGCTTATCCAGTATATTCAGTCTCAACCACTGAGCTAAAATCGTAGTTTATTCCTCATTTAAAAGAGGAAAGAATTATCTAGCGATTCCAGTGAGCAGAATTTCGATATCACAGTTGCAATTTTTTAATCCCGAAATCTAAATCTTTCCATGTTTTCCGCACAATCAAACCAAAAATAAAACGGTTTCACACGTGTCGGAATCCGGAATCAGATTTCGCCTTCAGGTGGAAAAGAACATAAATCATCAGTTTAGTAAGATTAGTAACACACAGCCTTAGGAGTTTCTGCTAAAGAAAAAAATATACGTAAAAGATAAATATGTCTTTAGTTATGTTTTTTCTAGACCCTCCTGGCTGTGTATTACTTAATATTGCCGATCTGATCTAGGTTACTTTTCACTTGAGGACGGGATCAGATCAGCTTCCGAAAGGTCGTAAAAATTGTATTTACTAAAGAGTGAGAGAAAATGTCCCCTAAAATCTCAACACAAAATCTTCATCACCAGCAATGAAACAAAGAAACCAAAAGTAATTGGCTCTTCAGCTGGCATCATGAAAACGCGGCCGAACAATATACAAGTGGGGGTTTGTCACACCGCTCGCACTCGAGTAACACGACCTGCTGCGGTCTAAGGTCCGCAGACCACAGGTGATCACGGGTGGTTCAAGTGCCGACACCGGTAGCCGGTAGCACTTGTAGGAAACCCTTGAAAGGAGTGCCAGGCCGCCAGTCGTTTTGATATTACGCCAATGGAGTCTTCTTCTTCTTCTTCTTCTTCTTCTTCTTCTTCTTCTTCTTCTTCTTCCTCCTCCTCCTCCTCCTCCTCTTCTTCTTCTAATCTTGTTCTTGTTCTTCTTCTTCTTCTTCTTGTTCTAATACCTCAATTTACTCATCTTTATCTTTAGTGTTTTTTTATAATTTACTTCAAAGGAACAAGTATCAAAAATGGCTACATGCAACTGCTATGAATACTGAAATATGCGAAAAAATGTAAAATTGCTTTTGCTCTTTATCTACGTATAACAATGAAAAGTAATAAATAATGGCGGAAAAATGACGACCACACCGCCTAAAACTTCTGGAAACTAATAGTTCTTGGTGACGTCTCAGCCATACGCCATATAGCATGGACTTCTATCCATAAATCCCTGGGAGAAGGAAGGTAAACTTTTACAGTAAATTAAAAAAAAACGAGCATTAATATATTGTGCATGTCACAGGTTATGGTAGTTTCTCAAATTCAAAACAATGTCTAATAATAAAACTACAAAAAAAATGTATTCCAGCTTAAAAAATACAAATAACAGTTCCACAACAAAACTAGACTCCTTGTCAGTTGTCGGATTCTAAAATTCTCTATCTAAGCCAAAAATTGAATGTTATAATTTTTATATTTTGTATAGAAGAACTCAATATGTCAACCGAAATAATTAAAGAAATTCACTTCGAAAAACCGGACCGAATTTATCCGGGAACGAATGAGAATACAAATCGCTATTGAATAATTTTACAGTATTAAGCGAACAACAATTTTAGTCACTCCTCAAAAATATTTAATGAAAAAATGTCAGCAAAAACTAAATAAAAGCTAAGCAACAATAAGCTATATTTGTCTTATACCAAAACCACAACACCTCTTTAAACAACTACCGAATAAGAATCAGGAGTAAAAACAAGAAATAAACATAAGTTGAAGTGGCAGCTGAGTTGATGCATTCGGCCGAGAGGAGAGAATAATGAGAGGAGCAATCGCAGCCAGCCAGCGGAAGAGAGAAGACAACGATGAATATTTAACATCTGGCAGCGAGAAGAGAATGGCAGGGTCGCTTCAATCATTATCATGGCTGCACCATATACAATCGCTGATGATTCAATCGAGGTGCCACATACGGAGTGTTAAATAAACATAAACGCTGATTGTTATAACAGTGTCGCGACCCCGCTAATAGACCTGTTGTTGGGCTAATCACCCCCGGTAAGTCACACCTCTGCTGCCTCCTAGGGTACAGTACACACCACGACTGACTGTGTAGACCTGTTGTTGGGCTAATCACCCCGGGTATGTCACACCTCTGCTGCCTCCTAGGGTACAGTACACACCACGACTGACTGTGTAGACCTGTTGTTGGGCTAATCACCCCGGGTATGTCACACCTCTGCTGCCTCCTAGGGTACAGTACACACCACGACTGACTGTGTAGACCTGTTGTTGGGCTAATCACCCCGGGTATGTCACACCTCTGCTGCCTCCTAGGGTACAGTACACACCACGACTGACTGTGTAGACCTGTTGTTGGGCTAATCACCCCGGGTATGTCACACCTCTGCTGCCTCCTAGGGTACAGTACACATCACGACTGACTGTGTAGACCTGTTGTTGGGCTAATCACCCCGGGTATGTCACACCTCTGCTGCCTCCTAGGGTGCAGTACACATCACGACTGACTGTGTAGACCTGTTGTTGGGCTAATCACCCCGGGTATGTCACACCTCTGCTGCCTCCTAGGGTACAGTCCACATCACGACTGACTGTGTAGACCTGTTGTTGGGCTAATCACCCCGGGTATGTCACACCTCTGCTGCCTCCTAGGGTGCAGTACACATCACGACTGACTGTGTAGACCTGTTGTTGGGCTAATCACCCCGGGTATGTCACACCTCTGCTGCCTCCTAGGGTACAGTCCACATCACGACTGACTGTGTAGACCTGTTGTTGGGCTAATCACCCCGGGTATGTCACACCTCTGCTGCCTCCTAGGGTACAGTACACATCACGACTGACTGTGTAGACCTGTTGTTGGGCTAATCACCCCGGGTATGTCACACCTCTGCTGCCTCCTAGGGTACAGTACACACCACGACTGACTGTGTAGACCTGTTGTTGGGCTAATCACCCCGGGTATGTCACACCTCTGCTGCCTCCTAGGGTACAGTACACACCACGACTGACTGTGTAGACCTGTTGTTGGGCTAATCACCCCGGGTATGTCACACCTCTGCTGCCTCCTAGGGTACAGTACACACCACGACTGACTGTGTAGACCTGTTGTTGGGCTAATCACCCCGGGTATGTCACACCTCTGCTGCCTCCTAGGGTACAGTCCACATCACGACTGACTGTGTAGACCTGTTGTTGGGCTAATCACCCCGGGTATGTCACACCTCTGCTGCCTTCTAGGGTGCAGTACACACCACGACTGACTGTGTAGACCTGTTGTTGGGCTAATCACCCCGGGTATGTCACACCTCTGCTGCCTCCTAGGGTGCAGTACACACCACGACTGACTGTGTAGACTTGTTGTTGGGCTAATCACCCCGGGTATGTCACACCTCTGCTGCCTCCTAGGGTACAGTACACATCACGACTGACTGTGTAGACCTGTTGTTGGGCTAATCACCCCGGGTATGTCACACCTCTGCTGCCTCCTAGGGTACAGTACACACCACGACTGACTGTGTAGACCTGTTGTTGGGCTAATCACCCCGGGTATATCACACCTCTGCTGCCTCCTAGGGTACAGTACACACCACGACTGACTGTGTAGACCTGTTGTTGGGCTAATCACCCCGGGTATGTCACACCTCTGCTGCCTCCTAGGGTACAGTACACACCACGACTGACTGTGTAGACCTGTTGTTGGGCTAATCACCCCGGGTATGTCACACCTCTGCTGCCTCCTAGGGTACAGTACACATCACGACTGACTGTGTAGACCTGTTGTTGGGCTAATCACCCCGGGTATGTCACACCTCTGCTGCCTCCTAGGGTACAGTACACACCACGACTGACTGTGTAGACCTGTTGTTGGGCTAATCACCCCGGGTATGTCACACCTCTGCTGCCTCCTAGGGTGCAGTACACATCACGACTGACTGTGTAGACCTGTTGTTGGGCTAATCACCCCGGGTATGTCACACCTCTGCTGCCTCCTAGGGTACAGTACACACCACGACTGACTGTGTAGACCTGTTGTTGGGCTAATCACCCCGGGTATGTCACACCTCTGCTGCCTCCTAGGGTGCAGTACACATCACGACTGACTGTGTAGACCTGTTGTTGGGCTAATCACCCCGGGTATGTCACACCTCTGCTGCCTCCTAGGGTACAGTACACACCACGACTGACTGTGTAGACCTGTTGTTGGGCTAATCACCCCGGGTATGTCACACCTCTGCTGCCTCCTAGGGTACAGTACACATCACGACTGACTGTGTAGACCTGTTGTTGGGCTAATCACCCCGGGTATGTCACACCTCTGCTGCCTCCTAGGGTACAGTACACACCACGACTGACTGTGTAGACCTGTTGTTGGGCTAATCACCCCGGGTATGTCACACCTCTGCTGCCTCCTAGGGTACAGTACACATCACGACTGACTGTGTAGACCTGTTGTTGGGCTAATCACCCCGGGTATGTCACACCTCTGCTGCCTCCTAGGGTACAGTACACACCACGACTGACTGTGTAGACCTGTTGTTGGGCTAATCACCCCGGGTATGTCACACCTCTGCTGCCTCCTAGGGTACAGTACACACCACGACTGACTGTGTAGACCTGTTGTTGGGCTAATCACCCTGGGTATGTCACACCTCTGCTGCCTCCTAGGGTACAGTACACACCACGACTGACTGTGTAGACCTGTTGTTGGGCTAATCACCCCGGGTATGTCACACCTCTGCTGCCTCCTAGGGTACAGTACACACCACGACTGACTGTGTAGACCTGTTGTTGGGCTAATCACCCCGGGTATGTCACACCTCTGCTGCCTCCTAGGGTACAATACACATCACGACTGACTGTGTAGACCTGTTGTTGGGCTAATCACCCCGGGTATGTCACACCTCTGCTGCCTCCTAGGGTACAGTACACACCACGACTGACTGTGTAGACCTGTTGTTGGGCTAATCACCCCGGGTATGTCACACCTCTGCTGCCTCCTAGGGTACAGTACACATCACGACTGACTGTGTAGACCTGTTGTTGGGCTAATCACCCCGGGTATGTCACACCTCTGCTGCCTCCTAGGGTACAGTACACACCACGACTGACTGTGTAGACCTGTTGTTGGGCTAATCACCCCGGGTATGTCACACCTCTGCTGCCTCCTAGGGTACAATACACATCACGACTGACTGTGTAGACCTGTTGTTGGGCTAATCACCCCGGGTATGTCACACCTCTGCTGCCTCCTAGGGTACAGTACACACCACGACTGACTGTGTAGACCTGTTGTTGGGCTAATCACCCCGGGTATGTCACACCTCTGCTGCCTCCTAGGGTACAGTACACACCACGACTGACTGTGTAGACCTGTTGTTGGGCTAATCACCCCGGGTATGTCACACCTCTGCTGCCTCCTAGGGTACAGTACACATCACGACTGACTGTGTAGACCTGTTGTTGGGCTAATCACCCCGGGTATGTCACACCTCTGCTGCCTCCTAGGGTACAGTACACACCACGACTGACTGTGTAGACCTGTTGTTGGGCTAATCACCCCGGGTATGTCACACCTCTGCTGCCTCCTAGGGTACAGTACACATCACGACTGACTGTGTAGACCTGTTGTTGGGCTAATCACCCCGGGTATGTCACACCTCTGCTGCCTCCTAGGGTACAGTACACACCACGACTGACTGTGTAGACCTGTTGTTGGGCTAATCACCCCGGGTATGTCACACCTCTGCTGCCTCCTAGGGTGCAGTACACATCACGACTGACTGTGTAGACCTGTTGTTGGGCTAATCACCCCGGGTATGTCACACCTCTGCTGCCTCCTAGGGTACAGTACACACCACGACTGACTGTGTAGACCTGTTGTTGGGCTAATCACCCCGGGTATGTCACACCTCTGCTGCCTCCTAGGGTGCAGTACACATCACGACTGACTGTGTAGACCTGTTGTTGGGCTAATCACCCCGGGTATGTCACACCTCTGCTGCCTCCTAGGGTACAGTACACACCACGACTGACTGTGTAGACCTGTTGTTGGGCTAATCACCCCGGGTATGTCACACCTCTGCTGCCTCCTAGGGTACAGTACACACCACGACTGACTGTGTAGACCTGTTGTTGGGCTAATCACCCCGGGTATGTCACACCTCTGCTGCCTCCTAGGGTACAGTACACACCACGACTGACTGTGTAGACCTGTTGTTGGGCTAATCACCCCGGGTATGTCACACCTCTGCTGCCTCCTAGGGTACAGTACACACCACGACTGACTGTGTAGACCTGTTGTTGGGCTAATCACCCCGGGTATGTCACACCTCTGCTGCCTCCTAGGGTACAGTACACATCACGACTGACTGTGTAGACCTGTTGTTGGGCTAATCACCCCGGGTATGTCACACCTCTGCTGCCTCCTAGGGTACAGTACACACCACGACTGACTGTGTAGACCTGTTGTTGGGCTAATCACCCCGGGTATGTCACACCTCTGCTGCCTCCTAGGGTACAGTACACACAACGACTGACTGTGTAGACCTGTTGTTGGGCTAATCACCCCGGGTATGTCACACCTCTGCTGCCTCCTAGGGTACAGTACACACCACGACTGACTGTGTAGACCTGTTGTTGGGCTAATCACCCCGGGTATGTCACACCTCTGCTGCCTCCTAGGGTACAGTACACACCACGACTGACTGTGTAGACCTGTTGTTGGGCTAATCACCCCGGGTATGTCACACCTCTGCTGCCTCCTAGGGTACAGTACACACCACGACTGACTGTGTAGACCTGTTGTTGGGCTAATCACCCCGGGTATGTCACACCTCTGCTGCCTCCTAGGGTGCAGTACACATCACGACTGACTGTGTAGACCTGTTGTTGGGCTAATCACCCCGGGTATGTCACACCTCTGCTGCCTCCTAGGGTACAGTACACACCACGACTGACTGTGTAGACCTGTTGTTGGGCTAATCACCCCGGGTATGTCACACCTCTGCTGCCTCCTAGGGTACAGTACACACCACGACTGACTGTGTAGACCTGTTGTTGGGCTAATCACCCCGGGTATGTCACACCTCTGCTGCCTCCTAGGGTACAGTACACATCACGACTGACTGTGTAGACCTGTTGTTGGGCTAATCACCCCGGGTATGTCACACCTCTGCTGCCTCCTAGGGTACAGTACACACCACGACTGACTGTGTAGACCTGTTGTTGGGCTAATCACCCCGGGTATGTCACACCTCTGCTGCCTCCTAGGGTACAGTACACACCACGACTGACTGTGTAGACCTGTTGTTGGGCTAATCACCCCGGGTATGTCACACCTCTGCTGCCTCCTAGGGTACAGTACACATCACGACTGACTGTGTAGACCTGTTGTTGGGCTAATCACCCCGGGTATGTCACACCTCTGCTGCCTCCTAGGGTACAGTACACACCACGACTGACTGTGTAGACCTGTTGTTGGGCTAATCACCCCGGGTATGTCACACCTCTGCTGCCTCCTAGGGTACAGTACACACCACGACTGACTGTGTAGACCTGTTGTTGGGCTAATCACCCCGGGTATGTCACACCTCTGCTGCCTCCTAGGGTACAGTACACACCACGACTGACTGTGTAGACCTGTTGTTGGGCTAATCACCCCGGGTATGTCACACCTCTGCTGCCTCCTAGGGTACAGTACACACCACGACTGACTGTGTAGACCTGTTGTTGGGCTAATCACCCCGGGTATGTCACACCTCTGCTGCCTCCTAGGGTACAGTACACACCACGACTGACTGTGTAGACCTGTTGTTGGGCTAATCACCCCGGGTATGTCACACCTCTGCTGCCTCCTAGGGTACAGTACACATCACGACTGACTGTGTAGACCTGTTGTTGGGCTAATCACCCCGGGTATGTCACACCTCTGCTGCCTCCTAGGGTACAGTACACACCACGACTGACTGTGTAGACCTGTTGTTGGGCTAATCACCCCGGGTATGTCACACCTCTGCTGCCTCCTAGGGTACAGTACACATCACGACTGACTGTGTAGACCTGTTGTTGGGCTAATCACCCCGGGTATGTCACACCTCTGCTGCCTCCTAGGGTACAGTACACACCACGACTGACTGTGTAGACCTGTTGTTGGGCTAATCACCCCGGGTATGTCACACCTCTGCTGCCTCCTAGGGTACAGTACACACCACGACTGACTGTGTAGACCTGTTGTTGGGCTAATCACCCCGGGTATGTCACACCTCTGCTGCCTCCTAGGGTACAGTACACACCACGACTGACTGTGTAGACCTGTTGTTGGGCTAATCACCCCGGGTATGTCACACCTCTGCTGCCTCCTAGGGTACAGTACACACCACGACTGACTGTGTAGACCTGTTGTTGGGCTAATCACCCCGGGTATGTCACACCTCTGCTGCCTCCTAGGGTACAGTACACACCACGACTGACTGTGTAGACCTGTTGTTGGGCTAATCACCCCGGGTATGTCACACCTCTGCTGCCTCCTAGGGTACAGTACACACCACGACTGACTGTGTAGACCTGTTGTTGGGCTAATCACCCCGGGTATGTCACACCTCTGCTGCCTCCTAGGGTACAGTACACACCACGACTGACTGTGTAGACCTGTTGTTGGGCTAATCACCCCGGGTATGTCACACCTCTGCTGCCTCCTAGGGTACAGTACACACCACGACTGACTGTGTAGACCTGTTGTTGGGCTAATCACCCCGGGTATGTCACACCTCTGCTGCCTCCTAGGGTACAATACACATCACGACTGACTGTGTAGACCTGTTGTTGGGCTAATCACCCCGGGTATGTCACACCTCTGCTGCCTCCTAGGGTACAGTACACACCACGACTGACTGTGTAGACCTGTTGTTGGGCTAATCACCCCGGGTATGTCACACCTCTGCTGCCTCCTAGGGTACAGTACACACCACGACTGACTGTGTAGACCTGTTGTTGGGCTAATCACCCCGGGTATGTCACACCTCTGCTGCCTCCTAGGGTACAGTACACACCACGACTGACTGTGTAGACCTGTTGTTGGGCTAATCACCCCGGGTATGTCACACCTCTGCTGCCTCCTAGGGTACAGTACACATCACGACTGACTGTGTAGACCTGTTGTTGGGCTAATCACCCCGGGTATGTCACACCTCTGCTGCCTCCTAGGGTACAGTACACACCACGACTGACTGTGTAGACCTGTTGTTGGGCTAATCACCCCGGGTATGTCACACCTCTGCTGCCTCCTAGGGTACAGTACACACCACGACTGACTGTGTAGACCTGTTGTTGGGCTAATCACCCCGGGTATGTCACACCTCTGCTGCCTCCTAGGGTACAGTACACACCACGACTGACTGTGTAGACCTGTTGTTGGGCTAATCACCCCGGGTATGTCACACCTCTGCTGCCTCCTAGGGTACAGTACACACCACGACTGACTGTGTAGACCTTTTGTTGGGCTAATCACCCCGGGTATGTCACACCTCTGCTGCCTCCTAGGGTACAGTACACACCACGACTGACTGTGTAGACCTGTTGTTGGGCTAATCACCCCGGGTATGTCACACCTCTGCTGCCTCCTAGGGTACAGTACACACCACGACTGACTGTGTAGACCTGTTGTTGGGCTAATCACCCCGGGTATGTCACACCTCTGCTGCCTCCTAGGGTACAGTACACACCACGACTGACTGTGTAGACCTGTTGTTGGGCTAATCACCCCGGGTATGTCACACCTCTGCTGCCTCCTAGGGTACAGTACACACCACGACTGACTGTGTAGACCTGTTGTTGGGCTAATCACCCCGGGTATGTCACACCTCTGCTGCCTCCTAGGGTACAGTACACACCACGACTGACTGTGTAGACCTGTTGTTGGGCTAATCACCCCGGGTATGTCACACCTCTGCTGCCTCCTAGGGTACAGTACACACCACGACTGACTGTGTAGACCTGTTGTTGGGCTAATCACCCCGGGTATGTCACACCTCTGCTGCCTCCTAGGGTACAGTACACACCACGACTGACTGTGTAGACCTGTTGTTGGGCTAATCACCCCGGGTATGTCACACCTCTGCTGCCTCCTAGGGTACAGTACACACCACGACTGACTGTGTAGACCTGTTGTTGGGCTAATCACCCCGGGTATGTCACACCTCTGCTGCCTCCTAGGGTACAGTACACACCACGACTGACTGTGTAGACCTGTTGTTGGGCTAATCACCCCGGGTATGTCACACCTCTGCTGCCTCCTAGGGTACAGTACACACCACGACTGACTGTGTAGACCTGTTGTTGGGCTAATCACCCCGGGTATGTCACACCTCTGCTGCCTCCTAGGGTACAGTACACACCACGACTGACTGTGTAGACCTGTTGTTGGGCTAATCACCCCGGGTATGTCACACCTCTGCTGCCTCCTAGGGTACAGTACACACCACGACTGACTGTGTAGACCTGTTGTTGGGCTAATCACCCCGGGTATGTCACACCTCTGCTGCCTCCTAGGGTACAGTACACATCACGACTGACTGTGTAGACCTGTTGTTGGGCTAATCACCCCGGGTATGTCACACCTCTGCTGCCTCCTAGGGTACAGTACACACCACGACTGACTGTGTAGACCTGTTGTTGGGCTAATCACCCCGGGTATGTCACACCTCTGCTGCCTCCTAGGGTACAGTACACACCACGACTGACTGTGTAGACCTGTTGTTGGGCTAATCACCCCGGGTATGTCACACCTCTGCTGCCTCCTAGGGTACAGTACACACCACGACTGACTGTGTAGACCTGTTGTTGGGCTAATCACCCCGGGTATGTCACACCTCTGCTGCCTCCTAGGGTACAGTACACACCACGACTGACTGTGTAGACCTTTTGTTGGGCTAATCACCCCGGGTATGTCACACCTCTGCTGCCTCCTAGGGTACAGTACACACCACGACTGACTGTGTAGACCTGTTGTTGGGCTAATCACCCCGGGTATGTCACACCTCTGCTGCCTCCTAGGGTACAGTACACACCACGACTGACTGTGTAGACCTGTTGTTGGGCTAATCACCCCGGGTATGTCACACCTCTGCTGCCTCCTAGGGTACAGTACACACCACGACTGACTGTGTAGACCTGTTGTTGGGCTAATCACCCCGGGTATGTCACACCTCTGCTGCCTCCTAGGGTACAGTACACATCACGACTGACTGTGTAGACCTGTTGTTGGGCTAATCACCCCGGGTATGTCACACCTCTGCTGCCTCCTAGGGTACAGTACACACCACGACTGACTGTGTAGACCTGTTGTTGGGCTAATCACCCCGGGTATGTCACACCTCTGCTGCCTCCTAGGGTACAGTACACACCACGACTGACTGTGTAGACCTGTTGTTGGGCTAATCACCCCGGGTATGTCACACCTCTGCTGCCTCCTAGGGTACAGTACACACCACGACTGACTGTGTAGACCTGTTGTTGGGCTAATCACCCCGGGTATGTCACACCTCTGCTGCCTCCTAGGGTACAGTACACACCACGACTGACTGTGTAGACCTGTTGTTGGGCTAATCACCCCGGGTATGTCACACCTCTGCTGCCTCCTAGGGTACAGTACACACCACGACTGACTGTGTAGACCTGTTGTTGGGCTAATCACCCCGGGTATGTCACACCTCTGCTGCCTCCTAGGGTACAGTACACACCACGACTGACTGTGTAGACCTGTTGTTGGGCTAATCACCCCGGGTATGTCACACCTCTGCTGCCTCCTAGGGTACAGTACACACCACGACTGACTGTGTAGACCTTTTGTTGGGCCAATCACCCTCGTTAGTGTCACTTTACTTACACCCAACTTCCCTTATTACACTTAATCTTGTTGACTTAATAATTTTTTCAGCTCGTTCCTGAACTTAAAAAAAAAACTTTTTTCGTGTTTGGAAATACTTTCTGGACCTTTCTGAAAAAAATGTAATAGAAGTTTTATTTAAAAATCTTTTTTCCTACGATTGAAATCACAGAATCATGTCGTCGCCTCGCCTAGACATTCAGAGCCATAAACCCTATCCCTTTTAGATTTATAATAATTCGTATGTTGATAAAAGCTTGATCATGCTAAATTAAAATGTTTGCTCTCTATTTCGCCTACTTCGCCTTTATTTATCATTAATAATCATTTATGTTTGCCGTCACTGGAAACCGACGTCGATGGTGAATCGAATACAAAACGTCTGGGTTACAAAAAAATCGACCCTGTTCTCCTCAGTTTACAAATGGCAGTCATTTATTTATACGATCACATGCCGTTGTTCGGAAATTGTTCCGAAATATTTCTGGAAAGTCAGGAAAAGGATGAATGAGTCATTTGCCATTCACAAATTAGAACCTTAGGAGCTGTAACTGGCAATGCCGTATAAACTAAGCAGCATATCTGAATGATCCTTCATTATTGATTCCGACTGAATGATGGTAGGAATAAGCACTTCTGAGGAAAATATAATAAATATTCGTCTTTTACATAATGGAAACTATAAAAAGAACGAAAAACTCAAACAAATCTTATTTATGAGTACTGGTTGTTGTTTAGGTTTTCCTTGTTCCGTTTCATTCACTTTCAATCTACATTTATATTTATGTTTTCAGCTCAACATCTATAATGAAAGACAAAAAAGAGTTTATATACATAACATGTAAGAAAAATGTGACTATTTTCTTTGCTGATACGTTGAATAAAACATAGGCGAGATATATTATTGTAGTTATGGTATCTTAAAAAACTGTTGTATCAGTTCTGTACAACCAATTTGTACTCAAGGGGGCCACACAGTAATCTGGGCTTAGGGCCGCGGTGGCCTTAATTTCGGCACTGGTGCTGCGGCCTCTCTCTTACAGTAACTTTTATCGAAAAATTCATTGGATGGGCCACGTAGTTCCACAAGGGCCGGCCTCATCTCAGCAACAAAAGAGGCTGATTTTTATTTTGGTTTAGGCCCACTTTTTTTAATCCACCGGCCCTTTTTATGACTTGAAGAGGCCGGCCCTTCTGGCATTTGCCTAAATGCCTACATGGCTAGTCCGCCACTGATCGCTAGTGATGTAAATTTTATTCACCGGTTTCAATGATCAGCTGTTCAGTCTAAAACTTCTCCCTCGTGTTGAACAATCTGCCATTAGCTATCATTACCAGACGAACTACTTTTGAAATGAGTTACAAGTGAGTAGTGAGTAACATGTAAATTTGTTTAAGCCACCATGAGCATATCAAAGTTTCAGATGATACATGAAAAATCATCAGTTTTTGTGTTTTTACCCTATTTATTTAGTTACATTTTAGTTTTAGGCTTACTGCTTACACCCAGGCATCTGCCCATTTAAGCCTTCTTATAAACCAAATAAGTCTTGGTTTTCAAAACAGCAAAGTAACTATAACAGGTGTTGGAAACCCAGCCATCTAGCGTTAGAAGTTATTTTTGTTACAAGTTCTGCAAACACCGAATATAAACATTGAAAAATTTAATAAATTACATATGTTTTGTGACTTTAGCCTAATTATTTAGATTAATTTAGTTTTAGAGCATCTGATGAATAGTTCAAAGGCTGTTTAATTGTATTTAAATATTTAGTATCAAAAAGTAAAAATAAACTAATTAGAATAGGCTTTCTACGATTACAGTACTCGCTAATCCCTCTTACGAAAGGTCTGTTTCTTGTCAAATCGATTACAGTACTCGCTATTCCCTCTTACGAAAGGTCTGTTTCTTGTCAAATCGATTACAGTACTCGCTAATCCCTCTTACGAAAGGTCTGTTTCTTGTCAAATCGATTACAGTACTCGCTATTCCTTCTTACGAAAGGTCTGTTTCTTGTCAAATCGATTACAGTACTCGCTATTCCCTCTTACGAAAGGTCTGTTTCTTGTCAAATCGATTACAGTACTCGCTATTCCTTCTTACGAAAGGTCTGTTTCTTGTCAAATCGATTACAGTACTCGCTAATCCCTCTTACGAAAGGTCTGTTTCTTGTCAAATCGATTACAGTACTCGCTATTCCTTCTTACGAAAGGTCTGTTTCTTGTCAAATCGATTACAGTACTCGCTAATCCCTCTTACGAAAGGTCTGTTTCTTGTCAAATTGATTACAGTACTCGCTAATCCCTCTTACGAAAGGTCTGTTTCTTGTCAAATTGATTACAGTACTCGCTAATCCCTCTTACGAAAGGTCTGTTTCTTGTCAAATCGATTACAGTACTCGCTATTCCCTCTTACGAAAGGTCTGTTTCCTGTCAAATCACACCTTTTTACTCACCAGCCTATTGCTCGGTGAATGAAAAAGGGGTTTACCACTCACTTCTCACCCATTTCAAAATAGGGCCCGAGTACTACATTATTTGGCTACGTCATCTATTGGCGCGGCGCCGGCGATGCAGCGAAGGACTAGGCACCGACTGCGGTATTGATTGGCGCGGCTGTAGGGCCAAGGCCCAACATGACTACACCCTGTCCTACGGGTTTATTTACCTTAGTCGAATAATCTCTACGGTGAGCATTTAATACTAGTAATCCGAATATATATCGATTCGGAGTATGATGAGCATCTTCAGTGTTTTTAGCGAATTTCCCCTATAGGGAAGAAGCTGTTACCGTAGTACTCATGGTAAGACCTAAGCCCGAGACCATGATAACTTTTCGTTTTGGGGCCCCCAGAAGCAAAAAACACAATTCGTTCATTTTCATAAATATATATATATCTATATAGATATATCTATGTGTCTTTAAGCACGATAACTCGCGTAAAAATGGTCCAATCTTAATTAAATTTGGCATGGATGTGTAAAGTAGTAATTATTCGGACGAGTTCGTAATCCAGCCCAATCCGACTTCCGGAAGGGGGGGTAAAGGGGGGTAAACCCCCCCAAAATGGGTTTTTGGAGTTTTTTACATAGAAAAATAAAATTTATCGATTTTTGGTCAGCACCATTGAATTCAGCTCGAAAAAACAAACAATTTAGTATATTGAATAATTGCTCTATGTCAAATGGTTACCGAGATACTGAAAGTGGTAAACACAGTACGTTGTCCCAATGTTAACCTTATGAGAAATAAGTAAAATTCTATATCTCGCTTATTTCTCAACACATCTTGATAAAACTTGGTAAGGGGCTTCTTCTAGTTCAGATCTACTAAATATTGAATTAAAACCACCCAGTTTTAATATGCCCGTAGCAGCAAACCTGCATACTCAATCCCTATGTTAATCTTATGGAGCTTTCAAAAACCTGTAAAATCTCGCTATGTTGGATTGAAATATGGTGTTTTGTACTGGAAATTCGCTGAGTATGCAGGTCTGCTGCAACGGGGGTATTGTTTGATTTAGTGTTGGAGGTGGCGTTATGTTAAAGTCGACTCTCGCTAACTCACACTTCGATTGCTCGAAATCTTCCATGTATTATTATTTTCATCCCCATGAGAAAACCTGTCTAAGTCGGGCAAAATGACAACGAATGGAAAAATGTGACGGTTATACTTTACCTCTATCAGTCGATGAGGCACGAAAACATCTCTGACCTTTACTCCAAGTTCAGTGCATTAGTTGAGTTCGACTTGCACATTGCCTCAGTTGGAGTTCACCTCTTAGGCCTATATAAGTTACAAGTTTTCTCAACGGACCACTACTAGTCGAAACTATGGCTTACCTTTGTAAATTCAACGTTATTCATATCTGGTCCAGCATCACTATTCCTTACCTCTGTAATTCGAATTTTCATTTGGTCCACCTCTATATTTCGAGTTAGTCGGAATACTAATAGTTACCTCTGTAACTAGGACCATGCCTAATTCGAATTATATGTGCCTCGAGGAAAAAATGTAGCCCCACGGAATTTTCATTTAGCGAGAATCGACTGTAATTTTATTTTGGGGGGCAAACTATTTCGCCATCACTACAATCGGCTGAACAATCCTCTCTCAGCCGCGATTGGTTATAGTAATTAGTAGATTACGCTATCACAAAACCCTTGTAATTTTAAGTGTGTAGGGCAACATTCATTTGACAACATTTACTAGTTCAGCAGATTGACATGAACTTTCTCTAAATTTAAAATGTCAAATGAAAGATTGGATAGCAAATTGAAATAGAATCTGGGCAAGAGTATAGAATTTTTTGGGGGCATGGTGGTTCAAAGAAAGCAACCGAAATTTTCAAAAAGCCTGCAGAAGAGAAAAATTACTATAATTGGCCTGTTATTCAATGATGTGCTCTACAAGTCGTCTTTCATGTGTGATAATCACAAATAATGAACATTATATTTTCAAACAGGAATAAGCACTTTCTGGACATTAACAAATATTTGGTTTTGAAAAATACAGGGGAGGGAAGGGACAAAACCGTTTACCGCCACTACTTTTATACTACTATTACTGCCCGTGAAGGCATATTTAATAAAAATTCTACAAATTATTATTAAATATTTGTAGAATATTTATTGTAGAATTATAAGATACTGTAGGATAATAGTTAATTATATTTGATATGAAGAATATCTCTTGACTGCTCTTGTGTCAAGAGACTTAATCCTACTTTCTTCGCTTTGGGAAAATTCACTATACAGCGAAAACTCACGTAATAGTCCATTGCTAATTTCATATTTATTTATTTATTTACGACGGCAAAACCATTAAACATTCACAAAACAACAGGGCTAGGCACTGATGACAGTTTAAAATTACTTCACTACAATTTTGAACATAAAAATTTAATTAAGTATGACATCAATTTTTAACGGAGCGATTGTTATTGCAGATAAAAGATTAAACTTTTTCTAGAACCACACAAAGATTTGAACAAGTAGTAAATCAGTATTCGTCATACTGAGTTGAACACAGAATTTCTTTAGCAAATGCGTTCGAACACTCTGGAAATTAGGCCTTTCTTTCTTGGTCACAACGGTTAGCTTTAATGTTTCTTCACGACGAAGGCACTAAAATACAATTTTATTACTCTTTTTCATCAAAGACGCCAGCTGATGCTCGCGTAACAACTGATTCATCACTTCCTTGTTTGAAACTCATTGTTGGTGATGGTAAGTTTGTATTTTGATTGTGGTTTTTGTTTTTGCGGACATTCGCCTTCACTGATGCGACTCGTCTCGTCAGCTGATGACTGACTAACTGGTTCACCCGATTGTAAAAAAGCGATAAAACATTTGTCGCTTTTCATTTCTGTTAATTGTTGTACATGTTGGTTCAAAGAAAGCAACCGAAATTTTCAAAAAAGCGTGCAGAAGAGAAAAATTACTATAATTGGCCTGTTATTCAATGATGTGCTCTACAAGTCGTCTTTCATGTGTGATTCAGCATGCATTATGTAATTAGGCTACTAGCTTATTACCGTACCAGACTAAACGGGGTTATTTGTCTCTAAACCGTGTTTATTTTCCTACTGTTTTAAAGACTATAAACATCACTCTTATCATCCGTCTCCTATATAAAATGCATCACAAGTGATATCACGTGGATTTCATAATAGAGGAGAAAAAACTCATAAGGAGAACCTACTAGATATTTCAGGACATAAAAACCAAGGAATCTAACCAACCACCTGCAATTATGTTATAGCACATGAATGTGGACATAAAACACGTTATTTAATTAATAACCCAGTTGAGATGGAAATTGAAATAATGGTTTAGTTTTAATTTTCAGTTTTTTGCTCCTTCATTATGTATTTTCGATCGAAGTTTTTTAAGAGAGCGAACTTGTAGTTCGTGTTCGTTTAGAATCTGAAAATCCATTCGGGAGATCCTAATTTTAGAGATAGCTGATATGAAAATGGAGGAAACTGTCTCATGTAAAGGTGTAAAAAATTAATGTTCGAATAAGTCCAAATTTTGCTGTGTGACAAAACTAAATGTTCTTCACGGCCCAAAATTAGCTTCATGTTCCTCTTTCAATTCTCGACTCGCGTAGAAAAAGTACCACTTTTGGGACTAGGAATGGCCATCGATAATTCGAATATCGTTAATGCATGATCATAGATTTTGCATTATGACGAAAACACATTTTTTAACGGCCCAAATTGTAAAAACCTATATCTCAGTTTTCAAAACTTATAAATTACATCAAAATATTACTTTGATAATATTACAGGACTAGCAGATATACCCGCAGCTTCGTCCGCTGGCAATTTTTAAGAATAGTTATCAAATGGACTGATTTGGGCTACGGGCCATTGGCGTACAGTTACACCCTTAAAGTGCAGCTGATAATTCCACCCTAGATTGAAAAGAGATGGTTTAATGTTTCCTCTAAAAATGTTCCCTCATGATTAGCAAAATGGTATGAATTAGCTTTCTCCCATTTGCAAAGACAGAATGAGAGATAACCCGGGATATAAAACAAAAAAAGACGCTAAAGGGCGGGTTTTCGACTTAACCTCAATCTGAATATAGTACGTTTGAAAATAGACCGAAACTGTAAGAAAAAGTAGACTGTATGTAAACGCCTCAGCCAAAAATATATTTCCCAAACTTTTCTTAATCACATTGAAGATCGGGTTACTCACCTATCGATAAGACAAAATTTAAAAAATTTTTGGTAATGTAATTAAAATCTTCATCACCTAATTAATTTTAATTTTGAAACTCCGATTCTAGTGGATGTACATATACTCGAAATGAAATATCCATACTGACTTTTAAGATTTAAGTTTGAGAAGGTACTTATTTATTTAGTAGACGGTTAAACTATTTTAAGAGAATTCAATATTGTACTTCAGGCGGTTCGTAAAACGCAAGTATCTTAAGTGGAATTTGGAAAAAATCTTGCAGGTGGCTGAAATAAATTTGTATATTTTATTCTATAAGTAGATTGGATGTCGTACCTTTGGCTATATCCTGGATATATCCCCTGATAATGTTGTATACGCAGTTTATTGTACGGCATCCATAAGTTTTAAAAACTAAAATAGCCGCCATCATGAATTTTATAATATACTCTATTTTATCCATCTGAGAGAATATTTTTAAAACCTTTCTTTATTCGCATCTAGTGTCTATGAAGAATATTTGTGCCAAGTTTCATGGCCCAACGTCTTTTAGTTTTTGAGAAAGTAAGCTTTGAAAGCTAAAAATGGCCGCCATATTGTATTTTATAATATACCATATTTAAGCCTTTAGAGACAAAATATTGCAAAATCCTTTCTTAGTACGCATCTAGAGCCTGTAAAGAATATTTGTGCCGAGTTTCATCGCTTTAAGCCTTATAGTGTTTGAGAAACTGTGATCAGTCAGTCAGTCAGTCAGTCAGTCAGTGGTTTTAGGCTTTTATATACATAGAAGATAGATATTATGTCATTAGTATGAAAAAAGAAACTAGAGTCTGTATGGGTATTGCGAAAATGATATCCCAAAGTACGTTTTAAACAAGCCTAAGTTGATTTTGGTAGTGTTAAATATTATGTAGCTTGATCCAAGGTACCGCTACAAATAAGTGCTTTTAATTATATAAAATCTTTAAACATATTAAGTTGACTATCTGTGACAATTGGCAGTAAACCGCAGCAAACGAGTGGTTTTAATTGCTTAAACTCTTCCAAACGTTTAAGATAATTCTGTAAAAAATTGTTAGTAAACCACTGCAAATACGTGGTTTTGATTGCTCATAAAATCTTTGAAAATATAAAGTTTACTTTCGTGAAATTTGGCCAAAGATCGTGCAGTAAGGTGTGGGTCGTGGGTGGAGAGGCGGAAATCGATAGGTCTACCTCGGCACACTCCGCGCATCACGGTCACTGTCACTGAACCTGTGCTAACTTTTGTTTTTTATTTTAACCGAACGTTAATTAAGGAAAAAATAAATGAAAAAGTGTATTGCTTGAACTAGACAGAATCCATATTACAATTTTCCCATGTAAATACTAACGGATTGAAGGTACAGGTTTAAATATACATGCAAAAACATAAAATACCACTATGTGTAAATGAGAAATGTTACCTCCCTCCAAGGCTTGCCTGTTTGGATGCTTTAATTATATTTAACTATTTTAAAACAAATGAAAATGGTGCGACATAAAATGTTATAGTTGTAACAAACAACATAAGCTAAAAATGTAAAAAAAAGCAAAATACAAAAGGCTTATTTTACAAAGTACGTAAATTAAATTTATCTAATGTACAAATACAATATATTCAAAATTTTATTTTGAATTAAAGCTTTTCAAACCCCATCTATTGTCTATGCAGAAAAAACAATTATACAATACAGCAAAAACTACTGAAAGGAAAACAATAACTGAAGTTCATATTACAAAAACTAGTACTAGAGTTGGGTGGTGTTTAGTTTTGTAGTAGTGTATTAGTGTATTAGTTTAGTGTGTAGTAGTGTGTGTGCCTTTGGTAACTAAATTTGTAAGATTTAGTAAAAACTATAACGGTAAATATTACATGTAAGCTGAAATGATTGTCTGATCATTTTCTTAAAGAAATTTAACGGTTCTTCACCATAAAAACTTCGTCATAGATATTCTTCATGAGCTCTGAAACGTACGAAAAATGGATTTTAACCCGTGATCACTGGCCTTCAGTATGCTCCAGCCAGAACCCACAGTCGGGGCAAGGGATTTATGTGCTAAAATATTTTTCCTACAACCGCGCGTAAAGTGTCAGTTTACGCACCGAAACCCAATCGTAAAACAGCTGTTTACTGAGGAGCGAGCGATAATGTATTTGAAAGTCTTTGGAGCGAGCGTAAAGTATTTTACGCTCGCCACGTGATTACTTTTACGCTCGCCAGCTGATTACATTGTTGCTCGACGCGCCACAGCGCTCTCTTCCGCTTCAGATTGAGCTCGACTTGTTTATAACCTCAAACTGGCGCATTCAGCAACAATAATGGATGAAATGAGTGATGACGAATACGGATTTACTCCACTTGAAATAAGTGAATTAGCAAAAGAAGTTTCATTAAACTTATTACTCGTAAATCTAGAATTATTTACGAAAAGGAATATGAAGAATTTATGCAATCATAATGGCGCATTCAGCTACAATGGACGGTGAGTAACTGTGATTGTATTCATCGTTTGGGAAATTAAAACTGCAGTTGTAGGAAAAATTTAGTATGTATTTCGCTTGTAAAGCGTCTCTCTCGCTTTCGCTAAAAATATCACGCTCCGCTACGCGTCGCGCGATAACTGTTTAGCTCAAGCAAGAAAGACCTACTTCACGCTCTTAATACATAAATAACTATTCCTTTGAAAAGAGATAATAAGGTAGGGATAATATGGGCTTCGACGTTTGACTCGACCCGTGCACGTATTATCCACGTGTGGTTTGCTACATTACAAACAACTGACCGGGGGCGGTAGAGCCAGAGAAAGTGGGTTCTTATCAACCGAAACCAACCACTGTCTCTGCCGGAAAAGCCGCCCCAACTTCGATAGCGAAACAATTTAAAACTCCTCGAAACAACCTCAAAAGTGATTAAGTGGACTTCTTCTCATTCGTAAACATCGATTCCAGACCCCTATCATGTGTTAGTTGGTACCCCAGTACCATTAATTTCGTGAAAAACTTTTTTTACTCTTCAGTTTGATTATCAGCAGTTGTAACATTTAAAAATTTGAAAGATGACGGTGGAAAATAATGCTTAAGTTGGCATCTGAAAAAAATTTATGGGAAATTTCTGCTAACCGAATAAACTCTTTTTGTAATAAAATGAGATACGAAGAAAAATACCCTGATATTAGGTAATTGAAAAGCGAGCTAAGTATAAGAGAAAATTAGCACAACGCTGGACTCTGGATTTGTTGTAGTTTGTATTTTTCTGATCGCAACTGGTTACACAAATTTTTAAAATGGCCAGTTTAGTTTCTCATATGGTACAATGACTGTCTGTATGCTATTTTGCTGTGGGAAATAAATTCATTTATTTGTTTGGCTACCACAGTATAGGCTATTTCTGAGAGAAACCTTCTCAATAAAAAGCCCGAGTTCGTGCATTATATCTCCGGCTATGATCACTAGACTACTAACCGTGTCATATGGTATTTTTAACATATGATATTGGTAAACACAGCATTTGACAGTTAGCGGTGTTTTAGAAAATGTTTTCAGAAAAGTACCCCCCTCTCCCCCCGCACCTTTCAATCAGCTGACTCAGTCATAGCCGGAGATATAATGCGCGAACGGTAGTGAAACAACGGACTAAAGGACAAGGTCCGGAAAACGAAGGTTCAGATCACAGATAAACAATTTTGAAGAGCCATAACGTATATAGTGGGCCGAATAAACAATTTTGAAGAGCCATAACGTATATTGTGGACCGAATAAACAATTTTGAAGAGCCATAACGTATATTGTGGACCGAATAAACAATTTTGAAGAGCCATAACGTATATTGTGGGCCGAATAAACAATTTTGAAGAGCCATAACGTATATTGTGGACCGAATAAACAATTTTGAAGAGCCATAACGTATATTGTGGACCGAATAAACAATTTTGAAGAGCCATAACGTATATTGTGGGCCGAATAAACAATTTTGAAGAGCCATAACGTATATAGTGGGCCGAATAACTCGGCCCACCCATAAAATAAATTCTAATTCAAGCATTGTGCTGATCGAGGTTACCATTCATGCCGTGCATTTCACGTCATGCAGAGTCTACATACTGGCCGCAGATGCGCCGCGCGTGCTGAAGCCCACACACGTTGGCACAGCGTGATTTTGCTCATAAAAATATATTTTGACAATCTAAAAAGTGTCAAATCTTATTTATCAACGAAATTTTTAAGTATATCACACACATTAAAATTCGTGTATTTGCAATGTTTACGATGCAAATTAAAAACGACATAAACATAAAAAAAAAATCGGTTTGGTTTGCAGCTTAAATATGTTCGTTAAAAGAGCTGAGAGGTCGAAAATCAGTCGTCAGACCTGTTAAGATTTTGACTTTGCATGACGTCCAATGCTCGGCGTGCGGGGCACGAGCGTGAATGGTCACCTTTTCTCTGACTTTGCATGACGTCCAATGCTCGGCTGCGGGGCTCGAGCGTGAATGGTCACCTTTTCTCTGACTTTGCATGACGTCCAATGCTCGGCTGCGGGGCTCGAGCGTGAATGGTCACCTTTTCTCTGACTTTGCATGACGTCCAATGTTCGGCGTGCTGGGCACGAGCGTGAATGGTCACGTTTTACCTGACTTTGCATGACGTCCAATGCTCGGCTGCGGGGCTCGAGCGTGAATGGTCACCTTTTCTCTGACTTTGCATGACGTCCAATGCTCGGCTGCGGGGCACGAGCGTGAATGGTCACCTTTTCTCTGACTTTGCATGACGTCCAATGCTCGGCTGCGGGGCACGAGCGTGAATGGTCACCTTTTTTCTGACTTTGCATGACGTCCAATGATCGGCTGCGGGGCACGAGCGTGAATGGTCACCTTTTCTCTGACTTTGCATGACGTCCAATGATCGGCTGCGGGGCACGAGCGTGAATGGTCACCTTTTCTCTGACTTTGCATGACGTCCAATGCTCGGCTGCGGGGCACGAGCGTGAATGGTCACCTTTTCTCTGACTTTGCATGACGTCCAATGCTCGGCTGCGGGACACGAGCGTGAATGGTCACCTTTTCTCTGACTTTGCATGACGTCCAATGCTCGGCGTGCGGGGCACGAGCGTGAATGGTCACCTTTTCTCTGACTTTGCATGACGTCCAATGATCGGCTGCGGGGCACGAGCGTGAATGGTCACATTTTCTCTGACTTTGCATGACGTCCAATGCTCGGCTGCGGGGCACGAGCGTTAATGGTCACCTTTTCTCTGACTTTGCATGACGTCCAATGCTCGGCTGCGGGGCACGAGCGTGAATGGTCACCTTTTCTCTGACTTTGCATGACGTCCAATGCTCGGCTGCGGGGCACGAGCGTGAATGGTCACCTTTTCTCTGACTTTGCATGACGTCCAATGCTCGGCTGCGGGGCACGAGCGTGAATGGTCACCTTTTCTCTGTCTTTGCATGACGTCCAATGCTCGGCTGCGGGGCTCGAGCGTGAATGGTCACCTTTTCTCTGACTTTGCATGACGTCCAATGCTCGGCTGCGGGGCACGAGCGTGAATGGTCACCTTTTCTCTGACTTTGCATGACGTCCAATGCTCGGCTGCGGGGCACGAGCGTGAATGGTCACCTTTTTTCTGACTTTGCATGACGTCCAATGATCGGCTGCGGGGCACGAGCGTGAATGGTCACCTTTTCTCTGACTTTGCATGACGTCCAATGCTCGGCTGCGGGGCACGAGCGTTAATAGTCACCTTTTCTCTGACTTTGCATGACGTCCAATGCTCGGCTGCGGGGCACGAGCGTGAATGGTCACCTTTTCTCTGACTTTGCATGACGTCCAATGATCGGCTGCGGGGCACGAGCGTGAATGGTCACCTTTTCTCTGACTTTGCATGACGTCCAATGATCGGCTGCGGGGCACGAGCGTGAATGGTCACCTTTTCTCTGACTTTGCATGACGTCCAATGATCGGCTGCGGGGCACGAGCGTGAATGGTCACCTTTTCTCTGACTTTGCATGACGTCCAATGCTCGGCTGCGGGGCACGAGCGTGAATGGTCACCTTTTCTCTGACTTTGCATGACGTCCAATGCTCGGCTGCGGGACACGAGCGTGAATGGTCACCTTTTCTCTGACTTTGCATGACGTCCAATGCTCGGCGTGCGGGGCACGAGCGTGAATGGTCACCTTTTCTCTGACTTTGCATGACGTCCAATGATCGGCTGCGGGGCACGAGCGTGAATGGTCACCTTTTCTCTGACTTTGCATGACGTCCAATGCTCGGCTGCGGGGCACGAGCGTGAATGGTCACCTTTTCTCTGACTTTGCATGACGTCCAATGCTCGGCGTGCGGGGCACGAGCGTTAATGGTCACCTTTTCTCTGACTTTGCATGACGTCCAATGCTCGGCTGCGGGGCACGAGCGTGAATGGTCACCTTTTCTCTGACTTTGCATGACGTCCAATGATCGGCTGCGGGGCACGAGCGTGAATGGTCACCTTTTCTCTGACTTTGCATGACGTCCAATGCTCGGGTGCGGGGCACGAGCGTGAATGGTCACCTTTTCTCTGACTTTGCATGACGTCCAATGCTCGGCTGCGGGGCACGAGCGTGAATGGTCACCTTTTCTCTGTCTTTGCATGACGTCCAATGCTCGGCTGCGGGGCTCGAGCGTGAATGGTCACCTTTTCTCTGACTTTGCATGACGTCCAATGCTCGGCTGCGGGGCACGAGCGTGAATGGTCACCTTTTCTCTGACTTTGCATGACGTCCAATGCTCGGCTGCGGGGCACGAGCGTGAATGGTCACCTTTTTTCTGACTTTGCATGACGTCCAATGATCGGCTGCGGGGCACGAGCGTGAATGGTCACCTTTTCTCTGACTTTGCATGACGTCCAATGCTCGGCTGCGGGGCACGAGCGTGAATGGTCACCTTTTCTCTGACTTTGAATGACGTCCAATGCTCGGCTGCGGGGCACGAGCGTGAATGGTCACCTTTTCTCTGACTTTGCATGACGTCCAATGCTCGGCTGCGGGGCACGAGCGTGAATGGTCACCTTTTTCCTGACTTTGCATGACGTCCAATGATCGGCTGCGGGGCACGAGCGTGAATGGTCACCTTTTCTCTGACTTTGCATGACGTCCAATGATCGGCTGCGGGGCACGAGCGTGAATGGTCACCTTTTCTCTGACTTTGCATGACGTCCAATGATCGGCTGCGGGGCACGAGCGTGAATGGTCACCTTTTCTCTGACTTTGCATGACGTCCAATGCTCGGCTGCGGGGCACGAGCGTGAATGGTCACCTTTTCTCTGACTTTGCATGACGTCCAATGCTCGGCTGCGGGGCACGAGCGTGAATGGTCACCTTTTCTCTGACTTTGCATGACGTCCAATGCTCGGCTGCGGGGCACGAGCGTGAATGGTCACCTTTTCTCTGACTTTGCATGACGTCCAATGCTCGGCGTGCGGGGCACGAGCGTAATGGTCACCTTTCCTCTGACTTTGCATGACGTCCAATGCTCGGCGTGCGGGGCACGAGCGTAATGGTCACCTTTCCTCTGACTTTGCATGACGTCCAATGCTCGGCGTGCGGGGCACGAGCGTAATGGTCACCTTTCCTCTGACTTTGCATGACGTCCAATGCTCGGCGTGCGGGGCACGAGCGTAATGGTCACCTTTCCTCTGACTTTGCATGGCGTCCAATGCTCGGCGTGCGGGGCACGAGCGTAATGGTCACCTTTCCTCTGACTTTGCATGACGTCCAATGCTCGGCGTGCGGGGCACGAGCGTGAATGGTCACCTTTTCTCTGACGGCCTGAAGCAAGTTATGTGACTCGCACCGTGCCAAAAAGCTTGTGAGTTTTCTATCTCCAAAATCTACTTTTTTTATTCTTTCGACGACGAAGCCTATTCCGATTAAGCTAATCGACTGAAACTGGATGTAATCAAGAGGCTTAGCGTGTGGGGTATTGTGCGATATGCCGAGGATCGAGTGTCGACAGGGAGAGCGATAGGCTCGCCCACCGCCGCGGCGCCGCCTTAGGCTCGTGCTCATGCCCGGCCCGACTTTCTCATTTTTTACTAGCGACGGCGAATAGAATATCACCTTATCGGGGACGTAAGAACCTTATGGGGGGGGGCGGTTAGTTTTTACAAGGTAACCCATATCTGCCACACGCGCTCGGCTGCGCCTCGCGTTTTTGCCTTCGACGACTCGTCGTGTGCCTCCGGAGCGAAGATCCTGTAAAGGTTTGTTGAGTGAGACCGGGATACTGAATAGTTGTTCTGTTGGGAGGGGGGTTACAGGGTACAAAAGTCTCAGGGTGTTTTATGACGCTTACAAATAGCGGGTTTGAAATGTGAAATAGGATTGCTCGAGCTTTATTTACTAAAATAAGATACTTTATTTACATTTATAATTAATTATGTTTGTATATACGATGTTTCATATTAGCTGGGTAAGATTAAGGGACCATTAATAAATGTTTAAAGCGGATTATTTGTAAAATTAAAACATTTTTCTGAACCGTCTAAACAACCTTGTCGTATGGATTTCATCAGGAATGTTCTCATGAAAAATTATCATGCTCAACAATTATAGAGATTTTAAGTTGTAACTTGTTTATTAAATCGACTAAATTGTAAAAGAAAGCTCGCTAGTTTTAAATTATACTATACGACATAAATTTCTATTTTTAAGGGTTTGAAACCAGAAACTTAATAATTCCACACTCAAAAATTGAAAATCGCCTAAATAAAACTGTAATTACAGATACTTAAAGTTCATTGCTACCCAAATTCCTTGTACATCATTGTAAATGTACCGGTTTTCGAAAATATGTTATCAATTAAAAACAACCATTTTTTTAACTTCCAGAATCATTTACATATGGCTGAAAATCGGTAAAGTTTCCCGTTCTGAGGGCCCTTCTTGGGACTCCGGGACATGAACATGAACCGTGGCATATGATAAACCCTAATCCTGCCGCACTGTGTGTGATCAAACATCTCATCGTCAAATAAATTAGCCCAGTCCGTAAGCCCGATGCTAAAAATAACATTAGTCTTATTGACGGACTGGGCAAGTTGTGTGACACCCACTATATTGGGTTCCAAAACGAGGAAAACATTTTATATCCGACTCCATCATATTTGTCGATGTTTAAATTCGATTTCTACATTCGATAGGAGCGATATCAAGGGCAAATTCAATTCAATTCAATCACGAACGAAAAAACTAGTATTTTTCTATCTTACCTCAATCTCAACTTAATACAATAAAAATAACCAAAAATGGCATGAAACATAATATTTGTTATTATATTAGAACTTTACCGACATAACATAATAAATCTACTGATAACTTATTTTACATCGTCGATGTTGTGCTCAAATACTCTCGATTATCATGCGCTTTCACATAGGAATCGAACAAAACGTACAATAAATAACTTGTAAACTTGGAGTCGGATGTAGAAAATTCTTCATGAAAGGTTTTGCAAAACAAAGTTTTAAATCGAGTTCTTCAGAAATTGAAATATCGCGAGAGGTTTTGGTTACTTTTCGCCTTGTCTGAGAGCGATATATTTGAACCTTTACAAAACATCGTTTGCTCATAACATCTCAAATTATAAGCTGAGTTAAGTTATTCGATGTGTGTACTCGAATAAACATAATTCTCATGAAATTTAAGCTTAAAATGTACTTTTCCTATTAAATGTTGTATACCAGCTTTATTTGACAATCGTAATTTTTTACTAAAAAAATCATTCGATAAAATGTTAATTCCTCCTTCTAATTCTACCACAAACGATATCTTCCGACTGTAGGTTACGACGCGACGCGACGGTTATCTAAAGCGTAACATTTTAACGACCGCATTTCGAGATAACGCAAACAACGATTGGCTGCGTTTCCAACCAGAAGCTTCAAATCAGTATTCTTTTAATTGCAATGTGTTTGCAAATGACAGTTTATGAACTGTACAAATGACAGTTTTACATTTTTTCGTTATGAACGGGAAGGCACAAAAATCCAAATACAATCATATCGAGGTATAAGATTTAATTGAATTAAATTAAAGAGTCTGTCAAAGAGTTAAGACATGTAATTTAACTACTAGACAGGCGCTGCTCATCAGCTTTCAAGTTTTCTTTAGTCTGATGATAAAGCAATGTTTATTCCTTGAAATAAAGCAATCAGCTGTTCCTTGAAATTTCTGTTTCTGTAGCAATTTCTTAAGGGCACATGCACTTTTGGTGCACATTTATAAATTTTATTTTCTGTAAAGCTTCACGCCAAACTTTGTCCATCGGCACCTGAATTATTAAAATCAGAGTTGTAGTAGGAGTTTTAATAACAAACAAAAAGCTCTAACTTATAAAATTAGGATGGATTCCAAACACACCCTGTGATGGTAGAGTTGTAAATTTTACATGATCAATGCACTACTCGACCGAGTTATGAAAAACATAATAAAAAGACAGTGCATGAATGCAAAAAAAGTAGGAAAGTTTTACACGTCTAAAACTGTTCACAAATAAAATCAGAGTTTTAACAATATTAAAAACAATATATTTCTAGCTAAAACACTTCCAGTTGGGTCTAAAGCTTCCAAAACAAACTAATCAATCAGGGTGTTTCTTTGAATACAGTAAATTAAAAATGATCCAAACTAAGGACAGAATTCTACTGAAATGACCCTGACAAGTGCTTGATGGTTTGGTGGCCCACTTCTTAATTGATATTTATTAACCCCACACGGGGCACTGCTTCACTTTAAACTTGTGCGTGTGTCATATACTCTCGACTATGGTGAACCAATAACTAAATTTGTAAGAAGAAATCTGATAATGAACTTGTTTAGGTAAACAACCCTTTATTTTTATGTTTTTTAAATTGAAAACATGGCTGCCATTTCCTAATATAGTCGACAACTTTTATTTTCTTATGGGGCTCCAATAAGCGCAAAACACAAACGCACGCACGCAGGTCGTGGGTTTTATGGAGTTTTTGTAGGTATTCTTCAGATAATTTTAAGACACTCTAATGTTTTCCTAAAATCAACGGTAAGAAGATCGAGGTGGTCAATATTAATTTTTCCCCTAAAAGAAATATAATATGGGACATTGAGATTAATGCTGCCAAAGTTTGCCTCTAACGTAATTTTAGAGGGGAAGTTGAACTTAAAGCTGCCCATATCTCTGGTTTTAGAAAAAAATACCAAATTATAAAATTGTATTAACATTACCTGTATTTATAATTGCAAGGCTATTTATTGGTTCACTTTATGTGAGATTATTACTCGGTAAATTCACCTACAATACAAAAAAATCAGCTGTGTTCTAAATAAATTTAGATCGACTTGTTTTTTTTACCAATTCTTGATTATCAGTCGGAGTACCTCGTTTAAAACTTAATTGTCTGCAGAGTGTTACTCTCGCCGAATGCCGAATGATGCTAATGAGATTGAATGATTTGAGTTTATCATTTAATATATTAAAATGTATAACGAATTTAAAAAGGGAGAGCTTAGCGTAATTATGAATACGTTGATTTACTGAAAATATACGAACAAGATTGAATCACGAAGATGATGAATAGTGGAAAAGTTATGAACAACAGGGAACCCCTAAATCTACGCCCTACCATTGACGAATGAATAAAGTAATCTTCATAAGAGTACTAATTGTAAAGTATCCAATCGACAAAGACAAGAGCGATTTCACGCTTAAAAAACATAAAACCTTCCTTCAAAAAGAACTAGCGAAGATTACAAGGAATCTGTGAATTAAAAAAAGTCGGAGAGGTCGGTTCTTGCACAAAACCCTAGTTCTCCATACATCAATGATATGCCTTTCCAGGGCTTACGGTCCAAAAACCTTTAAGCCGTTACGGTTTCGTGTGAAATTGGAGAAATCTTGAGAGTCCAATACATTTTACTGATTGATTTTCCATCTCCATAGTGTATTATCTCCAACCCTGTGTATTAGTTTTCAGTTTGCCCGGAAGAGTTATCAAGTTTCACAAACATATTCAACTAATCCATTCAAATCTTCACAAATAGGTGTAACAGCAGAAGTCGGTTAGACACAGCCAGTGCTGTTTTGTGGCTAGGCCGGTAAGAAGAGGTAAATAAATACCCCCGTTGTAGCAAACCTGCATACTCAGCGAATTTCCAGTGCAAAACAACATATTTCAATCCAACATAGCGAGATTTGACATGTTTTTGTAAGCTCCATAAGAATAACATGGGGAATGAGTATGCAGGTTTGCTGCTACGGGTATATTAAAACTGGGTGGTTTTAATTCAATATTTAGTAGGTCTGAACTAGGAGAAGCCATTTACCAAGTTTTATCAGGATATGTTGAGAAATAAGCGAGATAAAGAATTTTACTTATTTCCCTTAAGGTTAACATTGGGACAACGTACTGTGTTTACCACTTTCAATATCTCGGTAACTAATGGACATAGAGTAGTGATTCAAAATACTAAATTGTTTGTTTTTTTGAGCTGAATTCAATGGTGCCAACAAAAATTGGATTATTTTTATTTTTTTATGTAAAAAACTCAAAAAACCCATTTTTGGGGGGGTTTTACCCCCTTTACCCCCCCTTCCGGTAGTCCGATTGGGCTGGATTACGAACTCGTCCGAATAATTACTACTTTACACATCCATGCCAAATTTCATTAAGATTGGATCATTTTTAAGCGAGTTATCGTGCTTAAAGACACACATATATATATGAAAATGAACGAATAGTGTTTTTTGCTTCTGGGGGCCCCAAAACGAAAAGTTATCATGGTCTTGGGCTTAGGTCTTACCATGAGTACTACGGTAACAGCTTCTTCCCTATAGGGGAAATTCGCTAAAATAATAAATAAGTAGTAAAAGTTAGTCGAGCATATTTGCTCTTGAAGGTCTTGTACCAGATACAAATAGAGGATGTGTCTCATCGAGAGCCTCGCCAGCTAGTTCGCTCGTCAGAAGCTGGGGCGAGACGAAGAGCTTTAGCGAGCTCAGAGGGGAGGGGACGATGGACACTCCAGCTCTCATGTACATTGACATTTCTCCCCGTCATATTCAGTATTAGTATTGTATCTGTAGTAGCATGGTCTGCATGATTCGCTTCATCATCACCTCGATTCCTTTTCATCTCCTCATGAACTCGATTCATGGAGTTTGGATACTACCGATACTGATCTCTGGAGGGATTAGTGAGTCATCCAAATTCGTCCATGTGGGAGGGGGTTACAAACCCTAATCTAAAATACTCCTTAGATCTGCCAATCCGGAGTAGACCCAGCCCTGGTAGATGAACAAGTCCGGGTTGTCGGAGGGCTCCTGGTGCATCGAGGTCGGGATGAGTTTTTTCATCAGAATCCCGAAGGACATTTTTGATATACTGTCTTCCTTCAGGAGTGAGGCTGACCGACCTCGTCACCCCCTTCCTATCCGTACAAATCCCCTCCTTCCACACTAGCCGGGAAATCGAGAATCAAGAGTCAAGAATATTTATTGTCGTAAGAACCAAGAGTATTTACTAAAGTAAACTTGTTCAAAACATGGACAATCGTCAAACATATTTACGTAAAATAAACTAAAAATACAGTGTACTTTTATACATTTGACTCTTATGTTTTCTAAAATGATTCCTTATTTTCATCATTCAAGTAATCCTGGACACTGTAATACTCCTTAGTCACTAACTAATGTCGCAGCCTCCTTCTGAACCTAAACTCATTTAATTCAGATTTAAATGAAAAGGGAAGGGAATTGGAAAGTTTAATTATGCTGAAAAATTACCGCTTCTCAAAAAATGTGGGTGTTTTGGAATAGTTAAGGAAGTGGAATGTCTGAGACTGTAGTAGTTACTATTGCGAAAATTGAAAAAATGCTTGTTTTTGAGGAAAAATTAGAGACATTCGTAGATATACAAACGACCGAAGGTAAGCAAATTATTGCGAATACACTGCAGACTCATAACCTTCACGTACTCGAGGGAAAGACTCACCATCTCGTCGAGGCTCTTGAGGTCGTTGGTGACGATCTGCGGCGCGGGGCCGCGGCGGCGCGGGTCCTCGGCGTCGCTGAGGTCGCTCTCGTCGTCGTCGTCCTGGTAGTCGCAGCCGCCGTGGCCGAGGCGCCGGTCCGCAGCGATCTCCCGGTCGATCTCCCGCTCCAGCTGCACCAGCATGGGCGCCGGCATCCCTGCGACCGACACACGGTTAGACTGTGGAGGAAGGAAAGCCCCAGCACAGCCAGCTAGGCACGTCTCCCCAGGGATATTGTGCAGCTTACGGAAGGAAAGGATTGTCAGGATGGGAGAGGTATGATATGGTCAGTCAGCCTTGCCCCTGAAGGAAGAGAGACAGATTTCCAACCCATCCTCCAGGCTCTTCCGGAGACGACTCACCCTCTATCTCGAGACCTTCCGAGCATCCCCAGACAAGGACCTCCACCTGATGGGAGGTCTCCTTGTTAAGAAAAGTCTCGCCCAGGTCGGTTCGCCCTCCAGACTAGCAGACGCTTAGAAGTTTGTTGGATAAGGGTCCCTCATCCCCTCCCAGATGGACAAGCCAGGACGATCTACAACTCCCTTCAGGGCTCAGACCTGACTGGGAATCCAAGCTCAGCTGGGAATCTAAGTTCCCAGAGGGACAAGGAGGAACCGAGGTGAACAGGAAGCTGGTCAATCCGGAAGCCAATAAACTTACCAGAACAATGACAGCTTCTAATTACGTTAGCAATTGTCGACCTCTGTATTGGTATAAGCCAGTCAAAGAGCCAACTATGGCCAAAACTGAGGGTTACTCCCCCAGCCCCCGACAATGACCAAAGAAACATCGGTAATTTTCATCATTAGAACTGATACTCAAACAGAATATCCTAAACAAACTTTTTTCATTCGTAATTAGCTATTTAATACAATGAAAGTCTACGCGAATATTTTAAACTTAGCTAAATCAATTTTAGTGATTAAACAAAGACATCTCAACTCGGTTCGAAAAAAATATTTATCTATTAATAAAACTCGTTTTATTTACCTCTCTTCTATTGGTAAGACGCTGGAAGCCACTGTCATCCTATAAAATTTCTTATTGCAAACTGAAAAATAATTCCAGTCTTAACGAATTTTCAGGATATAAATATTTCACAACTCTTAAACGAATATTTTATCAATTTAGTATTAATTTCAAGAATTTGAAAATAATGTTAAAGACCAACGGAAATTCGGGGCAATCGCGCGTTCCAAGAGTCTTTATTGGGACACTGGGACATTAAGGCCAAAATATGATGACAATCCCGCAAATTCATGACGTGTGGGAGCCCTAAGCAAACAACAACTGTAACAAACACGCCGTTGTAGCAAGTACGTTGTTACAGCGTGTACGAACACGACATTGTATAAACACACCGTTTTAACAATCTCGTCATTGTACCAGACACGCGGTTGTAAGGTAAATGCAGTTGTTACAAGACGATGTAGCAACGATTCAGTGTAGGAATCCACCGTTGTAACAATCACGACATTGTAGCAAACCACCGTTGTAACAATCACGTTATTGTAAAAAAACACGCCGTTGGAACAACCATTCAATAGCAAGATAAACACGCAGCTGTATCAAACACGCCACGCCGTTATAACAGTCACGTTATTGTAACAAACACGCAATTGTAACAAACACGCGTTGCTAACTATAATGCGATTGCAACCATCAAGATGTTGTAACAAAGACGTCATTGAAACGAACATGCCGTTGTATCAATCACGTAATTATAACAAACATGCAATTTTAACGATCACGATGTTGCAACAAACACGCCATTGGAACAAGCACACCATTGTTATAAATACAGATAAATTTCCTACGGTTACTATATAGTCGTGTGAACTGTTTGTAGTGCTCACAACAATTTAGGTAGACGTTTTTCAACGATCAGTTATTATTCGGTTTATTATGTTATTGAGTTTGCAAAAAAATAGTCACCGGTTACAATACAGCAGGCATTTCACATAAAATTTGGCATTGGACATCAGTTATCAGGGAAAAGCATAAAATAATCTTAAAAGAATTAAGATTCCAGAAATCTTAGGCCGTTTCAAGGAAGTGGGAGTGTGAGTCAATAAACTGACTCGGGCCGCCACCGTGTATAGTAGGCACGTTTTGAAGATTCGCCCCCCCCCAAAACAGGTAGACGGACTGTCCTAATCCCCTGTTATCAAACAAAGCCTTTGTTAGGGGTGGCCACCGTTGTGCTGGTGGTTCACCCGCCTGCATTCCAAGAAAATGCCGCGTAACTTGCACCTCAAATATTGCGATATATATTGTTATGCCAGTAACCGGAATTTCAGGCGGATGCAGAGAGTCCCGGCCGGCCGCCCGTAACAAAGGCACTAAGGCATTGTTTGTCAACAGGGGATTAGGACTGTCCTTCTACCTGTTCTGGGGGGGCGAATCTTCAAAACGCGCCTACTATACACACCACTAGGGAATCCAATCCCGGGATTCCGCGTGATTTTAGAGCATATTCAATTCCGGGATTCTCAGGCTCAATCCCGGGATTTCCGGGATTATCAAATTCGCGTGCAAAATCGATATTTTCTATAGTTATAACAAATGATTAACTAAGAAAACCCAGTTGTATGTCGTTGTTGACCAAGTAATCATGGTTTGATGAGTTATTTGCCGTCTTACACATCTGTATAAGTGTCAGTTAATATTTTCAAGCGTTTAAAAAATTTCAAAGAGGTCTTATTTTTGATATGGTATAGTTGTTATTAAGATTCATTATGAAGCTCACATCATTATTTTTTTAATAATGTTTAGCTTAGTTCTAGTGTTTTACTTACATCTTTTAAGCGAGGTTTTACTTCTAGTTCTACTGTTGTTATTGGTCAAGTAAATAAAAATAATTATATTTTGTAAAAGACGTTCTTTATTAACTCTATTTGGATAAATATTTCTATCGTTCATTTACACATTTCACGGATATATAGGGCCTATCTGATGATAAGGTTTTCACTTCGATGCATATACTGAATAATATTGAGTGTTTTATGATAAAGCTGACCATGTGATAATTTTTTGAAGTTCTACGTTTTGATAAAAAATACGTTCTCAACTCAAAACTAAGCGAAAACTGCCTTAAGTATTACGCTATAGTTGCGATACCATGTATATCTACGAAAGTATACTAAAACTTTCTTTTTGTACTGGCAAATACCATGTTGGTTCTATCCAGGGATCAGTCCCGGGATCCCGGGATTACATTTTTCGATCCCGTAATCCCGGGATTGAAAAAATCGACCGGGATTGGATTCCCTAACACCACCTCTCATGCAGTCACGTGCCGGCCGTGCGTAAGTAAAATACTAAAATCAATGTAAGACTTATGGACGGACTACTGGGCCGAGTGATTTGGCTCGTCCCATATCGCAGCTGACGGGAAAAACGCTGCTTAATGTTACAAAAACTCTAGCGGTCTTTAAAAAAATTAGAAATTTCCTCTTATAATTGTTACGTAAATTCTTTATTACCGACCGTTACTTTATGGGATACAAGTTAACAATTCAAAGTAGGTCTAATTTTTAATAACTGTGTAGTTCTTCGTTCGGAGTGTTGGAATATGCAAATCTCGGAGTGGGGAAGTAGTGGAAACGTTTAGTCCAAGTCAAATAACGGGTGTTTTTTATTCCATTACATTATCGTTATTTATTAACGACTAGTTATAACGACAATTTGTAATTTATAACTAGTCGATAACTAATTAGGTATCAAATTTTCACTTATAAAACATCAATTATTCTGTTCACATTTGTAAGCAGGGCCGGCCTAAGGTGAAAATTGCACGTGTGCAAGGCTCACATTTTATGCCCGAACCGAAATATTCACCAAAGGGAGGTTCCTGGGGGCCCTCCCCAGAAAAGTTTTTAAATTATCTAAAAACACATTTTTGTGCACTTTTACACCTTTTAGAATATTAAATTTATGTATCTCTATATAATTTATTATGAGTGACTCGATAGATTCGCTACTATCTCTTGTACCTTAAACCACTGTCATGATAAATAAACTAATGCGAGCTTCTGGGTCACGTTAGTTACGATGATTTTTTAACATACTGCAAGTACCCTCAGGATAAATAGCGAAGGCGGGAACCCGAGATAAATGTCTATATCTCACGGATAAACGAAAAAACAACAGATCATAGTGAACCAATAATTACAGAGTTTGACGATGGCGCACACACAAAAAAAGTTTATTAACTATTAAGATATGTCTCTTTTATTATACATTTATAAATGGGCTTTTCTTTCTTTCATTTCGTAGTATGAATTAACTATGTCCAAACAATCACCTGGCTTAGACTGCTCGTTTTGAATTGATAAATTTGAATGGCTGTTCTTTCTTGGAACGGTGCTGACCTGCTGACCCGAGGTAAGTTCTTATCAACTTCACCTTTGAAAAGCTTCATCAAGCAGAGGGGGCCGACATGGACATTGTGGATACGATCCATAACACTATCCACAGGTCGACATATGCATCCGTGCTTCCAAAAAATGACAACGAGTTTACAATGACAAGGACATTAGACTGTTTTCCAGAACTCATTGCGGTAGATGGTAGATCTTCGGGTTTACCTTAAAATTCAACTATATTAGTTTTGAGACAAAGTTCCTTCATCCCCAAGTTTGAATATTTCTGCCCAATATGAAAGTCAATTTTAAAAAATTTGCCACTTTTTTTTAAATTGACAAATTTTACGCCTCTTCAAAAGTGTCGAGTGTACGGCTGCAAGCGCCGCACAGCCCTCCGGCCGGTGTAGCATGCACAAAGTGTCATGTGGGCGAAGGCGCCGGGTCTCAATCGCGCATGCCACCCCTCCATGTACGAATGGGCGCCTACCTGCTTTCTTGTTTTGGTCCCAATGGCACATGCTACCCTGTATGCACAAACAGACACCTACCTGAGTCCGGGCAGCCGCCATGGTTTCACACCAATGGTCTCTTTTGATGGTCTCTTCACACTTCAGTGGTTTCTTTTGAAACTTCTGTCATTGTTTATGCTTGTGGGGCTAACGCGTGCGTTCCAATAATTGTAATCTTATGTAATAATATTTAATATAATATAATAATAATATTTATTTCGTGACAATGTTTAAAGATGTATTGGAATTTGAAACAAAATGTTAAATTTATGGGAAAATATTTTATCTAGCTAAGGTAGGCCTAAATACTATATTTTTCTTCTCAAAGTAAGATTTCAACTATACTGACAACAAAGTTTAATTTATTTCAGTTTCTTGCTTCAAGTAACAAGCAAGAACACACATTATATGCATGCGTGCACATTGCACGCATGCTTGACATTACTGTTCGAATCATGGGCGTATTTGATATTAAGATAACCAACGCCCTGAAAAAACACTCTCACACTCCTGCACCCAAACTTGGATTATAGTCATCCCTATATTTATCTTTTCTTCAGTTTATACTACTGAAAACCTCACTTTTATTATTACCAATGATTTTAGCTCTAGAAAAAATTATTTTCTTGTTTTGGTTGTGCTTTTAAGTCAATTGCTTGCAGAAATGTTCAAAGTGCTACAGGCAGTAGGGTCAACGTTGACCAATGATATTCTTATGGAGAATAAACCGCGTGTGTCATATCTCGCTTGTGTTTGAATATATTTCTATAAAACTTAGTTTATGGCTTAATTTGGTGTGGGCCCATTGTTTTTGCCTAAAACACTGATTTTTGGGTTCCTCTTTGCAGCAGACCTAGGTAGCCAGCCTAACGTTGTTCAGTAAATTAGATAGTAAATGTGTTCATGGTTATTAATGAATATAAGAAGCACAAAGAGATGAGTTTCAATCTTCGTAATTTTTCAATAAGAAAGTAATCGGCAGTTATATGAACCAAAGCTCGAACTTTCCCGGCTCCACTAATATATGCTAAAACGGCATAAAACAGCTTAAAGCTACAGTAACTTAAATAAGGTTGCTTTTCAACAATAGCAAACGACACGTGCAGCTTCCCCGACCCCGATTACCCCAAAGATATATATATTCTATATTTATGTAGCCCTATCTATGTAGCTTGGGAGCGATACATAATACAGCTCGAGAAACCGCCGCGGACGGACGGACGCACGGAACTACAGACAAATGCGAATTATAGTGTTTATAATAATCTGGTAATCATATACCTACACTTTCAAACCAAACGTTTTAATATATTTTTGAACGTGTACTTTTGCTGCGTTTTTTTATTACATACTGTAGTTAAAATTAATTGCACAACCCATAGCTTTCGAAAACATCAGATTTTTAACCGGTTAAATGGAAAAGTTTAGTTTTATCTATTAATGTAGAGGTATTTTTAATACCTCTAAATACGTACCTTGGTAAGGGTATTTAATATATATTTTTTTGTTGGAATAATACAGACTTCACGAATAAAATTAATTTGAAAACTATACTGTATGTACCTGGTATTGTAATTGTTATAATATTTACAATTATAACAATTGTAAAAAATATTGTAAGCTATAAATACTAAAAATAATAATAAACGCGTTTTATTCTTTTAACAAGTGAGGCGTGATAATTTTTTGAGCCCATGTTGAGCCCCTTCGGAGGTCCAAAGTCTCGACTTCATTGATGTCCGTTCCGAGCATAGAGGGTCTCATGCACAGACGGGAGGCGCGCCAGTCCCTACGTAGTTCTAGCCCGCCAGGGTAGCGTCCGTTTTGAGCATGGAGGGTAGCATGCACAAAAGGGACGCGCGCCACTCCTAGCATGGTCCCATCCGTGCATGCTACACCGGCCCTGGTCTGTCTGTAAGCGTATTATAAATTACCATTACTCTTATATGGGTGGACCGGGCCAACTGATTTTACTCGGACTGTAGTGGCTTCGCCCTTCATGATAACTACTCGGTAGCAGGAAACTATCTAGAGATTGTGTTCATATCAAAGATTACAAACTTCCTCGACTCGCGTTTCGATACAAAACGTACTCGTGCATTTTGAGCAGTCTGTTTTTATTCGTTGTATAAAAGAAAGTTAACTTATATACCTCGGGAGGACCATAACGAAGTTCGGGAGGTTACAAGTAAAAGCGGTCGGAGCCAGATTTTTGGGTTAAGTGAGAACGAAAAATATTCTAAAGGTAATTTAATAATGAAAATGTGTTTAAGTAATTCATTGTTTTTGAAAACCGCTTCTCGCCAATTAAACATGATCCTGACAAGGTATCGAGTTCTGTTTTTAATATTACTCTGAAACGTTTCTGTAAGAAAGTAGGCTAAAAACGGATATTTGATTTACCTTAGCTCCAAGTACCGATTTTAATATCACTCACTTCAATTTAAACCTGAAACGTAAGAGATAAAAAAACAACATTTAAAACTACCTCCCAAAGGGAGAGTTAAAAATGCGACCTATTCTTTAAGCTCATTTTTCGAATTGCGCTCGATGTAATAATTTTTCGCATTCTACTGTGGTCATGTTAAACTTTTCTGAGAGAGGTAAAATATGAAAAGACGGGGAATCGCAGATGCGATGAAGAGGGCGCGGGGCAAAGTCGACGCGAGGCCGAAGGCTGAGGAAGCCGTACATCGACGTGTTGCTTCGAGAAGCCAAGTAAGACGTTTCATCATGAAAACGCGACGATCAGTTGATAAGCGTGCGAAACAAGAGCAAACTACTTCGGCTCGAGTCGAGTCGACCCTGGCAGAGCACTACAGGGCGAGACGAATACCGTGGCCAAGAGACCCTGGCAGAGCACTACAGGGCGAGACGAATACCGTGGCCCAGAGACCCTGGTAGAGCACTACAGGGCGAGACGAATACCGTGGCCCAGAGACCCTGGCAGAGCACTACAGGGCGAGACGAATACCGTGGCCCAGAGACCCTGGCAGAGCACTACAGGGCGAGACGAATACCGTGGCCCAGAGACCCTGGCAGAGCACTACAGGGCGAGACGAATACCGTGGCCCAGAGACCCTGGCAGAGCACTACAGGGCGAGACGAATACCGTGGCCCAGAGACCCTGGCAGAGCACTACAGGACGAGACGAATACCGTGGCCCAGAGACCCTGGCAGAGCACTACAGGGCGAGACGAATGCCGTGGCCCAGAGACCCTGGCAAAGCACTACAGGGCGAGACGAATACCATGGCCAGAGACCCTAGCAAAGCACTACAGGGCGAGACGAATACCGTGGCCCAGAGACCCTGGCAGAGCACTACAGGGCGAGACGAATACCGTGGCCCAGAGACCCTGGCAGAGCACTACAGGGCGAGACGAATACCGTGGCCCAGAGACCCTGGCAAAGCACTACAGGGCGAGACGAATACCGTGGCCCAGAGACCCTGGCAAAGCACTACAGGGCGTGACGAATACCGTGGCCCAGAGACCCTGGCAAAGCACTACAGGGCGAGACGAATACCGTGGCCCAGAGACCCTGGCAGAGCACTACAGGGCGAGAGGAATACCGTGGCCCAGAGACCCTGGCAAAGCACTACAGGGCGAGAGGAATACCGTGGCCCAGAGACCCTGGCAAAGCACTACAGGGCGAGACGAATACCGTGGCCCAGAGACCCTGGCAAAGCACTACAGGGCGAGACGAATACCGTGGCCCAGAGACCGTGGCAGAGCACTACAGGGCGAGACGAATACCGTGGCCAAGAGACCCTGGCAGAGCACTACAGGGCGAGACGAATACCGTGGCCCAGAGACCCTGGTAGAGCACTACAGGGCGAGACGAATACCGTGGCCCAGAGACCCTGGCAGAGCACTACAGGGCGAGACGAATACCGTGGCCCAGAGACCCTGGCAGAGCACTACAGGGCGAGACGAATACCGTGGCCCAGAGACCCTGGCAGAGCACTACAGGGCGAGACGAATACCGTGGCCCAGAGACCCTGGCAGAGCACTACAGGGCGAGACGAATACCGTGGCCCAGAGACCCTGGCAGAGCACTACAGGACGAGACGAATACCGTGGCCCAGAGACCCTGGCAGAGCACTACAGGGCGAGACGAATGCCGTGGCCCAGAGACCCTGGCAAAGCACTACAGGGCGAGACGAATACCATGGCCAGAGACCCTAGCAAAGCACTACAGGGCGAGACGAATACCGTGGCCCAGAGACCCTGGCAGAGCACTACAGGGCGAGACGAATACCGTGGCCCAGAGACCCTGGCAGAGCACTACAGGGCGAGACGAATACCGTGGCCCAGAGACCCTGGCAAAGCACTACAGGGCGAGACGAATACCGTGGCCCAGAGACCCTGGCAAAGCACTACAGGGCGTGACGAATACCGTGGCCCAGAGACCCTGGCAAAGCACTACAGGGCGAGACGAATACCGTGGCCCAGAGACCCTGGCAGAGCACTACAGGGCGAGAGGAATACCGTGGCCCAGAGACCCTGGCAAAGCACTACAGGGCGAGAGGAATACCGTGGCCCAGAGACCCTGGCAAAGCACTACAGGGCGAGACGAATACCGTGGCCCAGAGACCCTGGCAAAGCACTACAGGGCGAGACGAATACCGTGGCCCAGAGACCCTGGCAGAGCACTACAGGGCGAGACGAATACCGTGGCCCAGAGACCCTGGCAGAGCACTACAGGGCGAGACGAATACCGTGGCCCAGAGACCCTGGCAGAGCACTACAGGGCGAGACGAATACCGTGGCCCAGAGACCCTGGCAGAGCACTACAGGGCGAGACGAATACCGTGGCCCAGAGACCCTGGCAAAGCACTACAGGGCGAGACGAATACCGTGGCCCAGTCTCCCCCAAAAGACTGATATTAATTCCAGCGCTGCGCTTATACACGGACGGCTGAACCGTATCATTTGATTCGGCCTGTTGACGGTTAACTGCCCACCAAACTTGTAAATGAGTAATATTTTTTTTTTAATGCGATTGTTTTGAATTTATGTTTTTTTTTTACTCTAACAGCCTTGATGCCTGTGATTAATTATCCAGCATTACTACTTACGTAATATAGCCTGTAGACATCAAAAAAAAATTTTTTATTTTATTTTCCGCCAACATGTTTCAAGGATATGACTCCTCATCTTCAGGGCGATTTATACTTAATTCACATGGCCCACATTTCTGCAGTTGTCATAATTTTCAAAAGGTCTTTCACACAAAAACAGTACATAATACAAATGTCACAAAACGTTTACACATACTAATAAAATATTACTGACATCAGACACAAAGTACTGCACAGTACTGCATCATTCACGGCCGGTTACCGTAGGCCTACGGCCGGGAATGACTGTTCACTGTGCAGTACTTTGTATCTGATGTCAGTAATATTTTATTAGTATGTGTAAACGTTTTGTGACATTTGTATTATGTACTGTTTTTGTGTGGAAGACCTTTTTAAAATTATGACAACTGCAGAAATGTGGGCCATGTGAATTAAGTATAAATCGCCCTGAAGATGAGGAGTCATATCCTTGAAACATGTTGGCGGAAAATAAAATATTTTTTTTTTATGTCTACAGGCTATATTACGTAAGTAGTAATTCTGAATAATTATGTTTTTTGTTGTCCGGCTATTTCCGGTACGTGATTAATAAATATACAATAAAACTTTGACTTACATCGTAATCGGTTTTTATTCCGGTACTTTAATATTTGCGTCACATTTACATACAATTTAATCCGAATAATTTATTTTTCACTACTCGTCTACTAGCTCCTACTGTCACTATTTTTGCTCATCCGACTTGCTAGTGCAAGTTTGGATTAAGATAGAGATACTATTACTATTTAAACCTAGTATTAAGATTATGTTTAACAGATATCAAACTTCCTGGGTGCAGAAAGCAAATGCAATGCATACTGATAAGATACCGAACAATAAGTGTTCTAATTAGGTAATAAATTAGTCTCGGTAATTGCTGCAGTATAATTATTAGGTTCCCTCTGCAACGGATACCGGGAATGAATGATAAGGCACTCATTATAATCTCTATACAGGGCGTTGATAAAAAACCTTCAGGATTTCGGGATATCAAAACTAAGAAAAAAGTTTATGTAAATATTGTGATGGTTGGGTGGTTTGTCCTTTGTAAAGGGGAAGTATTTGAGCATGTTGTGTGAGTAGACTGGAATTGTTATTAAACAGACTCTTGTTATGCTGACTGACTGTCAGCTCAGGCTTTAAGTAGGTCAGGTAACAAGAGGATGGGGTCATTTGCATAGGAGGGGTTTTTTGGGTGTGTGTTGGAGGACTGAGGGGCCTCAGGGCTCGTGGCCCGTCAGGCCAGGGCCCACGTAAGTAATCTTAGTGTTTTTCCAAATTTAAAAGATAGGTCTTTTTAAATCATACAAGTTCCAGGCTGCTCACCCTTTGTTTTCTTTAATTCATATCAAACCTTTGATATAACAATAAAAGTAATGAGTAATGTTAGTTTGGTTTTGAGTTGATTGTACTAGAATCTTAGTTTTTGTAAAGTATTTCAGTTTGAAGTGAGCACTTTGTTAAGCCTGTGAATAAACGTATTTTCTTTGTCAAGCATGTCTCTTTATTTATTAGAGCTACGTTACCAATGTGGTCGTGTGCGGGACTCCTTAGTTAACAGCCAACAGAGGGGTTTCGTACACGTCACATAGGTGGTGGAGGCGCCGGGTATTCGGGACTTAGGCCGTTTTTTGGGGATCTAAATTGGTAGGATCGTAATAGTGGGGCTGAAAGGTTATTATTGGGAGTAAAGTCTTTTTGGGTATAGATCTTATTGGTACAGATTCGGGATATCAAATTGGTCTGGGATTCATTAGTCTGGTTTTAAAGTGATCCATACCGTAGCTGCCTCCAGGACGTTACTCTGTGTAGTTGGGATGATAAAATTGTTGTTACTAGACGAATAAGTAAGGTTACCCACCAGAGAGGGAAGCTAGGCTAGTCACCCAGAGAAATAGGGGTTAAAGAGTTAGAATTAGATTATCGATGAAACAAGGTTTTGAGAATAAAGAAAGATTTGTCTTGAAATTCAAATGTGTAATGTCTTTATTTGAGGAGGCCAACCCTGAAGTGTTAGACATTTAAGAGAGGTTTAGCTACGCTCCCAAGAGTTGTGGTCGGGTGTGTTACTCCAGGCGCTGTTGTGTACAGGCGGGGTTTCACACACAATATGGGTCTTAAAATGCTCGGTTATCCGTCTGTCGGTCTGTAGGCTATGTGTTTTTAACATGATATTGCCTAACTTTGGAACTACTAAAGATATCAACGTCAAACTTGGTACGTATAAGCTGACTAATAGGACCTATTTTGGTACGGAGTATCAAGTTTCTACTTTGTACCATTTCAAAATGGCGGCCATTTTTATATTTTTTAACTTAATATCTTAAAAATTGTAAATTTTACAAAAGTCTTTCAAGAGACAAAAAAGTTGCGCAATTTTATTTCCTACAAAACCATATAAATATTATTAAGATCGAACAACAATTAACGGAGCTATTGCAATTTATTCAACAGAATAAATGCTTGTTCATGACAGTTAAAGCAAATTTGATTGAATTCTAATGGAAAAATTGCAATAACTCCATTAGTTGTCGTTCAGTCTTATTAATCTTTATATTATTTTTAGTAGGAAATAAAATTGCGCATCTTTTTTGTCCCTTGTAAGATTTTTGTAAAATTTACGGTTTTTAAGATATTAAGTTTAAAAATATAAAAATGGCCGCCATTTCGAAATGGTACAAAGTAGAAACTTGATACTCCGCACCAAAATAGATCCTATTAGTCAGCATATACGTACCAAGTTTGAAGTTGATATCTTTAGTAGTTACAAAGTTATGCAAAATCGTGTTAAAAACACATACAGACCGACAGACGGATAACCGAGCATTTTAGGACCCATGTTTACAGGAACTTTTTTCTTAGTTTTGATGTAAGTAACCAAATCCCGAAGTCCTGAAGGGTTTTTTATCAACACCCTGTATAAGAAACAGTTAAATTAAATTGATTGGCAAAACACAAATTTTTGTTGATTTGTTACTTCTATAAAAACAAATCGACACAACCTAATGGATATTAATTTTTTAACTATATTCGGTATTATTTTTGGTCGCGTAACATCATAATACATTAAAATTCACTGAAATTCTTGTGACTCAGCTGATATCCAATTACATCGTCTAAAGGTGTCGTGAGATTAGTCTTAAAGTCCTTCATAACTTGTATTCATACACTCAACGATTTTCATGAAATTCGCCATTCGAGTTTTTTAGTGGCCACTATCTTGAAATGGCGTAATATAATGGTACTATATCGGTCGGTATTAGGTACATCGGTCGATATAGAGGACGCTTAAGCTCGAGATGTAGTATATGTGAAAGTCAATCTACAAAAATATATCGAGTCAGTGGATCGCATGGTAAAATATGTCAAAAACCACTCTCATAGAGAAACAATTTGCGACAACGATTACTTTGACTAATCTTCCTGACCGGCACTGATAACCGAGCGTCTTTTATGGTTGTCCATAGTTTTTTATTTAAGTTTTTATTATTTTTCCTTTTAATTTTTTAATTATGGCTTACCTACTGAGCCGTGTCTGGTTGCCACAACAACCTTTTAGGATTACTCGGAGCAGGTATTTAAACCACTAATATTATTCTCCTGTAATCCGGAGACTAAACAGGTAAAAAAAATACTTTAAGATTTTCTATATCGAACTTTCTCGCCCAAAAAAATTACACGAGTAATAATACTAATAAAAATAATTCTACAATGTTGTATCATATTAATAGAGGATCACTACGGTTAGTATTTTTATTCGACCAAAATTTATTAAAGATATTCCTGAAAATAAAAAAGAAATAAACTAAAAAAATATACGAACTTTATGTTTTAGTGTTTGATGACGATTAGACTGTATTCGAAGAAAAAAAATGTGGTTGTAAGTTTACGAAAAATATACCTTAACGGTAAATCTAAATAAATCGTCAAATATAACTTCAATCCTATCGGCCACGATTATTCATGCTGCGGTATTCGAGTAACTTTCGGCAAGTACAGAACGCGTCGAATGGCGTGGCCAGACCGTCCCTAAGCCCGATGGTAAAATTAACATTAGTATTGCGGGACTGGGCCACAACATGCGGCTCGACCTGTGACCCTCGGCGTGCTGAGACCGAACACGCGAGTGGCTCGACTGCACGCGACTCGTCGATAACCGTCCACACTGTTGGCTCGAGTTCACTCTCGCCGTCTCGTCGCGTTAGGGCGAATCCGACCCGCCCGAATGTTCGGCGAGCGATTCGTCGCAAGGGGCCTTACGAGTAGAACCGGTCATGCTGAGCTTCTCGGTTCACCATCGCTTTGACCCGGCGAGCGTGAACTCGAGTCATTACGGCTTCCATATCCGGTCGAATGGCTCGAGTAAACTTCGTAGGATTTATAAAAGTTTAGCTCTATGGTGAACTTTTGCCGGGTCGAGGCGAGTGCGCCCCGGCGAGACGTCGGCGAGGATTTTGAATCGGTGGCTCCGTAGGATGAGGCGTGCCGAACGCACCGTGTACCCTCTCGTGGTCGTCTCGGATTCGTTCTGATCCGGCGAGAGTGTATTTGAGCTGGAACAGTCGGTCGAACCGCTCGGATTTTGGTAAAATGTTTCATCTTGAATTAGATTTTTCCCATCGAGTCGGTGGATTCAGCCGACAGTCCGACGGTGAGTAAACTACTTCTCACCGTGCTCGCTGAAATCTTTGACTGTGTCCTCGCAGACACGGTTGTGTATTGATTCGTTCAGTGGCTGTTTTACATGAGTCAGGAGTCTCACCGAGCTTGGCGCCGCGCCGCGCCACCTCCAGCAGGCACAGGATCACGTGCTTCTCGTTCTTGCGCATGATCAGGTCGTCGGTCTCGAAGAGGAGACACTCGAAGACGCCGAGGCCGCGGCGACACCACGAGATGAAGTTGGACACGTTGTCTCGGGCGAAGAACGTTCCCGCCTTGGCCCCTGGAACAAACGCACTCGAAATAAACTTTATTCCTGGAACAAAAAAACTCAAAACCGACTTTATTACTAATACAAAAAAACTCAACATCGACTTTATTCCTGAAGCGCATCGTGTGTTTCCAAAACTTGCCTACTCCAATTTTTGAAGTTTTTGGGAAAACTCGAAAACCGGTTTCGCTATCTTTCTATTGCAAAATATTATCATAAATGAGTTTTATAAGCTTCGACCAGTATTTAATTTTAAGACCCTCGTTTGACTGTTATTAATTATTATTCTTGTAATTTGAGGTTGAAGTTTGGATAAAGCTAGTTATAGAATGACACAATTTTTTTACATGTTTAAGGCGAGGAAAATATAGAAAGCACGAAGGTATGGTTTTTGTAAATGCAGGATGGGGTGGGATATTTTTGGTAAAGCCAAAAAAAATAAATAAGGGTGGATAAGGCTTACTTTGAAAAATCCTGTGGTTATTTCTAATATGGTGCCATTGGAGAGGCTTGATCGGTACACTCAGCATTGGCACCGGATAAGGCAAATTATGGAACAAACTTTACAGGAATAAAGCAATTTTGGGGGAAATGTCCCGATTTTCTCCTTGTGTTTTGACTGTGTTTTTTAATTCAATTAGTATTTTATTTAGCATACCACCGCTACAGCCAGGTCCGCCTTTAATAGGCATATCAAGTGATGTGCATAACTAAAAATATTATGTGATTTTGTGGGGACTAAACCTCTTGGAAATACAGAATTAGTATTCTATACACTTAAACGATCAATATATGCTTGTGTGCTTGTTTGCTCGAGTGAAGACATATACCTAAGTTCAGCGTTTAGCTCGTGTAAATTTATGTTTTGATTTTGAATTTTGCCATCGCCGATTACTAAAACCACGATTCGCAACGTTTTGGGATCCGTAATCTGATCCCGTCTTCAGATGGAAAAGAATTCAGAACATAAGAAGGCTGATTGCTACCAATCTCTTTATATGTTCTAGATTATTCTCCCCCTGAAAACTGGATCAGAATCCAGATCCCGACTTGATACACTATTGACATGATGGTCAATATCGAGTTTTCGCAATTATATATCAATTTACCTCGATAATCACCGGTTATCGAGATTACAGATGGAGACGGATACAAACGTTTAGCGTTCAGCCCGAGTATTATGTATGAAGTGTAAGTACAAGTATTAAGTATAAGAAAGTATATTACCTGGGAAGGATCGGACAGATGGCAGCTTGAGGACGGATGCTGCGATGGAGTCCCCGGACTTGCTGTACTTCAGGGCCTGGTTCTGGCGTCTCGTCACATACTCCTCGGCGTATTTGCGGACACTGTTGGCGTGCTGCAACAACAACACAGACGTTAGGTTAGGTCAGGCTAAGTTAGGTCAGGCTAGGTCAGGTTAGGTGAAGGTCTGTAGATTAGAAGAGAATAATAATGTCATTACACTCACGTTGCCTAACTTTCATAGGGCCAATGTAACCAAGGCTTGTGACGTCAATCGTAGACCAATAGCAAGCTCTGTCAGCCTATTTGGTAAAAATATATCCTCGATCGAGGTGTCAGCATTATGCATCCTCCGATTGATCGAGATTAATTTTTATCCCAGCTGGAGGCTTTAGGTTTCTGGTCTATGAGGACGCCACGAGTTGTTTACATTTTTGACTGAGATAACCTGACTTAGTACTGTTATTATTCTCTTCTCTTCTTCCCTACAGGCCTTGAGGTAAGGTTAGGTTAGGTTACAGCTGTGGCCAGTCGTATGGGCGGGTACGAGTAAGTGCGCTGCGTTTCGAATCAGCGTTAAACATACGTGACAAGTAGACAATCAAATAAGATCATATTTTTGGAACCCGGAGTAAAGCCAGACTTCTACAACAACCAGACAGAAGGCCTTAAGAATAAGATATGTTTAAAGGTGTCACTGTGCTGGACAGTAACACAACGCCGTTCAAATTACGGTTTGCAAAAGGGAATCATTCAAATGGTATTTCAAAAGGGGATCGGGTTGCTAAAGGGAATATGTGGTAATGGGGGGGGGGACCACTCAACAGTTGCTATTTAAATAGAGCTTGAAACTATAGCAGCTTTATTTGGAGCGGTTCTACGGATTAAGATAAAACTTCAACAGGTTACTCAGTTTCAATGAAGAGGTCGTGAACCAAGTACATAGTTGGCAAGTCTCTCTGCCAGAAAACTCTTTATTCAATAACTCGCTTGGTTACTTCATCGCTATTAATCGCTTAAACAACTTGGAGGTTTTCAGAAATCAACCGCAGTCCGCGAGGTATGCAAATATCATCTGATAGGGAATTGAAGTGAATTAAGAATAAAATTAGCTAAGGAAAAATGTTGCATTGTAATTGAATCTAGGTAGTGTTGAGAGAGTTTTAATTGGCTGTAAAAGTAGAAATAGAAAGCTCTTGTTCATGTTTCGAAAACCAAGATGTCCTTTGGTTGTGCGTATCAGAAAATGATTTAGTATTCTTAATTTTGTGGTTTTTTTATATATTGCTGCGCAAAGCTAGTCAAAGCGTTGTTAAGTTAGTTTGTATTTATTAGTTTAAGTTACTCTAAGTCAACTGTAAGAAACGTTTTCTATTTGTATTTGTAACGAGTCGTTAGATAAGCTCTCTGTTTTTGTGTTACTGCAGGTAGGTGAGGAATGGTAATTTGCAACGGACCAAACTCAATCAATTGAAGATGTTTCTAATTTTATTTTTCTCATCCTGGTCACGATTATTGAACAATGTAACCAGTCTTTTTATTGTTTTATATGCACGGTATCTTTAATAGACTTATCATAAAAATTATTCATTATTCAATAGGTATCCATTTTCCAGTTTTGACATATATCGAGGTATGAGAATTTCAGACGTAAGGTAGATTCGTCTGAAGCTACCTTGTGAGTAAGGTAGTGTCAGTAAGTGAGTAAACTATAAATCAGGAGGAAGTTATAATACAACTGATATTCAGCCTAAAATAAAAATTATTTCGTACCGATATAGTTCTTCGCCCATTGATTTTTAATCTCGATTGAAATTACCCATGCATCATAAGATTCTCACGCCCCTAAATAAATAATAATAGACACGAATAATAATATTTTTTAGACTTTTTCATTTAAATCCAATCTAATTCGCGGTCGAGGTGTTTGAACGACTATTTTCATTCCAGGCACTGTCTCCTAGACTGCAGACAGGCCACGACCTACTCGTGCCGTATAATTAACCGAACAAAGGCAACAGTGAGGAGAAGCTCTCGCAGACATTCGCGGGTTTAATATTCATATTCCAGCCACACAGATTGGCGCCGCATTCCCACGCGGACTAATCACTCGTATCGCACCCGTCCGGGTGATTGAATTTCCGATGGCATCAGAAATTATGGAACGCGGACCGGCTGTTTAGTTTAAATAAATTTAAATTCGAACAGAAATAGGCTCTGCGGGCTGAGAAATATGATTATGATAATGAGGTGCGCGGGACGCGGCTGCACGCTGGTGACCGCATGCCTCTGGCTCAGGAAACATTCCATCTCACATTCAAACTTTCCGATTCAAATACTTTTATTTCATTACAGACACTACAGATTTCATTGTAAACGTCGAGTAATTTATTTATTTTTCTTTCACTTTTTAATTTTTTTTGTGTATTTCAACGCCAGTGGCATTTTTTAACGTTTTGATCGGGAACGGTCCAAACCCGGGTCTTGTTACTATCTAACGGCGACCTTTTGTTAGATACCGTTATTAATTCATAGCCCGATGACAAATGGCAACCGAACCCATTTGTTTAAAAAGTGACACGCCACTGATAGATTTCACTCGCGTTAAAGAAAAAGATCAAATTTGGTTTCCTCAGCGGCTTAACATGAAATTAACCGATCGAGTAAAGAAGTATTGACACTAAATAGCGTTCAGTCGAGTTTTGAATTGATTTTTATTCGGGATTCGATCGATGTATGTAGAGAGCTTGTTAATAGACTTAACACCAGCTTGCGAGGGCGAATGCCCACACGCCACAGTCCCGTGCTGCTGCGTGCGGACACTGTCCCATCCCCTGGTGGGAACACTGCCATCAGGCAGGGAGGGTTTTTTGACTCCCTCGAATGAAAATTCAAAATAATTTCGATCGCTCCATTTTGCAATTCGAGCACTCTTTCCAGCCTATGTTTAGAGCAACCACCCCATAGTCTGATGCCATAAGCTAGATATGGGAAAATCAAGCCGTTGTAGGTCATTTTCCGATCCGTAGACTGTTTCACATACATTGTAGGACAAATAATGTCTTAAAAACGACTAAAATGTCGTATCATATACCGGAAGACCCGTACAGGTTCTCCGTCTTTCGATCAAAACAATTCACGGTAGAAATATTTTGCATTCGAGCTCCGGCCAAATAAAACACTAATTTTACGTGCATATCTTTATCGGATTCTATTTGCAATCTATAATACAAATAAAAGAGCGACCTGTCATTTTGAAGGGCTCGATGAAAGTGACAAAACGCCGCAGATTTAAATCGAATATCATGCCTCTAGCAAAAGTTACATTCGTTTTAAAAATACAAAGTCGTAAGGTTTTTATTAAAAAGTCTTATTTGAGAGGTTAATAAGTTCTACACGTGCCACCGACTCTTACGTTATATAGACGATACAGCATTTTGTTCGATATTTATATTTCGATTAATTACGAGTTTTATAAGAATGTAAACTTCGGGTTTCATCATAATTAAGAGTTCCGAATAGAAAAATTATACCATGGAGCAGAAGAATACGTTAGCTGATAAAATCTGACCCGAAGTTCCATCGAGTTCTCGGTACGGGTGTGAAGAAGTAAAAGCCATAATATTTCATGTCCGATTCGGCCATAACAAAGAAATATTTCACGTTTCTAGGTGATTACATTATATGTAGTATGGCTAATTTTAAAGCATCAGATTCTGTCCCACGTCAACCTCAACCGCGATCAAAAAAAAGCATCTAAAAAGTAAAAACACCCTAAAGAAGTTTAGGGTGATCTATTGACAGGAAATTTGAAAAAGGAAACATTAAGCTGGTAACTCTCTCAGAATGGACGATATCCAGCTTTTTAGAAATGATGGATTACAGGTGACTTTCGATAACTTGAATCTCGATAGCCCGAAATCCTCGATAGCTTTAACCCGTAGAGAAAAACCTTTCTAAGTCGAAATAAAACCACGCTTAGCTCGAATTGATTTTACAGTTCCCTAGGTATAGAATCTATATTTTATCTCCGTAGGTTGAAGCCTGAAAAAATTACCTTTTATAACTCGGAAGTTCAATTTTCATTAAACCCGTATAAGTCGAATTATACCTCTATTTCTCGAGGTTTACTCATCGGAACTCTGTAGTGTATTCGAAACCCCGTCGTACAGGTCGAAATGTGTAAACGACTCATATCCGATACAGGGTAACTTTACCGCTGTTATGTAAGCCTAACTGTAATTTTCATTCGGTTTACCTCTGTATATCCCCGATTTAGCTGAACTTACTTCTGTAAGTCGAATTACCCGACTGGCCTCCAGCTCGATTTCCGCCTGTGTCGATGTGGAAAAATCGTTGTGCCATGGAATTTCGAGTTGTCAAGAGTAGAGAGTCGACTGTAAGAGAATAAATACCCCAGTTGCAGCAGACCTGCATACTCAGCGAATTTCAAATTCAAAACAACATATTTCAATCCAACATAGCGAGATTAACATGGGGAATGTGTATGCAGGTCTGCTGCTACAGGTATATTAAAACTGGGTGGTTTTAATTCAATATTTAGTAGATCTGAACTAGAAGAAGCTATTTACCAAGTTTTATCAAGATATGTTGAGAAATAACCAAGATATAGAATTTTACTTATTTCCCATAAGGTTAACATTGGGACAACGTACTGCGTTTACCACTTTTAATATCTCGGTAACCAATGGACATAGAGCAGTGATTCAAGATACTAAATGTTCAGTTTGTTTTAGCTGAATTCAATGGTGCCAACAAAAATTCGATAAAATTTATTTTTCTATGTAAAAAACTCAAAAACCCCATTTTTTGGGGGGTTTATCCCCCTTTACCCCCCCTTCCGGAGGTCCGATCGAGCTGGTTTACGAACTCGTCCGAGGGATTACCACTTTACATGTCAGTACCAAATTTCATTAAGATTGGACCATTTTTACGGCCGCTATCGTGCTCACAGACACACACACATAGATATATAAAAATTCGAACGAATGGTATTTTTTGCTTCTGGTGGCCCGAAAACGAAAAGTTATCATGGTCTCGGGCATAGGTCTTACCATGAGACTTACGGTAATAGCTTCTTCCCTATAGGATAAATTCGCTAAAAGAGGTATGTCGTATTATTTCGGACATTTTTGTATAAGAACAACATCTCGAGTGGTAGGAGGAAGGGTGGGAGGGGCGTAGGCCTTACACAATACAAGGTGCAAGGAGCCTGGCGTCGTCGCTGCCGAGACTGGCCACATTTCGATACAGCGACTCTTTCGATAGTCGATATCGATATCGAGAACAGTAATATCGTAATTTTAAAAATCGTAAATGATCGTATATGAACAATAGTATCGTTTATGTGTTATCCGAACAAAAATAAAGTAATATATCGCATCTGAACATTGATATTGTAAAATATCGCATCTGAACAATGATATTGTAATATATACCGCATCTGGACAATAATATTAAAATATTTATCATATCCGAATGATAGTATCGTAATATATCGTATCTGAAAAAAATATCGGTACAGCGATATTATCGATCGAAAAGTATCGATACCCTTAAATCGGATGAGTAAAATAGCCAAATAATTTTTAATCGATAGTCTGTATTCGTACATATAAATCTTTAATGCAATAATCATTCGATTTACTCGGCTTAAGTTTGCAATTACCGGAGACGACTTTTGTTATACAAGATGTTTCCAAAATTTCTTAGAGACCTTTTGTGGACTTGTTCCTTGCATCGAGTCAAACATATTTTAAATTGTTTAAATACCTGATTTTAGTTTATCGCTCTTAGCAACTAGTTTCTTCGGGCTTCTCGAGATGTGAAGTTTCTCTTCATAGAAGATTGTCCACGCACACGCGTGCACACGCGTTTGAAAACATTTAAATACCATTTTTCAAACGAATTTGCGTATGACGATCCTCTATGAAGATAAATTTTACCTCTCGAGGAACCTGAAGATGCCTACATGTTTAGGCGAATCTAGTTGCTTAGAGCAATACGAGGATTACCTAAATGCAGGCATTTACACCATTTAATATTTTATGGTAATCCAGAGGTCACACCAATAATAAAAGTATTTTGTTTTAATTATGGTTCTCCATTGCCTCGTTTCCCGACTGTCTGTATGTATGTATTTTTAACATATTAACCAATTTATATAAAACGTATCGAGGTATCAACTTCAAACCGAGTACAATAAAAGAGACCTAGATTCGTATGGAGTATAACATTTATACTTTGTACTATTTCATTGTAGTGGACATTTTTCTTTTACAAAACTTAATAGCCAACAAGCTAATCAAGTTATCGATCCATGAAAAGCTTATTAAAAGATGGGAATTTTAATTTACTTTACAGAATATTTTTATTAGGAGAAATAAGGCTGAGAAATTGTAATTTTCTTAAGATACATCGAGAACTTTTGACCTTGTGCATGATCTCCGATCGATAAAACTATACATAAATGTAAAGTCATTTGAATGCCGCTTGTCGTTTTTAACTTTTACTGGATTTATTACTTGATTTTTTTACTAAGCTTTGAAAAGAAAAAAACGCTGCCACTTTGAAGCGGTGCAAGTTAGAAAAGTTTATGCTCCACAAAAATAATTGTGTACTAATTTACAGTATTTGAAATTTATAAATGAATTTGCATGAAAGTAATGAACTGTAACATGGGAAATGCATTCAGACAGGCTGCCGGAAAACAACGCACCGAAAACCCGTAATTTTTTATCTATTTATTTATTTATTTATTTAATTCGAATGCTACAAAACTGAATACAAATCTAATTACATTGTAGAGTCCACAACACCACCCCCCCCCAACGTTATTGTGGCTAAGGTCAAAATAACAGGAAACATACCAAAGAATGTCTAATGTGATAAGAACGCCTCTTGCCCGGGACTCAACACACTCTCAAACCACAAGTTCACTTATGATCGAGATCCAAAAATATTTCTTACGAAGAACAAACTTTTAAAGAAATAAAATAAAAAAATAAAAAATCAGAATCAAAATTAAAGTTAAAATAATGAAAATCTAATTAATTAAACTTCACGCATGTTCTTTAATACATATAATGTAGCCTAATCTTAAATATTTTGACGTAAATCTATTTATTTATTCGTAATATATGATTTTGTAAGAGACGAAGGTCAAGGTACACTGTGACGATAAGCGGGTTGTCCGCTATCAATCGTGACAAAACAGTTTAATATTTTACGTATTTTGATTCGAGTAATTTTGTATATTATAGCAGAGTATGTCTTTCTCGAAGCGAGGAACAAATCCACCGATGGTCTCCAGAGAGTTTGGAGACACCCTGCACACGACACCGCCAGAGGTTCGACAGGGGCTCGAGAGAGATGGACAATGGTCGGTTACGTCGCCCCGGGGCTGCACTAGAACCTTCATTACACCACTACTGCCCGCCGCGCCGTCTACTCATCAGCACAAGCCCCCCAGCCCCCCGGTGTCTCACCACGAGTAACCACTTCTTAACTCTCGTTCTCGTTGCAAATTCATGCTCCATAACTTCCAGCTGTTTATTTCGTGTTCTTATCAGTAGGCCGTCTCGACTGGCTTGTTATGTTTATTACCTGTATTTTCCTAAATACTAAGTGTTTTTTTCGATTTGTTACTATATGTATCTTTGGATTTCTTAGAATTTCTTAGGTAAACATTTTACTTTTCTTTAAAAAGATCATTTTGATCCAAACTTTATGACTTTTAAACAATTATTTTCAATAGATTTTCTCACTTTGATGCTTTTCCATCAGGCTAATTTCATAAACTCGGTACAGATTAACACGATTAATCAATACCATATCATTCTTTGCGGCTTAAATAAGTTGAACATATGTCACAAGATTTGGTTTTGATTTTTGCAGACCATCACTCATTATGGAAATGAAAAACATTGCCAAATAAAATATAACCATCGCCCACAATAAATTACTAGTAAAACTTAGGCTTACATAACACATACAACTCTCCATTGCTTTGATAAAGTTACATATATTTATTCGCTAAACATCGCGTGTAAAACAATTACAGTCCTCTTTATACTAGTCCACAAACAGCCCTAAATGTAATTTAAATTTAAATTGCGTGTTTTATTTTAAAAAGATCGTTAATAGTTTATTTTTATAATTGTTTCCAACGCACTATGGATGATAACTTGTACGAATTGTAATAGTACTTCAACATACACTACACTTTCGTTAAATGCCGAGCTATCCTTAGTGTTGTATAATCTCTATCATAAAGTGACTCCTGTATCATTAAGTTGATATTTTATACAACTGGCTTGTAGTTCGTTTCATAATGTACCTCTTTATGTGATCTTATACTTGCAGTATAATTTTTATAGCTAATAGCAACTCTCGCGAAAAAAGTTTATTATATTAATTCATAGCGAGCGGTGAGCGGGTGAGCGGTTTATTATATTAAATTGTTAGCGAGTTCTTTCAGTATTTATTATCTAAAATGTGTTATAATCCAACAACATGCCCGTGTACTAATCGTTCACCTGAGCCACGGAGCGGGGTCACGACTGGGCCGTTTCTTGCATAACAACTTTCTGTTGGCTCATTCAAAATTACGTTGAACGCTTTCGACGACTGGGCCCGCGGCTGGCGGCGACAGAGGACTCGGGTCGGTGGAGATGGGAACGACGACTGGGCCCGCGGCTGGCGGCGACAGAGGACTCGGGTCGGTGGAGATGGGAACGTCGACTGGGCCCGCGGCTGGCGGCGACAGAGGACTCGGGTCGGTGGAGATGGGAACGTCGACTGGGCCCGCGGCTGGCGGCGACAGAGGACTCGGGTCGGTGGAGATGGGAACGACGACTGGGCCCGCGGCTGGCGGCGACAGAGGACTCGGGTCGGTGGTGATGGGAACGTCGACTGGGCCTGCGGCTGGCGGCGACAGAGGACTCGGGTCGGTGGAGATGGGAACGTCGACTGGGCCCGCGGCTGGCGGCGACAGAGGACTCGGGTCGGTGGTGATGGGAACGTCGACTGGGCCTGCGGCTGGCGGCGACAGAGGACTCGGGTCGGTGGAGATGGGAACGTCGACTGGGCCCGCGGCTGGCGGCGACAGAGGACTCGGGTCGGTGGCGATGGGAACGTCGACTGGGCCCGCGGCTGGCGGCGACAGAGGACTCGGGTCGGTGGTGATGGGAACGTCGACTGGGCCCGCGGCTGGCGGCGACAGAGGACTCGGGTCGGTGGAGATGGGAACGTCGACTGGGCCCGCGGCTGGCGGCGACAGAGGACTCGGGTCGGTGGAGATGGGAACGTCGACTGGGCCCGCGGCTGGCGGCGACAGAGGACTCGGGTCGGTGGAGATGGGAACGTCGACTGGGCCCGCGGCTGGCGGCGAAAGAGGACTCGGGTCGGTGGAGATGGGAACGTCGACTGGGCCCGCGGCTGGCGGCGACAGAGGACTCGGGTCGGTGGAGATGGGAACGTCGACTGGACCCGCGGCTGGCGGCGTCAGAGGACTCGGGTCGGTGGAGATGGGATCGACGACTGGGCCCGCGGCTGGCGGCGACAGAGGACTCGGGTCGGTGGAGATGGGAACGTCGACTGGGCCCGCGGCTGGCGGCGTCAGAGGACTCGGGTCGGTGGAGATGGGAACGTCGACTGGGCCCGCGGCTGGCGGCGACAGAGGACTCGGGTCGGTGGAGATGGGAACGTCGACTGGGCCCGCGGCTGGCGGCGACAGAGGACTCGGGTCGGTGGAGATGGGAACGTCGACTGGGCCCGCGGCTGGCGGCGACAGAGGACTCGGGTCGGTGGAGATGGGAACGTCGACTGGGCCCGCGGCTGGCGGCGACAGAGGACTCGGGTCGGTGGAGATGGGAACGTCGACTGGGCCCGCGGCTGGCGGCGACAGAGGACTCGGGTCGGTGGAGATGGGAACGTCGACTGGGCCCGCGGCTGGCGGCGACAGAGGACTCGGGTCGGTGGAGATGGGAACGTCGACTGGGCCCGCGGCTGGCGGCGTCAGAGGACTCGGGTCGGTGGAGATGGGATCGACGACTGGGCCCGCGGCTGGCGGCGACAGAGGACTCGGGTCGGTGGAGATGGGAACGTCGACTGGGCCCGCGGCTGGCGGCGTCAGAGGACTCGGGTCGGTGGAGATGGGATCGACGACTGGGCCCGCGGCTGGCGGCAACAGAGGACTCGGGTCGGTGGAGATGGGAACGACGACTGAGCCCGCGGCTGGCGGCGACAGAGGACTCGGGTCGGTGGAGATGGGAACGTCGACTGGGCCCGCGGCTGGCGGCGACAGAGGACTCGGGTCGGTGGAGATGGGAACGTCGACTGGGCCCGCGGCTGGCGGCGACAGAGGACTCGGGTCGGTGGAGATGGGAACGTCGACTGGGCCCGCGGCTGGCGGCGACAGAGGACTCGGGTCGGTGGAGATGGGAACGTCGACTGGGCCCGCGGCTGGCGGCGACAGAGGACTCGGGTCGGTGGAGATGGGAACGTCGACTGGGCCCGCGGCTGGCGGCGACAGAGGACTCGGGTCGGTGGAGATGGGAACGACGACTGGGCCCGCGGCTGGCGGCGACAGAGGACTCGGGTCGGTGGAGATGGGAACGTCGACTGGGCCCGCGGCTGGCGGCGTCAGAGGACTCGGGTCGGTGGAGATGGGAACGTCGACTGGGCCCGCGGCTGGCGGCGTCAGAGGACTCGGGTCGGTGGAGATGGGAACGTCGACTGGGCCCGCGGCTGGCGGCGTCAGAGGACTCGGGTCGGTGGTGATGGGAACGTCGACTGGGCCCGCGGCTGGCGGCGACAGAGGACTCGGGTCGGTGGAGATGGGAACGTCGACTGGGCCTGCGGCTGGCGGCGACAGAGGACTCGGGTCGGTGGAGATGGGAACGTCGACTGGGCCCGCGGCTGGCGGCGACAGAGGACTCGGGTCGGTGGAGATGGGAACGTCGACTGGGCCCGCGGCTGGCGGCGACAGAGGACTCGGGTCGGTGGAGATGGGAACGTCGACTGGGCCCGCGGCTGGCGGCGACAGAGGACTCGGGTCGGTGGTGATGGGAACGTCGACTGGGCCCGCGGCTGGCGGCGACAGAGGACTCGGGTCGGTGGAGATGGGAACGTCGACTGGGCCCGCGGCTGGCGGCGACAGAGGACTCGGGTCGGTGGAGATGGGAACGTCGACTGGGCCCGCGGCTGGCGGCGACAGAGGACTCGGGTCGGTGGAGATGGGAACGTCGACTGGGCCCGCGGCTGGCGGCGACAGAGGACTCGGGTCGGTGGAGATGGGAACGTCGACTGGGCCCGCGGCTGGCGGCGACAGAGGACTCGGGTCGGTGGAGATGGGAACGTCGACTGGGCCCGCGGCTGGCGGCGACAGAGGACTCGGGTCGGTGGAGATGGGAACGTCGACTGGGCCCGCGGCTGGCGGCGACAGAGGACTCGGGTCGGTGGAGATGGGATCGACGACTGGGCCCGCGGCTGGCGGCGACAGAGGACTCGGGTCGGTGGAGATGGGAACGTCGACTGGGCCCGCGGCTGGCGGCGACAGAGGACTCGGGTCGGTGGAGATGGGAACGTCGACTGGGCCCGCGGCTGGCGGCGACAGAGGACTCGGGTCGGTGGAGATGGGAACGTCGACTGGGCCCGCGGCTGGCGGCGTCAGAGGACTCGGGTCGGTGGAGATGGGAACGTCGACTGGGCCCGCGGCTGGCGGCGACAGAGGACTCGGGTCGGTGGTGATGGGAACGTCGACTGGGCCCGCGGCTGGCGGCGACAGAGGACTCGGGTCGGTGGAGATGGGAACGTCGACTGGGCCCGCGGCTGGCGGCGACAGAGGACTCGGGTCGGTGGAGATGGGAACGTCGACTGGGCCCGCGGCTGGCGGCGACAGAGGACTCGGGTCGGTGGAGATGGGAACGTCGACTGGGCCCGCGGCTGGCGGCGTCAGAGGACTCGGGTCGGTGGAGATGGGATCGACGACTGGGCCCGCGGCTGGCGGCGACAGAGGACTCGGGTCGGTGGAGATGGGAACGTCGACTGGGCCCGCGGCTGGCGGCGTCAGAGGACTCGGGTCGGTGGAGATGGGAACGTCGACTGGGCCCGCGGCTGGCGGCGACAGAGGACTCGGGTCGGTGGAGATGGGAACGTCGACTGGGCCCGCGGCTGGCGGCGACAGAGGACTCGGGTCGGTGGTGATGGGAACGTCGACTACTTTTTACTATCGATCGTTTCGATCATCGACTAGTTTAGTCGTTTTAACTAGTCTAACTAACAAAATCAAGTATAAAACCAAAACTCTATTCGGTTAATTCGCTCATTTAGAGACCTCATACGGATGGGAGGTCTCCTTCTGAACAAAGTCCAGGCTTGTAGAATTTCTGGCGAAACTTCAGAATCCGTCTTCATCGTTAAAATCTATGTTTTCGATATTTACAGTCGCGGTTGTGTAATCACGGTGACGTTTCGATATCGTAATCGAGACATCACTAACCAGTAGTTCATAATCCAACTGCAATTTTAACTAACCCGATGAAACCTAAAATTTACACGATGATAATAAAACTTAATAAGGTATATTCTAAGGTTATCGACATATCATAATCCGACTGTACTTTTAAAACATGACGTAAACCTACTTAAAACTAATTTCACATCGTTCGCCTCCTTGCATTTGATTTATTGTCAGTCACTGTCAACGTGGTGCTTTACTAAAAGTATTCGTGATAGTCGCGATTGAGTAACACTTATGGATCCTTGCACATGTAAGTTACCTTCTAATGACATTTTGGAATGCTCGAACCATGTCCGTTTTCCCAGAGATTTTTACGTTTTACATCCACGTCGGTTACACTTCTAAATATATCCATCACAAATGTCACTTTTCAGTCCTATAGATTCATCGCAATTTCTAATATGAAACAAACCAGTTAGCAAACCAAATTTTTCCATCCCTCGAATATACTATAGGGTTGTCAGTTTCTCTAACTCAAATAGGATATTAATAATTACTGGAATTGACGTTTTCAAAATAGTCTCCTACATTGTTTATTTACAATAACCTATACATTAACAACAAGAATAAAATAGGTGTTTATTAAAGTATTCGACGAATTATATCAAATCAGAAACCAACGATTTTAACGGTGGAGACGGATTCTAATTTTTTTGCCTTATATTTATCGTTTATCCGACCAATGAAATAGTGAACTCATCTAAATACTTCAGACGCACAGATTACAGTACCATCTTCTGTAAATAATCGGTGTTTAACAAACACTAATATTCGAGTATATACGTCTCGATTTAAATTTGAATTTGATTATGGCTTTTTTACAGCATACTGACCCTTAAACGCGGTCGGATCTGCAAGGAATTATATCATTTATTGCAATTTTAACGTTTACAATTTATAAGAATTTTTTTAGACAATACTAGCTGATGGTAACCCGTGAATTTATATTAAGTAAAGACGAATCACGTTTTCAAGTAAACATTGCACTAGATTTTATGAAAGCAAGATCTTTGCATACGGTTAATATGGGAACGCTTTGGGCCTCTGCGGAGGAGCCGAGTCGAGTTCCTCCCACTATACCGGGGACTTACACACCAGGTTTCATGGCAAACGGTCCAACGGTGTCAGAGTACATAAACTTCAAATATTACCAACATCATCTTTCATAAATATATATTTAACGAAGGCGTTAAATCCTTCGTAGTTTAAATAAGACCTTATATGAAGACCTCGGTTTCCTTTCTTTAATACAAATCAATAAAAGCATCAGAGAAGACTTCGGGTACGCGGTCACTTCTGATTTCACTGTAGGTTAAAAATTAACCTTATCAGACCAGTAAGAAGTATGCACGAATGCGGAATTCAACAGTCGCCTGGTTCATCCGTTATAGATGTCTTACGATAGCTCGATCAAATTTTCTATAGACGTATTTCTTATCGCACGGAAGAAATAATCGAGTTTTGTTTCATAAGCCAAAAATGTTTCAAAATAAGTTTAGAGAAGTCGAAAGAAGAATTTTAGGTTAAGTACAAAATAGCGGCAGTTAGTGGTTAACTGTTAACAGGATCCGTTGGACCGAGGGTTCCGTTTATCCCGAGGCAGGACAAAGGTGCTGTGGACAGAACAATTACCCCCCCCCCCCACTGATCCCCCAACTGACCCCCCCCCCCCGTGGGTATTGAGTCAACGCGAGCCCGGGCTCACTGGGTGACCGGTGTTGTAAGCTGGTAGTATTAGTGAAACCTAGAAGCACTGAAAGCGATGAAAACATCAAGTCGATAGTTTGTTCGAGCTTAAAGTCTGATGTCGCTCAGAGATATTGTCCTGGTCTTACAGTCGACTCTCGATAAATCGAACATCGATAGCTGATTTTTCTCGCTTACAGTCTAATATTGTACAACGATATTGTCCTCCAGTCGACCCTCGATAACAAGAACCTCAATCACCTATCTTTCGAGCTTAAAGTCTGATTTCGTACAAATATGTTGTCCTTCTGGTCATACACGAATCTAAAAGACCGCAAGGACGTTGGCCGATCTCCTACGCCTTTCGGTCTGCTTCGCTTCTTCCCTACGTAGAGTGACCAGACGTCCCGTAAAAACGGAAAAGTCCCGTTTTTTCACGTTGCGTTTCGTTGTCCCGAAAAACTTTGTCGGGACGTCAAAATGTCCAGTTTTTTGAGTAGGCTGTATTAGAGGCATCACACATTGCTTACGGATGTAAAAGAATATTACGAATCTAGGTCATATAGTTTGGGCTGAGCGATGATAGGTGGTGTTTGACAAATCAGAATCAGAATTAGAATAATTTTATTTCCACAACAAATTCAGTAAATTACAAAAATGAAAAACAATGGAAATTAGGCATCACATGGGCCTAAAGGCTTGTGGGAGATGCCGAGTCGTTAAAGCAAGAAATTGACGTGCTGTCAAAAATAAAATAAATAAAGAACTACCTGTCTTGATTTATTAGAATTAAACACTGAGATAAGACTCAAAATATTAGGTTAAGGCATTCTTTAGTTTTAGACCGCAGTTATTCAAGATTGTTCTCAGTTATAAAAATGTAAATATTTCTATATTAGTTAAAACTTTAAAAAAAGTAAGTAAGTAATAGCAACATTTCATAAATTAGGTAATATATAGTGGATGTTAAAATCTTGTAAATGTGGCTTGATTATTTTTAATCCTCAGTATGTGGCGATTCAAAAAATTACCTTTCATGGCTGCATGCCATTTATTGTATTCTTAAAGAAAAACTGTAACAATTGTGCGTTCAATAAATATCTAAAACAAAATTCATAGTCTAAAAGCTTCAAAAACAGTTTGATACTTAATTTCTTCAATTATAAAATTTGTAAATTACAGAAACCCCCGTGTAACCCCCGTGTACATACTACACCTTGGTGTATGTATTGAGGATGGGGGGGTGAGTTTTGTTTAAGTGTCCCGTTTTTATTTGGAAACAATCTGGTCACCCTATTCCTACGTGACATCGTTTTCTTGATCGATATTACCAGAGATGAAGAATAAACAGATTGGCGACCGATAACGTTTTTACCGTGCCTTTTTCAGCTAGTTTCAAGTTTGCTGACCTGTTCCGGCTCACTGGCTCCTATCTTAAGATGGCGTTGAAGAAAATATCGGGGAAAACAAATCTTTAGGCCCTAAAGAACAGATATACCCAGTGACCGCTTCGGTACCGGTGTAATATTGAAGGCAAGCCAGTCCAAAAAACGTAAACCAGCCCGAAAAAACTAGTCCGTGAAAATGCATTGGATTGCCAATCTGCATTAATTTTTCATCCTATATAAATAACGAAAAGTTCTGTGGGAAGAGGATCTATAATAAAACATGAAAGCTATGAAATCACTTTCATAGTGTATATTAACATTAACAACATTTGACAAGAGAGGCCTAAAAATAACGCTTCTATGGGAGAGCGGTCCCAACCACCATTTTACTTATTTTTTTATAGATACCGGGGATTGAACCAAAGTCCGAGAAAGCGACTTGCAAGTCTCAAATGATCGCAGCAACTTCGAATGTCTAGTCCGCTATGTCGATAAATAGTGATCGGTATAAGTATTAATTGTGTTACAGTCAATAACATTTGACTGCTTTATTTGATATTCGCTCACGTCTGAGTGATGTAAATAACTAGTTATATGATGTATAAATATGGTGGAGGAATAAATAAATAACCTACTCTGCAGCTGATACAATCTCATGGGCCCGAAATTCCAAACGCACAGGCTATACAATTGCGCGTAAAAGCAAAATATTTTGCATGTACACTCTTTATACTGCGTAAGAAACCTACTAAGTAGTTTTAGCGAATTTCCCCTATAGGGAAGAAGCTGTTACCGTAGTACTCATGGTAAGACCTAAGCCCGAGACCATGATAACTTTTCGTTTTGGGGCCCCCAGAAGCAAAAAACACTATTCGTTCATTTTCATATATATATATAACACACACACACACATATATATATATATATATATATATATATATATGTGTGTGTGTGTGTGTGTGTGTGTGTGTGTGTGTGTGTGTGTGTGTGTGTGTGTGTGTGTGTGTGTGTGTGTGTGTGTGTGTGTGTGTCTTTAAGCACGATAGCGGCCGTAAAAATGGTCTAATCTCAATGAAATTTGGCACAGACGTGTAAAGTGGTAATTATTCGGACGAGTTCGAAAACCAGTCTGATCGGACTACCGGAAGGGGGGGTCAAAGGGGATAAACCCCCCAAAAAATGGGGTTTTTGAGTTTCTTACATAGAAAAATAAATTTTTTCGAATTTTTGTTGGCACCATTGAATTCAGCTAAAAAAAACTGACAATTTAGTATCTTGAATCACTATGCTCTATGTCCATTGGTTACCGAGATATTAAAAGTGGTAAACGCAGTACGTTGTCCCAATGTTAACCTTATGGGGAATAAGAAAAATGTTATATCTCGCTTATTTCTCAACATATCTTGATAAAACTTGGTAAATGGCTTCTTCTAGTTAAGATCTACTAAATATTGAATTAAAACCACCCAGTTTTAATATACCCGTAGCAGCAAACCTGCATACTCATTTCCCATGTTATTCTTATGGAGCTTTCAAAAACATGTAAAATCTCTCTATTTTGGCTTGAAATATGTTGTTTTGCATTTGAAATTCGCTGAGTATGCAGGTCTGCTGCAACGGGAGTATTTTTTATTTCTGGAGAGTTCCGCCTTACAGAAGGTCAGAGTTAATTTTGATATTTTGTTTCGACAGTTGCCAGCTACTTATATTGAGCTATTTACTGTCGATAGTCAGCGAAGCGAGTTACCGCTAGCTCGGATTTTTATACCAAAATTAAAATTCGAAGTGCGTAAGACGCCGGGGGGGGGGGGGGGGGGGGGCTCCGCCGTATTGGGCAAGGGCCGCGCTGCACCTCTTGTTCCTTGTTTGCCAACCCGTGTGGGAGGCTAGACTCGTTCCCCCGCCTCGGCCGACGATCGTTACCATTTTCGCTATAACGTTATAATATATAAAAGGACAAGTTTACCGCCCGGGCGGCAGAGCAGATCCTTAGTTATGGCTCAGGTTGCGACGGGAGGTTTAGAGATCAATCCCTGCAATAGCAGGTATAGTTACAGTGCGGCGTTCTTCATCGGAATGATTGTGTTTTGCTGTGGCAATGAAAAAAATGTGTGGTTACCGTTTTCAACGACAAGTTTTCATAAAAAAAACAGATATTTTGCTAATGAGTTGTCGCTACAAATTATATCACAAATGTTATATAATATCATTATCGATACACTGTTGTAAAAATGAGTTACTCGGAGGAAATAAAAAATATTAAATAATTCGTGTTCGGAACTCTTTTTTGTACGACATGCTAAAGAGATAAAAAATTTCAAAATCAAATACAATAAGTTTTTCAAATAACATACAAAAAAAATCTCTGTATATTTATCGAAGCGGTTTTTATGTCAATAACACCTTGCTTAACGAAATGAGCTTATTTATCTATCACAGAATGTATCCAAAATTGAAACTCGAATATAAACAAACGGTGTAATGCGAGATGGAATATCCATGTCACATTTGAAAGCCGCTTCTTCACAAAGTGAAAAGTTCGAAAATATTTACAGATGATTCACACCCACGTTTTCCCACGCAAAGGCTCTGTTACCTTGTTATCTACCGCGGCATCTTCTTGCTAGGTTTTGGCTACTTAGGTACCTATATATTCCGAGGTGTCCTTTCTCTCTAGGTTTTGGCTATTTTGGTACCTATCTACCTAGGTATCTTCTTGCTAGATCTCGGCTACTTAGGTACCTACAGGCCCGTGCTGGCCCGGGGGGACAGGGGGACGTGTCCCCCTGCGCCCTCCCCTTAAAAGGTATAACCGGCGCCTTCTTGATAAAAAAAATTAATTTTTGAATTTTTCGTAATAAAAACTCAGAAAATCCTGTCTTTTTATTTAGAATGCCGGCATATTAAAATATTACTTAGTCATTTTGTCAAAATAAACCGTGTTTCCCTCGCTACTAAACAAACTATTTGCTGTGTTAGGGTTGGGGCACTTGTCTGCATCACGCAACACCGGTGTCGAAAAAACCGGGTATTTATCCGGTTTTCGAATATTTTTTAGGCTGTTCGGGGATTTAGCAGAGCATTTTTCGATAAGAATTGCATTGTATTTGTGTAAGTTTTGTCGACATATGAAAATTAGAGGTGGGTCTATTAGCATTCACTAGCGTATGTCGTCTGCTATCCAATACTTATATCCATGATTTGATCGAGTCATCTTATGTCTTATGGTCACTTCTTGTGATTTTTATATGGATTTAATTTTGTTTAGGCAGTTTTATATAGGCCTTATGAAGGTCACTGAAAATAATTTTACCGATCGAAATAGGATATTCGTAGATTAACATCGAAATATAATTTTAAAACGATATTGTAGATCTATGTTGAATAGTTTAGTTTGCTTCCTTAATTTATACGGTACGCAATGATGTACGCCTTAATTTTGTTTTGTTACGTCGGATATACTCATAGCGGGTAAAATACCCCCGTTGCAGCAGACCTGCATACTCAGAGAATTTCAAATGCAAAACAACATATTTCAATCCAACATAGCGAGATTTGACATGTTTTGGTAAGCTCCATAAGAATAACATGGGGAATGAGTATGCAGGTTTACTGCTACAGGTATATTAAAACTGGGTGGTTTTACCGCAATATTTAGTAGATCTGAACTAGAAGAAGCTATTTATCAAGTTTTATCAAGATATGTTGAAAAATAACGGAGATATAGAATTTTACTTATTTCCCATAAGGCTAACATTGGGACAATTTACTGTGTTTAACACTTTCAATATCTCAGTAACTAATGGACATAGAGCAGTGATTCAAAATACTAAATTGTTTGTTTTTTGAGCTGAATTCAATGGTGCCAACAAAAATTTGTTATATTTTATTTTTCTATGTAAAAAACTCAAAAACCCCATTTTTGGGGGGGTTTAACCCCCTTTACCTCCCTTCCGGTGATCCGATCGGGCTGGTTCACGAACTCGTCCGAGTGATTACCCCTTTACACGTCTGTACCAATTTTCATTAAGATTGGATCATTTTTACGGCCGCTATCGTGCTAACAGACACACACACACACATATATATATATATATATATATATATATATATATATATATATATATATATATATATAAATTCGAACGAATGGTGTTTTTTGCTTCTGGTGGCCCCAAAACGAAAAGTTATCATGGTCTTGGGCTTAGGTCTTACCATGAGACGTACGGTAATAGCTTCTTCCCTATAGGGGAAATTCGCTAAAACGAATAATTTGGCGAAAATAAATATCCTACTTATTTCGTTATTTAAGGGAATTTTACTAAAAACCCTGAGAAATATGAATTTCCCAGAATGCGGCCAGGGGTCAGACTCGCTTTGTTAGGATCTCTGGAGTCGCATAGTTCATTTTTATGACTCTGAATTGCTTAAAAACGCGAGTTTGTTGGTCTTATTTTCTAAATTTTCCCCGGGGGGGAACCCTCAGACCCCTCTGTGATGGGAGTCCTCCACCGATGTCTAGTGTACATCGATGGTGTCCTCCGAGGAAATATCTAGGCAGGCCTCTGCCTGGCGCCCTCCCGCCCTCGTCATACTTGTCCCAGTTGTCCCCAGCAAGGGCCTGGGTACCTATCTTCCCCGGGGGGGAACCCTCAGACCCCCAGTGGTGGAGTCCTCCACCGATATCTAGTGTATATCGACGGTGTCCTCCGAGGAAACATCTAGGCAGGCCTCTGCCTGGCGCCCTCCCGCCCTCGTCATACTTGTCCCAGTTGTCCCCAGCAAGGGCCTGGGTACCTATCTTCCCCGGGGGGGAACCCTCAGACCCCCAGTGGTGGAGTCCTCCACCGATATCTAGTGTATATCGACGGTGTCCTCCGAGGAAACATCTAGGCAGGTCTCTGCCTGGCGCCCTCCCGCCCTCGTCATACTTGTCCCAGTTGTCCCCAGCAAGGGCCTGGGTACCTATCTTCCCCGGGGGGGAACCCTCAGACCCCCAGTGGTGGAGTCCTCCACCGATATCTAGTGTATATCGACGGTGTCCTCCGAGGAAACATCTAGGCAGGTCTCTGCCTGGCGCCCTCCCGCCCTCGTCATACTTGTCCCAGTTGTCCCCAGCAAGGGCCTGGGTACCTATCTTCCCCGGGGGGGAACCCTCAGACCCCCAGTGGTGGAGTCCTCCACCGATATCTAGTGTATATCGACGGTGTCCTCCGAGGAAACATCTAGGCAGGTCTCTGCCTGGCGCCCTCCCGCCCTCGTCATACTTGTCCCAGTTGTCCCCAGCAAGGGCCTGGGTACCTATCTTCCCCGGGGGGGAACCCTCAGACCCCCAGTGGTGGAGTCCTCCACCGATATCTAGTGTATATCGACGGTGTCCTCCGAGGAAACATCTAGGCAGGCCTCTGCCTGGCGCCCTCCCGCCCTCGTCATACTTGTCCCAGTTGTCCCCAGCAAGGGCCTGGGTACCTATCTTCCCCGGGGGGGAACCCTCAGACCCCCAGTGGTGGAGTCCTCCACCGATATCTAGTGTATATCGACGGTGTCCTCCGAGGAAACATCTAGGCAGGCCTCTGCCTGGCGCCCTCCCGCCCTCGTCATACTTGTCCCAGTTGTCCCCAGCAAGGGCCTGGGTACCTATCTTCCCCGGGGGGGAACCCTCAGACCCCCAGTGGTGGAGTCCTCCACCGATATCTAGTGTATATCGACGGTGTCCTCCGAGGAAACATCTAGGCAGGCCTCTGCCTGGCGCCCTCCCGCCCTCGTCATACTTGTCCCAGTTGTCCCCAGCAAGGGCCTGGGTACCTATCTTCCCCGGGGGGGAACCCTCAGACCCCCAGTGGTGGAGTCCTCCACCGATATCTAGTGTATATCGACGGTGTCCTCCGAGGAAACATCTAGGCAGGCCTCTGCCTGGCGCCCTCCCGCCCTCGTCATACTTGTCCCAGTTGTCCCCAGCAAGGGCCTGGGTACCTATCTTCCCCGGGGGGGAACCCTCAGACCCCCAGTGGTGGAGTCCTCCACCGATATCTAGTGTATATCGACGGTGTCCTCCGAGGAAACATCTAGGCAGGCCTCTGCCTGGCGCCCTCCCGCCCTCGTCATACTTGTCCCAGTTGTCCCCAGCAAGGGCCTGGGTACCTATCTTCCCCGGGGGGGAACCCTCAGACCCCCAGTGGTGGAGTCCTCCACCGATATCTAGTGTATATCGACGGTGTCCTCCGAGGAAACATCTAGGCAGGTCTCTGCCTGGCGCCCTCCCGCCCTCGTCATACTTGTCCCCAGCAAGTAGGGTGACCAGATAGTTTCCAAATAAAAACGGGACACTTAAACAAAACTCACCCCCCCCCCCCCTCATCCCTAATATAACACACCACACACCAAGGTGTTTAATTACACAGGGGTCTCTGAAATTTACTAATTTTGTAATTGAAGAAATTAAGAATCAAACTGTTTTTGATGATTTTAGACCATGAATTTTATTTTACATTTATATTGAACTTATTGCTGCGCACTATTTTTACAGTTTTCTTTAAGAATACAATAGATGGCATGTAACCATGAAAGGTAATTTTTTGAATCGCCACATAATTAGGATTAAAAATAATCAAGTCACATATTTAGGATCTTAAAATTTAACTATAAAATAAAATAGATTTTCTTACAATAAATTATGTAAGTGGTTATATATATATATATATATATATTTACTGTAAAATAGTATGATCAAAAAGTATCATGATTGTCTTAAACTTTAAGTTCTTATCGTTAATTATTATGCTGGGAAACAGCTATACAAAAATTAAACGATAAGTTCATTAAACGTTTCAATTTTTGTTATACTACACTTGTCACTTGGTCCAGTCCTTTTTCTCTATTAAATATAGTTGTAGAACTGGCAACAATCCATTTTGAAGTTACATGATTCTTTTGTAGAAGATCTTGAAGTATGTCGTGTAGAACTAAAATCTTGTTTATTTTTGGTAAAAGTTCGTAATATTCTTTTATAACCGTAAGTATTGTGAGATGCCTCTAAATGTTCAAGATAACGTTAGGCTTGTTTTTAATATATAGTCTACTTTTTAAAAAACTGGACATTATGACGTCCCGACAAAGTTTTTTGGGACAACGAAACGCAAGGTGAAAAAACCTCGATATCTTCTCGCTAGGTTTTGCAGCTTTGCTATTCAACCTAGGAGTCCCCAAGCCACGGACGTCCATCTCAATTGACTTACATCTAACAAGTTGGCAGAGCTCCCCAATAGCATTCACACAAAAACGTTCACAGTTCTAAGTGTCGTAGCTATCGACTTCTGCATGTTATAGTTACGTTTTGGCTATTGTTATCCTTTTGCTAAGTTTCGACTACTGGTATTTACTCGGTATTTATTACTATCAGCATCTTCTTGCTAGGTTTGGACTTCTGTATACTCGTTAGTTTTGACTACAGGCGTCCTCTCGCTAAAGGTTTGGCTACCGATATTTTCTCGCTAGGTTTTGGCTGTGAGTATCTACTCGCTAGGTTTTGGCTATCGTTATCTTCTTGCTGGATGTAGAATGATAGAATCTTCTTGCTAGGTTTTGACTATCGGTATCTAGCTACTTTCTAGATTTTTTACCGGTATATACTTTCTACGTTTTAGCAACCGCTTTCTTCTCGCTAAGGTTTCGGTACCGCTATTTTCTTGCTAAGTTTCAACTACCGGCACCTTCTTGCTATTTATGACTACCGATATCCACTCGCTAGGTTCGTCTGTCTACCTGGAAGTGGTGCTAGTTCGGTTCGACAGGGCCAGTCCATTCATCGTCTTCGGTAGAGGCATTTCCTTCCATCCGGTCCATGATTAAAACAGTTCCGGGCCGGTGGCGGCGCGCGGCGCGTCGACCGCGACACCGCGACCCTACTGCCGGGTTTCTCCTCCTCTAGTGACAGCAACTTCGGACTAGTCTAGTTGTTCACACTAGTCCGTAAATCATCGCATCAAAAACCGTCTAGTCTAGTCATTCTAACTGGTCGAACGAGTGAAAACCGATATGCAATGGGTTCGGATGCCGGCTAATCGGTAAAAACGATTAAATATTAACTATTGTTGCGAGCTCTTGGTACGCGAAACTGCCCTTTTTAGCGAATTTCCCCTATAGGGAAGAAGCTATTACCGTAGGTCTCTTGGTAATACCTAAGCCCAAGACCATGATAACTTTTCGTTTTGGGGCCCCCAGAAGCAAAAATCACCATTTGTTAAAATTTCTATATATATATGTGTCTGTAAGCACGATAGCGCTCGCAAAAATGGTCCAATCGGAATGAAATTTGGCACAGGCGTGTAAAGTAGTAATTATTCGGATGAGTTCGTGAACCAGCCCGATCGGACCATCGGAAGGGGGGGGTAAAGGGGGATAAACCCCCTCAAAAATAGGTTTTTTGAGTTTTTTACATAGAAAAATAAAATTTATCAAATTTTTGTTGGCACCATTGAATTCAGCTCAAAAAACAAACAATTTAGTATCTTGAATCACTGCTCTATGTCCATTGGTTACCGAGATATTGAAAGTGGTAAACACAGTACGTTGTCCCAATGTTAACCTTATGGGAAATTAGTAAAATTCTATATCTTGGTTATTTCTCAACATATCTTGATAAAACTTGGTAAATAGCTTCTTCTAGTTCAGGTCTACTAAATATTGAATCAAAACCATCCAGTTTTAATATACCTGTAGCAGCAGACCTGCATACTCATTTTCCATGTTATTCTTATGGAGCTAACCAAAACATGTCAAATCTCGCAATGTTGGATTGAAATATGTTGTTTTGCCTTTGAAATTCGCTGAGTGTGCAGGTCTGCTGCAACGGGGGTATTTTCTAAGTGCTATCGATGCTGTTCGGATGTAGTACCTAATAAAATAGTAGTTAAATTGATGAATTGTTTTCGAAAAGCAGTTACACGAATAGAGAAGTATAACTAGCGTAGCGAGTAAACTTTTCAGCATTAACTAGTCATTGATGACCGACGTTCGTAAAAATCTAAATTAAAGCATAAACTCACAATCGCCAACAGGAAAATTAAAATACGAATAAGTAACATAAATATTATTTTAAACTTAACGGCACTGTAATGTGCCACTATTAACATTATGACATTAACTAACGTCATATAGGTTATCATCGATAGTTTACATTTACACCTAACACGAGTATGAAGAAGCTAAAAAGGTAAAACGATCTCATTGGGAGTCCTTTCTTATAATCCTTTAAGTAGCGACTCGCGTACATTTGCCGTCTCTCTCCCGCTCCCTTCTCACATTTTATTACTCCTGAGCTTTAGAAATGCGACATCATAACAAAGTCCCCCTCGTTGTCTGGCATGTAAAATGGATGGAAGCGAAATCGCTTTTATTCGTTAACTTTTTCTGGGTTCTATTCTGGTTTGTCAAATTCTGTTGGTAAACAACGGTATTAAACGAGCGCTCTTTGTTTATAAAATGAATTTGAACACTCTCTAACCAAATAATATTTAAACCTAGCGTTAGCCTAATTTCTTAATTTCATCTCACTAAAAACAAACGCTAAGGCTATTTTTCCATTTTCTTCAGTGGAATGGAAAGAGTCAATGCCTGGCAAAGTTTACTGTGTCACATTCTTTACAGCATTTAACTAAGAATACGTTTTCAATAGCCTACATCGAATTTTGATGCTTTTTAAAGTTAGAGCTAATTTTTCTTTTAATCTACTCTAAACAAGTTGCAGGTTATGCGATGTGTCCATTCAAAACGTTGCCAAATCTTTGGGAATAATTACTTACATAATAAACCTTATGGCACCATCAAATTCATCAAAAAAACTTCATTCATACAAAATTCGGAGGAAGGTATGCGCTAAATCGCTCGATTATCTGGCTTATTAACCGTATGTATTTTTTTACAAATATTCAGCAACTTTAAATCGTCTTCAGCGATCAATATTTTTCTCGGTTTATTAGTGACTAATAAGATCGATTTTGAAGAGGATTATCAAGTTTTTCCTTTGTACCATTTCAAAATGGCGACCTTGTTTTAATTCGATAGCTTTATAGCGATTAAAGAAACATACATTTTTAAAACGCAAAAAATGCTAAATTTAATTTGCTCTCCAAGAATGTATAATCGTGAGGTAATATGACGAATAACCGGGTAAAGTTAATTTTGTAAAGTTATTACATGGAAAAAATAAAGTAGGAAATGTTGTTTCAAACATTTTATTTCTCAATTACTAATTAATTATACAAAATAAGCGATTTAGTATGTACCTTCGTGTGTGTAAGTAATTGTTTCTCGAAGTTTGACAACGTTTATAATGGACGTATAAGCTACCAATCTAACAATCAGGGAGCTACAGTAACAACCACCAACCCCATCCGATAGTTCACGGCAACTGTGTCGGCACCCGGTATTTACTAGTTAGGTTTTGACTATCGTTATTTTCTTGCTACCGACTATCTTGTTGCTTCTTGCAAAAATACCTCATCCGATAGCTTATGATCGAGATCCTCGACTACAAAATAACAAGTACAATCGGGTCAAAAAGAATCGACGAATAGATTCTTTTGCAAACTAGTCAGGCACAATCGGCCTACACTATTCTTGCGCTAGAATCAATTAATCCATTATTTTCCTTAGGATTTTCCTCGATTATTAGCGAATATCCCCTATAGGGAAGAAGCTACTACCGTAGGTCTCATGGTAAGACCTAAGCCCAAGACCATAATAACTTTTCGTTTTTGGGGCCCCCAGAAGCAAAAAACACCATATATATAGTAGTAATTATTCGGACGAGTTCGTGAACCAGCCCAATCGGACCACCCGAAGGGAGGGTAAAGCGAGGTAAACCCCCCCAAAATGGGGTTTTCGAGATTTTTATACAGAAAAATAAAATTTATCGATTTTTGGTCAGCACCATTGAATTCAGCTCGAAAAAACAAACAATTTAGTATTTTGAATCATTGCTCTATGTCCATTGGTTACCGAGATACTGAAAGTGGTAAACACAGTACGTTGTCCCAATGTTAACCTTATGGGGAATAAGTAAAATTCTATATCTTGCTTATTTCTCAACATATCTTAATGAAACTTGGTTTGTGGCTTCATATAGATGAGATCTAATGTATTTTAGCATACAATCCCGGATATTACCGTTTTTATGGCAGCAAACCTGCATACTCATTCCCCATGTTATCCTTATGGGAAATAAAAAAAATGCAATATCTTCCTTATTTCTTAACATATCTTGATAAAACTTGGTGTATGGCTTCTTCTCTTTAAAAGAGTTCTTAAATACGGTAGGAGTGGAGGGCGCCGAAAACATTATCATGACCACTACTTTCCGACCAAGACAATAATGCATTTCCCCCCCCCTCCTTATGAAGACATTCAACCAATCCCCACTAATGACAAACAATACCACGAGCTGTCGTCCACATCGTTTTTTTTTCCAATAACAGCTTCTCTTTTTTCCCTCTAATTTCTAAAAAAATCTGTAAAATGTAGTCTTGTTTTTTGTAAAATAAGGTTAAATCAGATGCCACATATCGCCATTAGGTTAAATAGATGCCACATACTCATTTAGTGATCGGTAACAACTACAAGGCCTACGCACAGGCTACTGCCCATGTAGGCCTTCCAATGTAGGCTTGGAAAATTATAATAAGAATTAACATATTAAGCATGCTAGGGATAGTACTATAAATCCTATTGTTTTTAGTAGGTTATTATGCATGTATTTATTGCTTGCTGCATGTGTACATTGATAAATGGAATGTTGCATGAATATTGGAATAAATCTATTTTCATTTCATTTCATTTCATTTCTAGTTCAGATGTACTAAACATTGAATTAAAACCTGTTAAAAGTTTTAAAAACCTGTTGCAGCAAACCTGCATACTCATTCCCCATGTTATTCTTAGGGAGCTTAAAAAACGTGTCAAATCTCGCTATATTGGATTGAAACATGTACTTTGCAATTGAAATTCGCTGAGTATGCAGGTCTGCTGCAACGGGGGTATTTTTCCTTTTAAATGGGCTTTCCTGCTAACGCTTTACTAAAGATTTTTATAAGTCGCTTCGTTGAAGAATAATTTATAATATTATTTAATTTTTGTAATCGGCTCCGATTCATTAACACTGCCCGCGTTATATATTGTCCATGAAATTTGGGACCGACTCAATTGTGGAAATTGGTTCTTTTTTAACTCGATAACTCCGGCATGCGGGGCTGGCGGCGCGGCGCTCGCAAGGCGTGGTTGGGCGATCCGTATTCCCCGTGTGCGCGACTGTTGGCCGGTCACGCCGCTAGGCCTTAGTGGCTCCCATAAGGCGACTGTTTCAAAACAGTTCTATTACATTCTATTATATAACCTCATTTTAAACCCGAAGCTTACCTAAACCGGTTCCTTCGTGATTATCTGATAGAGACGTTCTTCCTTCGAGTCGATATTTTGGTCGACGATCAGTGTAGCAGTGCGACATTAGGGTAAAAACACAACGCAGCCTAGCATACTCGCTTACTCGCTTAATCGCTTACTCGCAGGTTGCTTCCGGTACACCAGGTTTTATGGCGGGAGATTGACATGCACACAACAGCGCTCAGTCTGGAAGCAGTGTGCTCGCAGGTTAGCGCGAAAAATGACGTGTTGTGATGAAGAGTCAATTCTTTTAATGAAGAAGTGTACAATAAACGCACTCTAGGGCTCGTAAATCTATTGAGTGTGCATTTGAAATGTATTCCAAGGGGCGTAGTTTTGCCATAAGGCAATTGAAACTAATGAATGCACTGCAGACACGATTACATAAAATAAATGCTGCTGTGTGTTACAAAACACAATAATTGACAAGGAAGGTGTTGAACACAACTTGAACAATATCACCCTCTTCCCAAGACAAATGAAATTTGTGAATACCAACTGTGCAAGAGGTCGACAGAGCATGTGTGCCCAGCAAATAAGAGACATCTTCAACATGTATTCTACTACCAATCCCATTGCGTTTGACTAATAAAGTGTATATTAAAGTAGAGGTACTAAGTACAGTATGGACTAGGATAAAACGTAAAATCCGTATAACTTCCTGGTTATTTACCAAAAAATATGTAGAAACATTATTATAAACATTTCTCAATTTAACATAAATCTGTCAGTGTATATATTAACACCATTAAAATTTTAGCTTAAAAATTCACTAGTATCATCATTGTAATGATTTGTGAAAACTGTAGAAAATCTCTACCTTTTTCAGTTTTGTGTGTAGAATATAAATGAATAATCAGAGACTTTTTTAATGCTCTATAAAAGTAATAGTAATTACAAGTCAAGAGCCCAAGTTCAAAGATAAAAAGAGGCAAGGTACCAACACACAAAAATGTAATCGAAAATAATTTATTTTCCTTTTGAAATAAAATATTTTGTTGTTTTTTTAGTACTGAATATACCAAGCCAAGGCTAAGTAATTGTTATTGACATATTCTAAATCTTTGGTTTAAAACCAAAGATAGGCAAAATAGGGCTAAATACAAAAGATTTTATATCCCGTGATAAAATAATGATGACAAAGAAATCAAACCATCAAAGTGTAGTAAGTGTTAGTATTTCTCCTCGAAATTGTTAATTTTTACGTTAATAACTTCATATTTCCATTGCATTACTTTAACTAATTGAATATAATTCAAACAGTGTACATTTTTGTTAGTTTATTTCTTTACGTACGCGCCTCAAATGATACAATGAAGCATACGTGTCCAGAAAGGATGAATTCGTGCGCGAGCGTGCGAACCAGCTCGCTTACTGCTATGTAACAATCGAAGTAGCAATTCTTTTCTCGCCTACTGCCTAGCTTTATGCTACCAACCAGGCTACCTGCCTGCTCCACTGTGCGCGCGCCCATAGAAGCGCTGGCTTCAATTCTACATAGCAGTAAGCGAGTATGCGAGTAAGCGGGTATGCTAAGCTGCGTTGTGTTTTTACAATTAGGTAGGGCTTGTCCCGGTAAAGAACCCGTTTTATCACCCCTGAGGTCAATGTGACGGGGTAGGCTCATCGGCTGTAGTAGGTAGAACGGCCTCAGCGTAGTAAAAATCGTAAAGATAAACACAATATGAGTCCCGGCATACGACGGGTCGAGTGCAGCAATTGCTCGACTTCGTCTTCTGATTGGCTCGAAAAAAGTATTCCTCGTATCCGAGCTTAGCAGTTGCCGTGCGACAAAGCCGTGTGTATACCGAGATCCTTGGGAGGAAAAGCGTATCTTAGAAGACTTGTATTATCCTAGAAGCCAAAATCGTGTATCGTTATCGCAGCAAAATACTTTTAGTTTCCTAGCATCCTTGCATCCGACGTATTAACGTATTGTATTATTATAGCGGCCAAAGACTTCCACTATCCTATCGGCCGAGGAATTGTATTATCCTGGTAGCCGAAAACTTGTATTGCCTTTGAAGCGAAGAATTGTATTATCATAGCGACCGAATACTTGTTGTATCCGAGCATCCAAAGTCTTCTACTATCCTAGATGCCGAGGAGTGTTATTATCTCAGTAGCCGAAAACTTTTTTTATCCTAGCAGCCAAAAAATCGGTGTAGGTAAACTGCTCCCCCTTGCCTGGCGCGCCAGCGAGGCCGTGGTGCGAAATGTTTGCCTTGGCTGTACTCTTTATTACCTGACCTAATCTCCTAGTCCCTCATTCGTTAGACTAATGGATAAACAATTCTTAGTTATAAATACGACCTCAGAAAACATGACTTGCGCCCCTTATCACATAAACGCTACGTTAGTGATTCATACTTTGGTTGTGATTCGGTGATCCATACTTTAGTTTCACAAAGCACGTCGTTCTCTTACTTTTAAACGTAAGTATTTTAAATGGAATACAGTACCAATGTGTGCATTGGATCTTCACCTTTGAACTCAAAAGCAAACCAAATTTGATAACGCACTTATGTTATTTCCGTAGTGGTACAACGTTAAGCAGTGTTTAATTTTTCGTGAGATTTACTTTTTCTCAATTGAATCTCAATTGTTTCGTGAATCTAAATCAAATGTATGCAGCAGCCAAGGGGGAGCAGTTTACCTACGTGAGGGACTAGGAGATTAGGTCAGGTAATAAAGAGTACAGTCAAGGCAAACATTTCGCACCACAGCCTCGCTGGCGCGCCAAGCAAGGGGGAGCAGTTTACCTACACCCCAAAAAATTGTATTACACTAGCATCCGGAATTGTATTTTTCTCCCATCCAAAGACTTGTAGTAACATACCATCCGAAGCCTTGTAGCATCGTAACAGCCAAATATTTGCATTATCAAAGCGGCCGGACTTGTATTATCCTAGCAGCCAAAGACTTGTTTTATTCTAGCAGCCAAAGACTCGTATTATCTTAGCATACACACAACAAGTCGTCTGCTAAAACACTAAAAGTCTTCGTCTGCTCGGACACTGAAATTCTTCGAAAACTACAATACCATAAGTCAAGTGTTCGACAACTAGGAGATTGGAAGTCCTCGACTACGACGACATTGCAGGTGCTTCACAGCCGCGGTGCGTCGCGTCGTCGCGTCGTTGCGTCGTTGCGTCGTCGTTGCGTCAGGCCGCAGACCTGCTGTGTGATCATTGACGAGTGCCGATCACCTACCTCCAGTCTCCGGACCCTCTGGAACTAATTGATCATCGGTGTACGCCGAACCGCCCGGACCGCTCGACATTTCTTATACTCGACCGTTAACTAATTCCACCTCCCCCGCATTTACCTTGTACTGATACGATTATAGAGTTTTATGGATTATTTTCGATTACATTATTTTAAGAATCGATCGAATAATCGTTTCAATTCATTAGCTATCTCCACTTCCAGCGCATTTACCATAAAGTGATGCGAGGATGCGAGAATCAAGTTGGAAAGTCGATCATTTTCTATTCATTTACTTTAAGAATCACTCGAATAATCGATATGATAAATCGAATTTTTCACTCGTTTCCCTTTTCGATTCTCGAGATACACTACAGATTAGTACTTTTTCCTCAGTAGCCCTTCATTTCATGGATAACCTGCATGGTTGGAGGTTGGACTAATATTTAGTAAAACTAAAAAGTTTAAGAAAAGGACATTTTTATGAAATATTAAATTAAATTATAATAATTTATAATTTAATTTATATCGAATTATATAATAAGATTGTGATTAATATTACGATTATTCGTCAAATAAAGTAGTTCTTAATAATCTATAAGGAATCGGGAGAAGCGATTCCAGGAAAGCGGATAAAATGAAAGCAGTTATTATTTTCCATTCGATTATTTTAAGTTTTAAGAAATAATTTTTACGAACAAATTACAATCGAGATAGCAATACAATAAAATAGATCAATCTAGATATGGGCAAAGGCTCATATGAACAAAAGGAAAATCGGAATAAATCATCAGCAAGACTGCATTTACCAATGGTTCAAACCATCAATACAATAACTTATCGTTTTACAAACTAGAAAAAATTCGAAACACAGATAAAATTTTCGAAATAAGTAGTTATTGGTGTGTTGAGTGAGTAAAGTACAACGTTTTCTCACGAGTGAAAATGTTGCCGCCCGAGCTTGTCATTCTAACTATGAAAAGTACTGATTCATTTAAATAATATTGCGAGAAAAGCTAGAATAATATTATTGATCATCGCATCATCGCTAGAAAGACGTTTTTCATCTATAAAATGCATTTGGTGCTTTCAAAGGTGTTAGCTTGAACTTATTAGCCGTTTTGATTTGCTGGCTAAGAAAAGAACAAAAGTGTTTAAAGTAGACATGACAATTTTACTCGGGTGATATTATTTTAAATACAAACTCTAACAAGAATGGACAGTTTTCACGAGTGAGACAATGTGCTTTATTCTCGAAATTAAAACAACATTTTTCCCTCATCGGCAATGATAAATATCTCGACATTAAACATTTTTTATTAACTTACTATGTAGTAAAACATCCATTTTGTTTGGTTGTGTTAATAGCACCTGCATCCGGCTAGCTGAAACTATGCATGTACCAGCGATCAGCTTATTTTTGCAACGTTCTTACATGCTTAACTTAGCTTAACTATTAGACATTCTCACAGCTCATTGTTGTCAATGTTAATCTTATTTGATTATTCCAGCCACTAAATCAGCTGCTAGCGCCTGCATGCGTTGATCTGCAACTTATTTGCATGTGTGCGTGGAAATTTAAAGACGCTCTAATTTTTGAATTATTGATTTCAATGTTATATTCTCATGGATTTACTTTGTCTCCCGCAGGGAGACAAATTATTACTTTACCCGCCCATTACAAGGAATAAAAAGCGTCTAAACATATAGCAGGTGGGGGAAAACTTATTTTACATCTTTCGCCAACTTGCATTTGATTCATTGTCAGTCTTGTCAGTGTGTTTAGTAAAAGTATTCGTGTCCTACCTGCAATTGAGTATACTTATGGCTCCACATTTAAGTTGCTAGCTTCATAATTTTACTCAATGACATTTTAGAATTTTCGATGACATTTTAGAATTTTCGAACCATGTACCTTTTATTAGTGATTTGCCGCTTTAGGCCTACACCCACGTTGGTTACACTGACGAATGTATCCATTCACTACTATATCACCGCAATCTTTCATATGAAACTAAATCTTCTAGCGAACTACACTTTTGCCATCCTTATATATAGTCTCGAGTTGTCAGTTTCTCCAGAATATTCTGACAAAATAGTATAGGTTACTGGAATCGTCATTTTAAAAATAGTGACTTACATCGTTTACTTACAATAACTTATACATTATTAAGAACAATTAAACACTCGTTTTTTAAAAATTCGATGAATTGTATCAAATCGGAAAATATTAATTTTATCGGTGAAGATGGATTCGAAAGTTTACCTTAGAGAGTTAAGCGTATTCATGCAGAATATACAGTACCAATTACAATAAGAAAGAGGATATTTGCGAACTCAAATCTTCATATTTTGACTCGATTCCGCCCTAACTCATAAACATGATACCTTATCACTTCAATCGTAAAACAATGCACAGTTTTTATGGGTGTAAATTGATGTGTTACTGACATGGAGGCATCGGATATTTACTACAGTAGACTCGGGACCGGCTGACGGGGGTCCCGCTAAACCCATACTGTACAAGTCAATAATACGAGCAATTGCCTGGCAAAATGTGGAAACAACTATAAACACTGTTTGGGGGATAATTACTAAGAACATAAAATACCAGAAGATATGTTTGGCATTGAATCCTTAACAACAAAATAACCGTTACATTTCTGACGGGTGAAATATATTATTCCTCAAATCTTTTCTCCGAGAATCGCCGATACAATACCGTCCATTCCCTGCCGATGGAACCGATGTGTTGACAACAACCGCCGGTGTAAAGGGTGTTATTTGCGCGGAGTACGGTCCGGTTAAACCGATGTGTTGACAACAATCGCCTGGTTTAAGGGGGCGGTCTACCTTGACAGAAAAATCTGCGTCACAGAGCGAAATAACATTGTAAAGATAGGGCTAAAGCGCGCTGAAGTACGATTGCAGACGTTTCGTATCTGCACGACAAAAGCTTTATTTTTTAAGATTTAATAAAAATGAGAGTGGGTTCACGTTCCTCAGAATATTTTATAGGTCTCTACAATTTTTATTTTTCTATAAAGCGTTTCTGTCGTTAGTTATGTGACTTTAAAATCTATCAAAAAACTACCTTTTTTTGAAAGGTTTACACAATTCCTGTAAATAAACGGGGTTAAAATAAAAAATTCTAAAATTATAGCGGCCTACAAAAACATATCCTTTTTAAAATGACACCAAACTATTGGAAATCATATGAAAATCCAGCTATCAATGAATAAGATACAAAACCCTGTTTTAGCGCTCGGAACTTGAGGTAGACCGCCCCCTTAAAGGGTGTTATTTGCGCGGAGTACGGTCCGGTTAAACCGATGTCCGGTTGAAAAGTGTCCGGACAACCTCCGCTTACTTACGGGGCACTCCTAATGTTAGTCACTCGGGAGATAAGGCTGCGAACGAGTTATGTGTAGGTGTGGTGTTTCAGGTTCTTATCGGTTTGGAGTGAGGTTTGCATCTCAGAAACGAACTCGCGTCGTTTTATTCCACGAATCTGAATGAGCATAGAGCGAGACTCGGATCCCCTTCTCAAAGTCTTCTCGCTTCTCTACTGTACCCCTTTTAAAATACAAATTTTCTGATTTTTTTATAAATAAAAATATTGTGAGTAGTAAATCTCTTGATGTAACCTCATGTGCTCAGCACCCCCTAATTTTTGGTGTTTTTCAGTACAGTTCTGGCGTATAATTTTTGTAATGTATATCGAGTTTTATTTTTCTGTCGCTTATTTAGTTTATATGTAATTTTTTGTTCCGGCTTTATTACTCTCGATAAAGTTTGTATTTAAAATAATATCGCCCGAGTAAAATTGTCATGCCTATTTTAAACACTTTTGTTATTTTGTAAGCCAGCAAACCAAAACGGCTAATAAGTTCAAGTCGGCTCGCAATCAGCTTTGAAAGCACCGAATGTATTTATAGATACAAAACGTCTTTCTAGCGATGATGGGATGATCAGTAATGCTAATCTAGCTTTTTCCGCAATATTATTGTAAATGAATCAGTACTTTTCATAGTTAGAATGAAATATAACATAAGATAAAAAATGTCGGTGAATACATAACGTGACATTTCAAATAGACCTTAAAATGGATCATTAAGTAACAGAAGCTCGATTATAATGTAATTGAATAAATCCTCCACCCGTAGCCTTGACCTCTGCCGTGACGCTAAAGTCTAAATATAAAAGATATACATTATTTATTTAAACATACCATTTATGAATGCCATATTTGATCACCTCTAGTTATTGTAAGTCGAAAATATGGTAATTAAATTTTATTTTTGGTCATGGTGAGTTCAAATGTCATTTAAGTTTGCAATTATTGAGTATTCGGGACTAAAAATGCATTTTCAATTTGTCGACCGATTTCTAAAATGAAATTACTGTTTTTACAGAAAAGAATACTGTAAAATTATGAGGAAAGTCTCCCCAGAACGGTTAGAATTATATCTTCTTTTAATGCCTGAGAAATAAACAACAGTCTATGATTGAAACTAGTGCAGTGCATCCATGCACTTAAGATAACATATCACTGGGTTACATGATAACTAAAGGCAACACGATCATCTAAAGTTTTGTTCGATGTTCTTTTCAAAAATCTAAATAAATATTAACAGCACTCCGGTTCTTTATGTTATGTTTATAATACCGTCTCGGATATTATTATCCGTTTTCATAAAACATTTTTATATCGGGTAACGTTTTATCGAATTAATTTAAATTTATTCTAGTCGGTTTAGCCGCTTTGTTTATATTTAACGAAGCCATTTCTGATAACTTTTAAATGCGATTTGAATCGATACTTCATTTGAGATTTCAACTCGCAGTAAGTATAAATCACTACACATAAACTCGCTCCTTTCCCTTTTTATACTTTATCTGTAAAAACATTGCTACGCCTATTAATCATGCCGCGTCTTCGATACTGCCTTTCCTTATTGCTACATACCTCATTTGAAAAAGCCGATGAAAAATATTTTAACACGCGCAAGAGAACTTTCGGTCGCAATTTTTCAGCAGAGTTTACCCTTTACTGCGAGTGCTACGTTAAAACAGATGCTCGTTGACTGTGTTTTCGGTCCGACCGGATTTTATGCTTAAGTTTGCAAAAAGAGAACAGTTTCTTTACTTTGGCTTTTTTCTTCGTCCCGTATACCCTACAATGATAATTGTGTCGAGACTCTACAGCTTCTCTCTCGTCTTATTGCTCAAGCGTCGACCGATTAGACTAAATCCACAGAGAGCCCATTATAACAATGCGACCGGGGCAATCTGCACACCCAGCGCCACGGTCACGCGTGTGTCTCTTTTGCTCCACGGTTAAGGGTCATTTTGGAAACATCGCTTTTGCTCCACGGGTCAGCAGGTAGATTTCAGAGCCGCCTAGAACATCGCTTTTGCTCCACGAGAGAGGGGCCTGCGATTCCTCTGTCCCAAATTCTCTCTTTCGCTCACCTCCAAGCTCCAAGTTCTTTCTTGAATACTGCCATCCAAACGGAATATGCAACTTTTATTTTTGTGCCTAAACGAAGATATTTATAATGGAAAAAATGTTAAACTGCTTCAGTTGTAACAGCAACAACAAGTAAACAATATTGTTTAAAAGTAATAGCCTACAAAATAAAATAGTACTACTATATATTATTCATCTTTCATTTATTTTATACAACAAATCACGATTAGAAACAGGAACGCCTTATAACACAAGATCAAGCTTTTAGGCATGAGCATGAGATTCACGGTCACTAGATTTAATCAATCCGTACCGTTTGTGCAGATTGCTTCTTTTTTTAAATAAACCATGTAGCTTTAAAATGATGTGACCTTGAACCTTTAATTGATTTCAACTTTACTTTTATAGGTACCAATATTGGTCCCAAAACAGCTTTATAAGTATAAAACAAAGTAACAGTAGACCGAGAAGGAAAACAACAACACCAAATTTGAATTTAGTTTAATTAGGTTATTCAAATAGTGTTTGATGCCCGTCGAAAATATACTCTTACGGCTCAAACGTGGTTTTCTGCTCCATGCTCATGCCTAAGATCTTTATATTGTGTCAAAAGGCTTCTCTGTTTCTAATAGTAAGAACCTGGAGGTGAGAGAAAGAGAGAATGTGGGGGAGAGGAAGGCAGGCCTCTTTCTCGTGGAGCAAAAGCGATGTTTCGGGCGGTTCTCAAATCTACCTGCCGACCTATGGAGCAAAAGCGATGTTTCCAAAATGACCCTTAACCGTGGAGCAAAAGCTTTGCAGCCACGGTCACGACCCGCTCGCGTTGCACCAGTGGCTCAGTTGTTGACATCAGCGGCGACTGTGACCCACTGGTTCTTGACACCGCGGAGCGTGTCGTCATCTACAATAAATTCCCAGTTTTGAAGAAACCTTTGTCTTCCGTGGTAACCGGCTCGCACCTGTGGCTAAGAACGCTCGAACATTTTGCTGAGCGTGTCGGCGACCACGATGGGATCGAGCTCGAAGTACGAATGTCCAAAAGAATCACTCGGAAAGAGGACATGTTTTGAAGTTTGATGGAGGAAGTTCGGAATAGAGCTGGGTGGTGTATAACCACAGAGAAGAAATAAGCAGAGTACGCATTCATATGGCAGTAGTGCTTCGGGTAACTGCTCGACACACAGGAAGACAAACAACAGGGAGACAATAGACTTTCTATTCCTTCTCTGTGGTATAACGTTTTTAGAATGAATAACAAACATAGTGTTATCAGCGGGTAACCTAATGCCGCCTAACCTGTTACCGGCAACACCCTTGTGGCTACGCTGTTAGCATTATCGAAATTAATTTATCCGAAGGCGCTCTTAAGCGTTATGGATGACAGGATGACTTCTCCGTAGTTTGAGTGGTATTTAGTTATCTGCAGGCGCTTTTCTAATTTTTAAGGGGTTACTGGTAACAGTCTTAGTCCGAACTTTACTGGTTACCAGTGCAGCGTCCTGCGTCGTTAGTTTATTGGGCACTAGGTATCACCGACTGCTATTACGTTACCGGGAATGACTCTAGTGTTATCGGTATTAGTGATATGACAAGTTACATGAAAAAAGTCCTAACAAATTCGGTATTATCCCAGAAATCACGTTGATAATAGATAACATCATCAATAGGCAACGGTTACCTAATTCTAGGCGATCCTATTATTAATAGATAAGGTTATTGATAAGTAACGGTATTTTCAATTTATAGATGGGAATGAGTCTAGAGTGTATTTATGATCGAACAGGAATCCCAACCGCTTGTGTCGGGAGTCTGTCGAGCCTAGCACCCGACCCGACGTAGCCACCAACACGTCGGGAGGGGCCCGTGTCGAGCCTAGCACCCGACCCGACGTAGCAGCCAACACGTCGGGAGTCTGACGAGCCTAGCACCCGACCCGACGTAGCCGCCAACACGTCGGGAGTCTGTCGAGCCTAGCACCCGACCCGACGTAGCCGCCAACACGTCGGGAGTCTGTCGAGCCTAGCACCCGACCCGACGTAGCCGCCAACACGTCGGGAGGGGCCCGTGTCGAGCCTAGCACCCGACCCGACGTAGCAGCCAACACGTCGGGAGGGCCCGTGTCGAGCCTAGCACCCGACCCGACGTAGCCGCCAACACGTCGGGAGGGCCCGTGTCGAGCCTAGCACCCGACCCGACGTAGCCGCCAACACGTCGGGAGGGCCCGTGTCGAGCCTAGCACCCGACCCGACGTAGCCGCCAACACGTCGGGAGGGCCCGTGTCGAGCCTAGCACCCGACCCGACGTAGCCGCCAACACGTCGGGAGGGCCCGTGTCGAGCCTAGCACCCGACCCGACGTAGCCGCCAACACGTCGGGAGGGCCCGTGTCGAGCCTAGCACCCGACCCGACGTAGCCGCCAACACGTCGGGAGGGCCCGTGTCGAGCCTAGCACCCGACCCGACGTAGCCGCCAACACGTCGGGAGGGCCCGTGTCGAGCCTAGCACCCGACCCGACGTAGCCGCCAACACGTCGGGAGGGCCCGTGTCGAGCCTAGCACCCGACCCGACGTAGCCGCCAACACGTCGGGAGGGGCCCGTGTCGAGCCTAGCACCCGACCCGACGTAGCCGCCAACACGTCGGGAGGGGCCGTGTCGAGCCTAGCACCCGACCCGACGTAGCCGCCAACACGTCGGGAGGGGCCCGTGTCGAGCCTAGCACCAGACCCGACGTAGCCGCCAACACGTCGGGAGGGGCCGTGTCGAGCCTAGCACCCGACCCGACGTAGCCGCCAACACGTCGGGAGGGGCCCGTGTCGAGCCTAGCACCCGACCCGACGTAGCCGCCAACACGTCGGGAGGGGCCGTGTCGAGCCTAGCACCCGACCCGACGTAGCCGCCAACACGTCGGGAGGGGCCCGGGTCGAGCACCTAGCAGGCGGGCCAGCAGGTCGGACATGTGTGTATGCCTCCTCTGTGCACACCGGACTGACAAAAGGGTAATTCTGCACCGATCAAGTGGGAACCGCGGTCGAGCCTGTCTGTGACCAATCGAAGGCCCCGAGACAATCGACGGCAGCCGACAAGACTGGCTCGATCCATCACGTCTTCCGTGCAAGGCCTCGGTCCGACCCGGCACACGAACGTGGGTGCCTAACGTTTGCGAGGCCTTTCTATCCTAAATGCACCCTCTCCCAAACGTCGATCCTAGCAAATGCATTCTTATTAATTTTTAGACTCATATTTTATCACATGTAAATTACGCGTGAGAGTGATGAAAAACATTGTATTATTTTATATTTCTCTCATAAGGCACACACAGTCTCAAAGGACACTACGCGATGGATGGTAGAGCCAACGAGTCACGCAGATTCTAATTTAAAAAGTGAACATCATTACATTGTCCGCTTCAGTGCATCCATGACTTAGTTTAGAGGAAGCAAAATTCCCAGCTCTTTAGACCGCGAATTAATGTTTTTCGACAAATCTGCCAATTTAAAGATTGGTAAACATTGACACTAATAAATTGACATGAAACATTGAACACCGTTAAATTGAGGCACGTATTAATAGGAAAATTTAAATAGGAGAGCTGGGAAATTCATGATCATAAGTCGAGAATTCTAGGTGGGTGATTGTGTCGAGCGACGCCAACGTCACTACGTGAAACATTTTGTAATTCACCGGCAGTAACCTTCCCGCATAGAACGGATAAAACTAAAGGAAAATCGATTCTCTGCTTCATACCCTCGGAACCTAGTGAGGACTTTATTAACTTTAAATACCTCCAGTAGAAAATTACACTGTGAACACACCTTATTATGTTCTATAAGCCTCGCGCAACTGTTCACCGTTATCAAATAAGCTATAATGGCTTTCCATTTCGCCGCTTATTTAAATTGCAGTTTTAATGTTACATGTAATAATTTTCATAGTGTAATAAATATATCGGTGCCGTTTTATTGCAATTTTTGTTGTCACCTATTTTAAACAAAGGAGAACTTCTATCAGAAGCACGAGGCCCTGGCCACCCTTTCTCGTCGCCTACCCTGGGCGGGCGCCCTCGTCGCCTACCCTGGGCGGTCGCCCTCGTCGCCTACCCTGGGCGGTCGCCCTCGTCGCCTACCCTGGGCGGCCGACCCCGTCGCCTACCCTGGGCGGCCAACCTCGTCGCCTACTCTGGGCGGCCGACCCCGTCGCCTACTCTGGGCGGTCGCCCTCGTCGCCTACCCTGGGCGGTCGCCCTCGTCGCCTACCCTGGGCGGCCGACCCCGTCGCCTACCCTGGGCGGCCAACCTCGTCGCCTACTCTGGGCGGCCGACCCCGTCGCCTACCCTGGGCGGTCGCCCTCGTCGCCTACCCTGGGCGGTCGCCCTCGTCGCCTACCCTGGGCGGCCGACCCCGTCGCCTACCCTGGGCGGCCGACCCCGTCGCCTACCCTGGGCGGCCGACCCCGTCGCCTACTCTGGGCGGCCGACCTCGTCGCCTACCCTGGGCGGTCGCCCTCGTCGCCTACCCCGGGCGGTCGCCCTCGTCGCCTACCCTGGGCGGTCGCCCTCGTCGCCTACCCCGGGCGGTCGCCCTCGTCGCCTACCCTGGGCGGTAGCCCTCGTCGCCTACCCCGGGCGGCCGACCCCGTCGCCTACCCCGGGCGGTCGCCCTCGTCGCCTACCCCGGGCGGTCGCCCTCGTCGCCTACCCCGGGCGGTCGCCCTCGTCGCCTACCCTGGGCGGCCGGCCCCGTCGCCTACCCTGGGCGGCCAACCTCGTCGCCTACCCTGGGCGGCCGACCTTGTCGCCTACCCTGGGCGGGCGCTCCTCGTCGCCTACCCTGGGCGGCCGACCTCGTCGCCTACCCTGGGCGGCCGACCCCGTCGCCTACCTTGGGCGGTCGCCCTCGTTGCCTACCCCGGGCGGTCGCCCTCGTCGCCTACCCTGGGCGGCCGGCCCCGTCGCCTACCCTGGGCGGCCAACCTCGTCGCCTACCCTGGGCGGGCGCTCCTCGTCGCCTACCCTGGGCGGGCGCTCCTCGTCGCCTACCCTGGGCGGCCGGCCCCGTCGCCTACCCTGGGCGGCCAACCTCGTCGCCTACCCTGGGCGGGCGCTCCTCGTCGCCTACCCTGGGCGGCCGACCCCGTCGCCTACCCTGGGCGGCCGACCCCGTCGCCTACCCTGGGCGGCCGCTCTCGTCGCCCTTGTGAGAGGGGATGAGGGATGAGGTATGTATCGGAGGGTGAGGTTAACTGCTCGGACGTCTGCAGAGGGCAAAGTCGCATCACACGGACTAACAGACTTGCACAACATTGGAAGATTTGAAAGACTGAGTTGCAACTCTCACGGTCGTGAAAGGTTGAACGCGTGATTTCCTCGTGTTATTGTTCTCTTATCACAAATTATCGACCGATCTGACTGATTCCTGATTACCTTATTCTTCGATAAACCCGATCGATGCGACTCGATATACCCGTTCACGATTGTTTTGAGGACAAAAGACTTCATAAGGGGAGGTTTTACTGACCACGAACCTTTCTCCCTTCATGCGATTGCTGAGGGTCCACACGGTTGCATATACGGATATTCATTCGTATATGCGAAAATCGATTGACTCGAGGACATTATTTTCAACGACATAATAATGCCTAAATTCGATAAATTAAAACTGCAATAGATTTGACTGACAATAAGAAGTGATATATCGTAATTTTGGTTCATTTAAGTTTAGCACTATGACAGAAACGAGTTTTAGGATTATGATGAAACAGTAAATCGATTCGCTCTGCAACAGCACAATTCTGTCGTACTGAGATCTGACGAAACCACTCGGCAGAAAACTATTTGTCAGAAGGACAGACCTATGGTAAAATATTTACGATTAACTTTATACAGACTTTATCGAATGTGTATTATAAACTTTCTGCTTATTTTTAAGACGATTAAGAGTTTCCTGGTCGTTTAAGATTATCGAAAAGGGCCACCATTGTAAAATTGTTGTAAAAATGTCCAAACTAGTAACACACCTTTAAAAGGTTAATGATCGAAATGCTTTTAAAGTTAAAACCCTCTCCCCGTTTCGCCGAAAGGTCTTCCTTCTCATCAGTAAGGCAGGGTGTCCCGTGCTCCTTTGGACAGTATTGATAAATACTGTATAGGGTCGAGATATAGCGTAGTTCTATAAGATAAACCAGTACGGTGCATTTATAATCGCATCGTCAAAATTGATTGACTACTTTAGCAATGGAAATAGCATATTTTAAGATTTATTTGTATATAATTTATTTAGCCAGCTGTCACTGACATAATTTTAATTACAATTTAAAAAATAAGAAAATGTGTTTTTGTGTGTTCATGTCTTTCCGCACACAAATTGCCTCATTAAATTTCTCCTTCAAAAACGTATTTTTTTATTCCCCTTCGAACTTCGCAATTAATTACTTACCGGGAAATTTAAATATAGGGTTGTGCGAGAGTTTTATAGTTTTGAAAAACACTCGGAAGTCCTAGTCGAGTAGTTCCCCCGTTTACCTTGAGTTGGTGCGCGCGATCGCATTTTACGGCCGTTTTTTACACAGTAAACATCAGTCATGAACGGCCACCATAAAACTTTTGTTATTTTACTCGAATTAAAGTGATTTTTAGTTATAAATATCGATAAATTTATTTTAATTTTTTCCATTCTTTAATTTGAGATATTTTCCTGCTTATTTGGATTTGGATCCTGCTGTATTTGGTTATTTGGATGGGTGACCGCTTGGGAACAGTTTACATAGCAGTCGCAATTTAAATACGGTAAGTTAATTATTTGTATTTGGACACCCTATATATTTTTGGCCGTAGATAAATTAGTATATCCGACGATTGTATTGTGCCTTCAAGCCACTCGTGAGATATTTAGAACACTCGCTTCGCTCGTGTTCTAGCTTACATCTCACTCGTGGCTTAATGGCATTCATTATACAATCGTTGCATAAACAACTATTAAATTATCTACTTAAATAAGATAAGCAGCCCCTGGAACATAATATAATTGCAACAGTAACAAAACGGGTAAGTTGATTATTAGTTATAATAATAACTTTAATCTCATAGAGAAAGGAATGTGCCTTAATGTAAACTGAACACAATATTAAAAGATTTAGTTCAGTTCCTGTTCTCTCGATTCACTGAAGCTTTTTTCATTACATTCAATTGCATTTTCAACCTTTGTAATTGATATTAAAGTGATTTTCTTCTTACTTGTTGCTTATAAATTCGAAACAAAAACTGAGTTTGTTTTTACGTGCATTCACCTACAAATTCTTTCAGGATTAACTCCAGGGACACGGATATTCATCCGAACAACGAACATATATAAATTCTTGTACAATAACAGAGCAACCTAAATCGTGTGTCTTGCGGTTGTTATTCGACGAATCTCGTTGAAATGAATTGTTTCAGTCTTTGCTGAGCTCCGATTGCGTAAGGACCTGGGGCCCTATTTTTGAAATGGGTGAGTTGGCGGTTGAGTGAGTCACTCATCCCTCAAGTTATTTGTTTCTAATCATAAAATTAAGTCGCAGATAAAAATAAAAATATTCCTATCTAACTTTATGAATTCACAATATCTGTGAATATCGTTTCAATAGGCACTTATTCTTAAAAATTCATAATTTGAATACAGACATAATATACATGAGTATTTCACCAATCCAACCATTTTTACTCACCAAGCAATAGGCTGTTGAGTAAAAACGGGTAAGTTGACAGGAAACAAGCTTCTTCTTCTTCTCTTTTGGAGGAAGTAATAATAGTAATCATGGAAAGCTTTTCTTATTAGGTTATGTTTACTTATTGATACTAAATATTTAAAAGCGTTCGGATAGCCTTTGAACTACTTATAAAATGGCATACAACTAAATTTACCTGTAAATATATCAAGATAAACTAGTTAAAGCCACGAAAAATGAGGTAATTCCTTAAATTGGTCAATGTTTACATTTGGCTTTCTAGTTTGACAGATGTATAGTTTGAAACGTTGACATTCCACGTGGTGGTATAAACAATGCTACCATCAGCTGTTAGGTGACTTGACGAGTGACTCACTACTCAACTCTCAACCGTTTCATAAATAGGGCCCCTGCCCCTGATCTGATTAGTGGAATTGTTGCTTCTGTGTATTTTTTTCAGCATTTAGTGTTTTTACAGGACTCTGTTCTGTTTTATCTATGTTATTGTACAGGTACTCATGGCTGAGTGTTCTGATTCCGCATATTCTATGTACGCTTCCATCTCAGGGCGGGATCGTATTCACCCGAAACGTCGTGAAACTTGTTTTTACTAGTCAGTAATAGCGAATGTCCGAAAAAAATTAAAATCAAAACTAATCATTTAAATGAAGAGGTCGAGTAAACCAAATAAGTAGGAGTGTGCGAGTGGTGATTTCTGAAGTCGAGTCGAGTCGAATTTCAAAAAAATTCGACTCGACTCGACTTGAAACCCGCAAATTTCAAAAAAATTTGCGGGTTTCAAGATTTTTTGAGTCAAGTATTTTGAAGAGTAGGAGTTAAAAATTATAAAATGTATACATGATCATCACATCAAAAATAGAAAGTATTAATTAAAATTTTTTAAAATAATACTTAAAGATACTAAGTAATAATATCTTTTTTTCTTTTTTTAGTAGTAAGTATAGTATCTTTAATTGTAATACTTTAAAGATATACGACTTGGAAGTTCCGGAGTTGAAAGTAAACTTGTTTTCAAACAAAGAAGTGACAATAATTTTGGTCATCTTTAATGTGGATTTATATCCTTACTAAATCTCAGCTTGATGCCGTAACCCAGCTACACGTGCACTTGTATACTTATAACACGTTAGGTTAAAAAAAATATATTTACGGAGATTCAAAAATAAAAAATAAACTCAATTTCATCGAGAATGAGTAGGTAAATTCTAGAAAGGAATTAAATGATATAAATTTATCGATATTAATAGCTCAGCAAAACCACTTTATGTAAAATAACAAAAGTTTTATGGTGGCTGTTTAAGATAGTGTTGAATAGGTGAATAACGGGCCAATTCAATCGCGCGTACCGATTCCGGGTAAGCGGTGGGAGTAACGACTCTACTCGAGTATTTTGCTAAACTTCGAGTCGAATCGAGTAGTGTAGACTCGGCTCAAGAAAGCTCCCCTCGAGTAGGGCCTACTCGCACACTCCTACTTAGCAATAGTTAAATACTCGTGGCCTGAGAAGAATGAGTAAGCCTTATACCTTAGCGATCCTTTATATGGATATACGGTACTTTGGTATTATACGGAGGCCACTATTTTTAGAGATTTTTTTTAACTGGATACCAAAAATAACTACATAATTGGAGAGAATACACTTTAATTGACTTGCTGACAAAATTTAACAGAATTACGATGAGCGGTCTTTGTGTTATGCCTCCTAGAAGGCAGCGATGTCGGTGAGGTAAAGCGTCACCACCGCTAGCGACAACACCCGATCGCCACCCTTATACAGCGCGCTGCGGTGGTTATGTTAGGTTAGGTTATCATAAATATGTTAGTAGGGCTTCCCTAGTTTCGTTACAAATAAACGATAGTGGATGAGTCATACTTTCGCCCGCCAAATCCTGTACGCAAGTGATGCACACACGCTGGTAAATAGCCCGACATAGGCCTACTTGGAGGGATTTGGCGGACGAAGGTATGACTCATCTGTTATCGTTCGATTTGTATAACGAACTGAGGAAAGTTATACTAACGTATTTAATATAACCTAACCTAACACAACCGCCGCAGCGCGCTGTTTGAGGGTGGCCTCCGTATAATACCAAAGTACCGGATATCCTATAGTATAGAGATCGATTTCGTATCCGTAGATCCTTTCTCAGTCATGCAGGATCGAGTCGACCGAGTTCAGTGATACAAATTATATTCACTATGGGTTTCATCGTTTGTAAAAAATCACTTCACAAATGATAAACATTACATGAAACCCAAACGAAGGACATAAATTGAACACATAAACAACTCCAAAGTTTTCCTAACCCGCAAAGTACTATCCCTGAAATGTCGACAACGTGATTAAGAGTCCACCACGTTTTTTGTCCACGTGACGTTTGAGGGTTCTTCCAAACGGGTCTACCTTTGGAAGTTAACCTAAAAGTAGAAAACCACGGATTTTGTGTTCAATTTATTTAATGTGTTTGTGTTTCATGTAATGTTTGTTATCTGTGAAGTGATTTTTAGAAACAAAGAAACCCACCGGGTGAATATAGTTTTATCACGTGAATATAGTTTTATCACCAAAGTCGGTCGACCCGCATCCCGAGTGAGGATCCGAAATCGATTTTTATAGGATCTCCATATGAAAAATCGCTAGTGTAGGCTTGCTCAACCTACACACTATCTCTCACTAGGGCCGTACAAGAACTCGAGTATCGAGCGACTTCGAGCCGAGCTTACACTCCTCGCTTCGGCCCTCGGTTTGGCAAAATAATCTTAAGTTGGAGTCGTGTAGGTACTCTCACCGATCACCCGAAATCGGTACGCTTACGCCGGTATTTCACCCGGTAAACACTACCTTAAACCGCCACCGTAAAGGCGAGTTGTAGAGGGTACCTTGCAGAGAGCGACGCCGGTGTCGAGGCGGTCCATGAAGTTGTTGACGCCGATGTAGAGGTCGGGGTAGAGGCCGTTCAGCCACTCCGCCAAGTCCTCCTTCATGGCGTACAGGTACTCCTCGCTCGACTTGAACGGTCGGAACGACCGGGACTCCAGCAGCACCGACATCTGCAACGACAACAGAGGAAAAGGTCAAGAAATGAATGAATGAATGAAAGAAAAGTTTATTCCCATACAAGCTTAAGCTACTGACATGAAAAATAACAAAATGATTGTAAACATAAATCGTTTATAAATAATAAACTAAACTAAAATATACATAATTGTTGTAGCCTTTAGTGAAAATGAAAGATAAGGAAATCAGCAGACATAGGCAGGTACTGCCTGTGCGTCCGCTGGGTTGCTTTACAAATTATAACTAAGACCACAAAATTGGGAATAATAAAAAAAATGTTAATAAGAATAGTTGAGGTTGAAGTACGGTAGGGAATTTAAAAGTTGCTATATCTGTTTTATGAAAAAATTCTTGACTAAACTCAGAACTTAAAATAAAAAAAAAACTTGAGTAAAGGTTGGTGGGAAATAACTATCCCGAATCCTGCCGGCAAGCAGGAGAGAGAGGTGCGGTAGGGGGGGGGGGAGAAACAGTAGGTGCAAAGGTCGGGTCAGACACGTCTGTAATCGGCCGTGATGATAGCATCGGCGTTGTCCGTACCTAAGCTGAAGATAAATTCATTTACTCGGATTTTAAACAAACTTAGGGAGGGACATTCAAAAATCTTAAGGTTACTAAAAAAGTTACAAATATTGCGGTAAACTATGTGTGACATGTAAAATGAGTTAGTCGTGGAAAAGGTGTAATTAATTGGCAAAACCGTGATTCCAATTTTTGAAGAATATCTAGTGTTGTGACTGTGGGAGATTTCTTCAAAAATGACGCAATGGTTTTTGAAAATATTAATTAAAATACTCTTTAAAGATCGAACAAGACTAAAAAAAATACGAGGACTGTACAGAAAGTAACAGACGTTTTGTCCCTACATCGAGCCCAGTGGTCTCATCCCCGTGACTGATAGTGCGGCATAAACCTCCACTCCTGGTCCCGATCTGAGCCGAGTGTTATTGCCGACCGACCACGCATTTCATTAATGCATCGTTTGAAAATGGCGGTGTCGATTTAAAATCCCGCCGAATGCGAGTTATGTGATTTTAATAGTGTTTTGCTTCCTAAAAAGTTTATTCAATGTTGAATTTCAGCCTAGAGGAGAAAAAAGTAATCCCGAGTCTACTGCGAGGCCCTACGATGGCTTGATGTGCCATTCGAAACATGAGACATGGATAAGTCCGATCGCAGGCGAGTGTGTTGCTGGTCCATGCCGACACGGCGCCCGCCCCACGCAGCGGCAGCAACTTCACAGAACTTTGCCCCCTCGAGTGAGACATTTTCGGACTTACCCTGTATAAACCAGTCTGGTCTTAAGTGATTACCTTTTTCGAGGTTAAGGGAATTTTTAAGCATAAGGGTCTTTGCGAATGGTAAGGAACTGAAAGAAGCAACATTATTAGGTCAAATAAATTTGGCGGGATTTTCAAAGGACATCGCCATTTTGAAATGCTGAAGGAATGAAATGTGTGGTCGGTTAGCAACAAGATTTGGCTCAGATTGGGACCAGGAGTGGAGGTTTAGGCCGCACTATCAGTCACGGAGATGAGACCACTGGGCTAGATGTAGGGACAAAACGTCTGTTACTTTCTGGAAAGCCATCGTAAATAAAATCCGTCGATAGGTAGGAGATCCTACGAAATAGCGGGTTACAGACTTTTGCGGTTCTCAACTGTAGGACACGAGCGAGGTGAGAGTTTTTGGACATAAAAACGACAACTCCGGAGAGTTTGTCGACTTTACCTCGAGGCGACAGCTACGAAACATTTAAGATTACGGTTTAACTACCAAAAATAAAGCGACAAAAATAACATTTTTAAGTAATTTAGGATTATTTTGTCGAACATTATGTAGAAGTAGATCCGATGTAAATCTTATCATCGTTAGATTCGTATACTTCTGAGGAGCGCTGGAAAGTGATTGCAATTTTTCATCGAATCGCTTATGTTATCGATGTGATTATTGTGGACTGCCGGTGATAGCCGGAGTAGCTACATAGTTCAGGTCAGTTACTCTAGACCTCGGGACTAAGTCAGCTAATCATCCGCTATGTATAGCCGTATTAATTGTAAAAATTCCCCCGATAGTGGTTCTTCAAACAAAATAAACTCCTCACAAATGTAACTAAAAACTCCAATACATACCACCAAAAGATTTATCGCGTCTGTCTGATTTCAAAAACCTGAGACAATTTCAAGGAAACACCGCCCCTGCGCACTGCCTGGGCGAGAACATGTGCCTCCAGTCCCTTCAGTATAAAAGTACGGATCGAGGGGAACCGAGGGAGGGCGCCGTGGGCGTCCGCTGAGACGCGGCTCTCTCCTCCCGGCGACATCGCGACAGTATAGCCTGGACCACTTAGTTTGAAACAGACTGTACACCTCGAGCTCTAAAAAGGGTGGAGCGGATTCCCGAGAGGGTCTTTAAAGCGGGTTTAGAGTTACGTGAAACTTTGTTTTCCGACTTCCTTCGCTCAAGGACATTTGTGGGCTTACCCGGCAGCTTTATGACCATTCGACGATAAATTAACTCCCTTCCATTCCATTCGACGTGTTACCGAGCAGTGATGGCGATTGCCCGCAGGATTCAAAATCAAAACATTCTATTTCCGGTCGACCGGGGTATCAAACAACCACTTCGATTATTATCGGAGGGAAAAATATTTAGTGATTTCAGTATGCGTATCGCATAGAACTGAGTCGATTCTTCAAGATTAATTTCATTATTGCGATCGGTCTGCTAACCCCCCTGTGATTGTAGAGATAGTAGTCGGGTCTGATCGGAAGAATAATCGGATCTGATCGGGAATAAACTCGGCTGAGGACCTTCCAGATACTTAATGGCTAGGGCTGATAAAAAATAACAGTTCCTAAAAGGGCCAAAAAAACATCGGACGATATAATGGAATCGACGGAAGATATTATTCTTTTTTGTAATATATTTTATCCTAAATGCGATGGTCTACACTGTGTTCGTATTCGTATTAAAGGCAGGACTTCCTCAGTGAGAGAGCGATCGACTTGAATGAAGTTCAAAGTGGATTCAGTGGCTAGGCGTAAGCGAGGTCACGTCGAATCGCAAGTAAGAGGGGCCCCCGGAATGCAAACTACAGTTCTATGGCAGGAACTGACAGGCACTTGACTCCGGGCACGGTTAGCTCTTCCGGCCACCATGTAGGCGTCATGACAATGGCGAGTCGAGCTGCTCACTGTTTTCACACTGTCAGGCACACAGTGGCGAGTCGAGCTGCTCACTGTTGTCACACTGTCAGGCACACAGTGGCGAGTCGAGCCGCTCACTGTTGTCACACTGTCAGGCACACAGTGGCGAGTCATGCCGCTCACTGTTGTCACACTGTCAGGCACACAGTGGCGAGTCGAGCTGCTCACTGTTGTCACACTGTCAGGCACACAGTGGCGAGTCGAGCCGCTCACTGTTGTCACACTGTCAGGCACACAGTGGCGAGTCATGCCGCTCACTGTTGTCACACTGTCAGGCACACAGTGGCGAGTCGAGCCGCTCACTGTTGTCACACTGTCAGGCACACAGTGGCGAGTCATGCCGCTCACTGTTGTCACACTGTCAGGCACACAGTGGCGAGTCATGCCGCTCACTGTTATCACACTGTCAGGCACTCAGTGGCGAGTCATGCCGCTCACTGTTGTCACACTGTCAGGCACACAGTGGCGAGTCGAGCCGCTCACTGTTGTCACACTGTCAGGCACACAGTGGCGAGTCATGCCGCTCACTGTTGTCACACTGTCAGGCACACAGTGGCGAGTCGAGCCGCTCACTGTTGTCACACTGTCAGGCACACTGTGGCGAGTCGAGCCGCTCACTGTTGTCACACTGTCAGGCACACAGTGGCGAGTCATGCCGCTCACTGTTGTCACACTGCCAGGCACACAGTGGCGAGTCATGCCGCTCACTGTTGTCACACTGTCAGGCACTCAGTGGCGAGTCATGCCGCTCACTGTTGTCACACTGTCAGGCACACAGTGGCGAGTCGAGCCGCTCACTGTTGTCACACTGTCAGGCACACAGTGGCGAGTCATGCCGCTCACTGTTGTCACACTGTCAGGCACACAGTGGCGAGTCGAGCCGCTCACTGTTGTCACACTGTCAGGCACACTGTGGCGAGTCGAGCCGCTCACTGTTGTCACACTGTCAGGCACACAGTGGCGAGTCATGCCGCTCACTGTTGTCACACTGCCAGGCACACAGTGGCGAGTCATGCCGCTCACTGTTGTCACACTGTCAGGCACACAGTGGCGAGTCATGCCGCTCACTCTTGTCACACTGCCAGGCACACAGTGGCGAGTCATGCCGCTCACTGTTGTCACACTGTCAGGCACACAGTGGCGAGTCGAGCCGCTCACTGCTGTCACACTGTCAGGCACACAGTGGCGAGTCGAGCCGCTCACTGTTGTCACACTGTCAGGCACACAGTGGCGAGTCATACCGCTCACTGTTGTCACACTGTCAGGCACACAGTGGCGAGTCGAGCCGCTCACTGTTGTCACACTGTCAGGCACACAGTGGCGAGTCATGCCGCTCACTGTTGTCACACTGTCAGGCACACAGTGGCGAGTCATGCCGCTCACTATTGTCACACTGTCAGGCACTCAGTGGCGAGTCGAGCTGCTCACTGTTGTCACACTGTCAGGCACACAGTGGCGAGTCAGTGGCGAGTCGAGCCGCTCACTGTTGTCACACTGTCAGGCACACAGTGGCGAGTCGAGCCGCTCACTGTAGTCACACTGTCAGGCACACAGTGGCGAGTCGAGCCGCTCACTGTTGTCACACTGTCAGGCACACAGTGGCGAGTCGAGCCGCTCACTGTTGTCACGCTGTCAGGCACACAATGGCGAGTCATGCCGCTCACTGTTGTCACACTGTCAGGCACTCAGTGGCGAGTCATGCCGCTCACTGTTGTCACACTGTCAGGCACACAGTGGCGAGTCGAGCCGCTCACTGTTGTCACACTGTCAGGCACACAGTGGCGAGTCGAGCCGCTCACTGTTGTCACACTGTCAGGCACACAGTGGCGAGTCATGCAGCTCACTGTTGTCACACTGTCAGGCACACTGTGGCGAGTCGAGCTGCTCACTGTTGTCACACTGTCAGGCACACAGTGGCGAGTCATGCCGCTCACTGTTGTCGCACTTTCAGGCACACAGTGGCGAGTCGAGCTGCTCACTGTTGTCACACTGTCAGGCACACAGTGGCGAGTCGAGCTGCTCACTGTTGTCACACTGTCAGGCACACAGTGGCGAGTCGAGCTGCTCACTGCTGTCACACTGTCAGGCACACAGTGGCGAGTCATGCCGCTCACTGCTGTCACACTGTCAGGCACACAGTGGCGAGTCGAGCTGCTCACTGCTGTCACACTGTCAGGCACACAGTGGCGAGTCGAGCTGCTCACTGCTGTCACACTGTCAGTCACACAGTGGCGAGTCATGCCGCTCACTGCTGTCACACTGTCAGGCACACAGTGAAGAGTCGAGCCGCTCACTGTTGTCACACTGCCAGGCACACAGTGGCGAGTCATGCCGCTCACTGTTGTCACACTGTCAGGCACACAGTGGCGAGTCATGCCGCTCACTGTTGTCACACTGTCATGCACACAGTGGCGAGTCGAGCTGCTTACTGTTGTCACACTGTCAGGCACACAGTGGCGAGTCATGCCGCTCACTCTTGTCACACTGTCAGGCACACAGTGGCGAGTCATGCCGCTCACTGTTGTCACACTGTCAGGCACACAGTGGCGAGTCATGCCGCTCACTGTTGTCGCACTGTCAGGCACACAGTGGCGAGTCGAGCCGCTCACTGTTGTCACACTGTCAGGCACACTGTGGCGAGTCGAGCCGCTCACTGTTGTCGCACTGTCAGGCACACAGTGGCGAGTCATGCCGCTCACTGTTGTCGCACTGTCAGGCACACAGTGGCGAGTCGAGCCGCTCACTGTTGTCACACTGTCAGGCACACTGTGGCGAGTCGAGCCGCTCACTGTTGTCGCACTGTCAGGCACACAGTGGCGAGTCATGCCGCTCACTGTTGTCACACGGTCAGGCACACAGTGGCGAGTCATGCCGCTCACTGTTGTCACACTGTCAGGCACACAGTGGCGAGTCATGCCGCACACTGTTGTCACACTGTCAGGAACACAGTGGCGAGTCATGGCGCTCACTGTTGTCACACTGTCAGGCACACAGTGGCGAGTCGAGCCGCTCACTGTTGTCACACTGTCAGGCACACAGTGAAGAGTCGAGCTGCTCACTGATGTCACACTATCAGGCACACAGTGGCGAGTCGAGCCGCTCACTGTTGTCACACTGTCAGGCACACAGTGGCGAGTCATGCCGCTCACTGTTGTCACACTGTCAGGCACACAGTGGCGAGTCGAGCCGCTCACTGTTGTCACACTGTCAGACACACAGTGAAGAGTCGAGCTGCTCACTGTTGTCACATTATCAGGCACACAGTGGCGAGTCGAGCCGCTCACTGTTGTCTCACTGTCAGGCACACAGTGGCGAGTCGAGCCGCTCACTGTTGTCACACTGTCAGGCACACAGTGGCGAGTCATGCCGCTCACTGTTGTCACACTGTCAGGCACACAGTGGCGAGTCGAGCCGCTCACTGTTGTCACACTGTCAGGCACACAGTGGCGAGTCGAGCCGCTCACTGATGTCACACTATCAGGCACACAGTAACGAGTCGAGCCGCTCACTGTTGTCACACTGTCAGGCACACAGTGGCGAGTCGAGCCGCTCACTGTTGTCACACTGTCAGGCACACAGTGGCGAGTCGAGCTGCTCACTGTTGTCACACTGTCAGGCACACAGTGGCGAGTCGAGCCGCTCACTGTTGTCACACTGTCAGGCACACAGTGGCGAGTCGAGCCGCTCACTGATGTCACACTATCAGGCACACAGTGGCGAGTCGAGCCGCTCACTGTTGTCACACTGTCGGTCGTTCGTATTACCTTTCTGGTTAAATATAATCATTTTGTAACCGTATGCTCCGGGTTTGAAAAAAGACACCTATGCCCCGGAAGCAAACCTCCCATAGAGTACCCTCCCCTCCCCACCCACTTCGATTACAAAAGCAGTTCCCAAACAATTTTGGAATATTATTTCGTTTATTATTCGTGCCGAACGAAGAGAAGTTAAAAACCGAAGCGATATTAATATAATATACCCGCATCAACAATAGCTCGGGAAACTTTTAATATTCCGGCTTCATATTTTACCCCGTTTCACCCCTCGAGCCGAACTCATAAACATAATCGGTATTACGAGTCGGTCGATACAAGCGTTAAGGACAACATGCGACATGTCGGGCTGTACATATTTCGGGCGAGTATTGCGTGACAAGTCGCTTGCTGAACATCGACAAAAATCCAAACCGCCACGCGCTGAACATTCTGGCCTTGTCGGTGGACATGTGGGGAAGGACCCGATACATTCGATCATTTAGACCTTTTTGGGGGGGATGTTGGAAGGAACCTATATATGTTCGAACATTTTTCAACCACTCACACTTTGACGTGCACGGCTGCTAGGTGAGGCTGTATGTATATATATATACGTCACGTCACATCTATTTCCGCGGTGTATACTCGCTTTACAAACACGTGACGCACGGTTGGAACCGAACATGGACGTCACTTGTATGTACAGCCTCTGCAGAGTATACACGGCCGAACGTGGACGTCACGTCACGTCACTTGTATGTACAGCCTCTGCAGAGTATACGCGGCCGAACGTGGACGTCACGTCACGTCACTTGTATGTACAGCCTCTGCAGAGTATACGCGGCCGAACGTGGACGTCACGTCACGTCACTCTGCTAAAGTCCATTCGGCCATTCCGCTGTTGACGTCGCGCCCCATGCGGACGTGGCGTGACGCGCCGTGTATGTGCAGCAACACCTAGACACCGGCGACCGTCGCGCCGCCGACCTTGACGCTCCTACATCTCCGGTAAACGTCACTCCATTAATGCTCGATTCACACGAACGCCTTTCCCGCACGCACCGCGAGGTTTACTAAACGAGCCGTCTTAATTTTTTTCCATAACGAGATTTCAGATTTGTAGGAGGCAAATTATTTTAACGACCGGTTTCGATCGACATTGACCGATTCCGTGACTCCCACGCGTCGCGCGGCGCGGCCACTGCTCCACCTTTCGACAGCCTCTAGCTTCGGTGTCTTCTTATTAATCTATACTATATAATAGCGGTGGTCTTTGTCTGTATATCTGTCGGAGGCGTCGTTCTGGGAATTTCTAAAACAAATCGATCGATTACATTTCTGCCTTATCACTACAGTGTGACCCGAGCCGACGGCTCTAGTGACCGACCACCGTCCGAGAAAAAAGTATGGCTACAATATGTAGATTGTTTCACTTTTAAAAGAGGGTTTCATTTTTCCCGTCGGTTCGATCGACAAAGAGTGGGGGTTTAAAGATACTATCCCTGTTTACAGTCGCAACGCGTCGGAGACTCTCCGGTTCTTGTGCGATAGCCGACTGACCGACATTTAGTCTAAGCGACTAAACTATTCATTTTCGCATTTACTGTTATCATTAAAGTATATTTTCACTTTAGAGTTTACATTGCGAAAATTCATTCGGGTGCGTTCACTTTAAAATTGTCAACATCTTAGTAGACTTTCGGTTTCGTCTGTATCTCGTATTTATCATTTACACAGACCACTTATTACGAGTGTACTTCAGAATTCGTATGATATAGACCGGTCGATACACAGCAAAAATCCTTTTGCTGAGAAGAGCCCCTGGAGGCTTACAACAACGTATAACAGAGGTCGTTACAGCCCTAAAAATAAAACTTAAATCGTCGAGGTTTTGACTTTGGAAAGTGGTCGGAGGCCAAAAACAGCAGCCGGTCACCGCGGCGGGCGTTGGCGAAGGAAGGGTGCGGGTTGTCAGCGAACGATTTTTCAGGTGCGATTTCCATTAAGCCTGGAATAATTGCGTCTGTTTGTAAACAGAGAGGTGATCTTTTCCATATATGGGGGCCATAACTCCCGGAGGCCGACCTTGGGAACCGGTCGCCGCTCGGCCGTCTCGTCTTAATCCTTCGTCTTTTTCTAAATCCGACCGACAGGTCTGTCATCTCCGAGCTTTCTTGTAACAGGTTTGTTTACGGTGTCGCGTAACAGCGTTTATATGCCGTATTGAGATAATGTTGCAGTACGACGTTTAACAGCGTGTCGTCTTGCAGCAATGTTGCAGGGCGTTGTGTGTTGTCATGCAGTAATGTTACTATGTGTCGTTTACTGGGTGTGCCGCCTTGCGGTACGACGCATAAAAACGTCTGTCGTCTTAAAGTAATGCTGCAGTGCGACGTATAACAGCATGTACTGCCTTGCAGAAATGTTGCAGTAAGTTGTATAACAACGTGTGTCATCTTGCAGTAATGTTGCAGTACGACGTATAACAGCGTGTGGCGTCTTGCATTAATGTTGTAATATGACGTATAACAGCGTGTGTCGTCTCGCAATAATATTGCAGTAGGTCGTATAACAGCGTGTGTCGTCTCGCAGTAATGCAACGTACAAAAGTTACATAAGGTTTCCAGAGAATTTTGAGATATCCTGTGTAAAATCTAATTGGGTTTTTATAAAGGTATATGACAAGCTTCAAGAATTGAGCGGGTTAAAAGTAATTATAGAAATCAATAAAATCTCTACAGATTGTCGACGGACAGAGAAAAAGAGCATTTTAAGTACCATTTTATAGGGACTTTTTTCTTTATTTTTGTCAGAAGAGATAATTTCCGAAGTTTTTGTATGAAAATGAATGAAAAGGATATTAATGAAATTAATGATCGGAGGGAATTTGAATGAGTTGGGTTGTATGGTATATGGGCAGGAGGAAGAATATTTGCGGCGAGGAGAAGGAAGAGGCAAATTTAGATAATCATTTAGATAATCTAAAGCGACACCATTTTACCCGGCACGGACTCCATTTGAATCATGAGGGAAAAGAAATAGCTGCCAACCTTATAATAAAAGCAATGGATTTGAATTACAGGAAAAACGTCTTGGCTAATAAAAGAAAAAGTAAAAACAGAATTTCAAATTAGACACAATGTAAACAAGACAACAGGGACCTAATAACGAGATCGGAGATCCAAGAACCCAGACATGAAAATGAAGATGAACCACTACCTGTCATAAGATCTGAAGCAACCGAAGAACTCATTGCACGTTTACACACTTCTTCAGATAGCATTTGTAAAGATGATAGCATTTTTTTACTAAACACAAAGCCCAATCTGATAGCAAAATAAATTGTAATAAATTCAAAAAAAATTATTGGATGTAACAGTAAAATATCAGAAAATCCATCAGAAATTCCATTGTCATGCTTATTACTTCATTTAAACATTCAGGGTTCTAGTTTGAGTAAATTTGTTGTTATCAAAGTTACTTTAGATTTTTTTTAAAGTTATATCCACAGATTATTTGCTTATCAGAGCACTGGATTGATGAAAATGATAGCTTTTTAATCAACTGTTTTAGTTCATACAAACTAGCCACAATTTATCACAGAAAAGTCAAAAATAGAGGAGGTGTATGTATTTTTGTGAAAAACGATATTATTTTTTAAGAAAGGTTAGATATTATTTTGATGTCAACTGAAGATGTTTTTGAGTGTTCAGCTATTGAAACTAAGGTCGGTTATGATTCCAAAATGTCCATATTTGTTGTTATCTATAGAACACCAAATGATCAGAATTTGAGTTATTTCTTTGCATGTTTAGAAAAATTATTGCAACACCTTGAAATTGACAAGTATAAAAAGTTGATTTATATTAGTGGATATTTCAATATAGATTTATTAGTTGATAATGAAAAAAGTTTTAGATTTAAGACCTTACTTATGCCATTTGGTTACAAGACATTTTTCAATGAAGCAACTCGAATAACCCTAACTACAGCAACATGTTTAGATAATGTAATATCAAATGTTAATTTAGAGGATAAGACATGTGAGAGTTGATTTTGGAGTCTCTGACCATTTGGGCCAAATAATACGTCAAAAAGATTTACTTAAAAAAAGTGAGGAAAAAATATTTATGTCGAAGCGTACAATAAATGAGAAATCAACTAATCTTTTGATTGACAGTTTGGCTAGGGAAAGTTGGGAAGATTGTTTATCACTTCAAACCTGTAATGAAAGCTTCAATGAATTTTTTAAAATATTTTATAGCTCGTTTTTGAATAGCTGCCCAATAAAAACAAAAGCTTTAACAAAAAAGGATAAAAACCAGGCTTGGGTGGCTAGAGGGATTCGAGTTTCCAGTAAGAAAAAATAGGAGTTGTATAAAATATCTAGAACTAACTCTAACCCTGATTTTTTTAATATTTCAAAAATTACAAAAGAGTTTAAAAAAAGTTGTTTTAGCAGCTAAAAGATTACATAACTTAAGGTTGATTTAAAAAAGTGATAATATAAGCAAGACCTCATGGAATATTGTAAAAAATGAACTTGGATCAGGTCACAAAGAGCAATGTTGTCCTGATGTCAGAATTGATGGGGAAGTGATTTCAGATCCCGTTGCTGTGGCAAATTATATGAATAGCTAGTATACAAGTGTGGCAGACGGTTTTCAAAATAATTCATCGGTATCGGAATCTGTTCAGAATGTAATTAAGGGTTCTTTGAACATCCCTTATTTATTCAAATTTGAGCCTGTTTCTGAATCACTTGTTTTATCTTGTATTAAAAAACTGAAAAACAAAAATTCAACAGAATGGGACGGAATCCCTGTAAAACTAATTAAAGCCCTGGCAATTTTTATAGTAAAGCCTCTGAGTCATTATATAAATATTTCATTTAAAACCGGATATTTTCCTGATAGGTTGAAATATGCCCAAATAATACCGATTTTCAAAAAAGGTGATTCCCAAGAATTATCTAACTATCGACCTGTAGCTCTCTTGCCAGTTTTGTCCAAGGTTTTTGAAGAAGTCGCTCTTCTGCAGATAGTACCATTTCTTGAAAAAAATGAATTGTTAAATAGAAGTCAATTTGGTTTTAGGAAGAAAAGAAGCACTTCAGACGCAATAGTTGATCTTATTACCGATGCCGCGGAGGCCTTGGACAGATCTCAGAGGGCCATGGGCATTTTCTGTGATCTGTCTAAGGCCTTCGACTGTGTAAGGCATGAAATCCTCCTTGAGAAACTAAAGCTGTACGGTATTGATGGTTTGACTCTTTCCTGATTTGAAGGCTATCTTTCGAACAGATTTCAGCAAGTTGTTGTTACAGATAAGTCCAACGTAAGGCATTCTTCAACCTGGTGTCCTGTGTTTCATGGTGTACCCCAGGGCTCTAAAATTGGACCTCTTCTTTTCATTTTTTATGTTAATGATCTAGCTTTCTCTGTTTCATAAAAAAATCATTCAATTTGCAGATGACACCACAATGTTAATAAAGGCACCATCCATCTCTCTTGCTGCTGACCTAGCTACTAAAGAAATAACTTCCATGGAAAATTGGTTCAGGCAAAATGGTCTTCAACTAAATTGTTCGAAAACTCACCTACTTCATTTTCATAACCGACAATTAAATACAGGTAGGGTAATTCTTGATTTGGAATCAGGGGAGAAAATTGAATCATCAGTAAAGACTAAATTTCTGGGTTTATGTATAAATGAACAACTTAAATGGACTGATCACCAACACCAACTGACTTCATCGCTGGCTAAATCTATTTTTGCCTTAAGAGAGGTGTTTCAAACTACTGGTTTAAAAGCAGCTCTGATGGTTTACCACTCGTATTTTATGTCCAGAGCATCCTATGGTATTGTCTCTTGGGGGAGTAACTCATCAATAATGAATCATTGTTTTATTCTTCAAAAGAAGGCCTTAAGGATCCTATCTAATGTTGGACCTCTTACCTCATGCCGCCCTCTCTTTACTCAGATGAATCTGTTGACGATTCATGCTGTATACATACATCAAATTTGCATGTTTGTAAGAAAAAACTATGAAAATTTTGTTTCAGAAAACTATGTTCATTCCTACAACACTCGGCATAGAAATATTTTTCAATATCCAATACCTTATATGAGAAGTCTCCATTGTACATGGGAAGGAAAATCTACAATAATCTCCCCATTCAGATTAAATCTGAGGAAAGATTCATGATATTTAACAAAAAGCTAAAAGATTACTTAAAATCACTCTGCCCCTACTCAGTAACGATTTTCTTTTCACAGTAAATAAATAGCTACAATTTCGCACCAGATGCAGGATTGCTCTTTGTTAGTTTAATATTCAAATTTATGTCATCGAGATAGGAGAGATGTAAAACTGTTTTGTAGACGTAAAAAGTTATACACCGTCATTATCTTTAAAAACAGGAGCACAATAAGTTCTGGATGGCTGCTTGGTGATAGACCCATTTACATTTTTGTAACTCGAAGATTTTGTCCAGGTTATTTTTGCTTCGAGATCACCACGATATATATGGAATATCTAATGCGATCTTTCCAAGAGACATTGGAGAGCCAATTTCAAGTACAGTATTTCTATATAGAGCTTGTAATTACAAATACATCGCTATCTTGTGAACACTATTATAAGTTATTGTGGATGATGGGTCCGAGGCATCCTGCGATTATCTCCCCCTCTATTTCTTTTTCACCTTATCTATTTTTTGCTGGCATACGGTTCGTCCAGCTGCTCGATCCCAACGTGGCAAAACGGCAAAAAGTTTGAGCGTGTACGGAGGCCCTGACCCCTCGACGAGGTGGGACCGACGTAACCCTTCAGCGACCAGGCATGTGAAAGGCACGTCCTGGGCTGACGAAACACTGTACTAAAGAGATCCCTGCTTATCTTTATTACCAAAGAAAGGTATAAAATTATCTTGTACACTGCCGAATGATTCTTGTGATGGTTACAACGACTATTGGTTGCAGACCTCCAGGGTTTAATTTCAAGAGCTAGATTAATAAAAAGATTCCTCTTCAAACAACAGAGGAAAGGTAGGAGGAGAGGTCTTGTTGATTAAGGTGGTGTAAAACAACATTCAAATTTGTGTTTTACCGGTTGTCAGTTCGTACAAATGTTTAGTGTTTTCGTTGTACTAAATGTGACTCTTCAACGCCACGTACCTTGAAGCGGAATGTTTTATTAATTTAGCTCGATAACAACTTGGAAATGGACCCTTGAGGTCTGAACGCAATGGTCCTTGTAACCGACACAAGAATCATTTGGCGGTATACCAGGTAGTTTTATACATCGCTTCGGTAATGTACAGAGATTCGGAGGCTAATCAATCGTTGTCTTTTTGGGGATAGGGGCGGTCTGCAGTATTCGCCGCTTTCAGGGACGTTCTCTCTGGGGGGAGCTTCTCCCCTGAATTTAAAAATCTAAAAGTTGGGAATTTACGCCTTCTATTTAGTAAAATTAAACTGAAATTGAACGTAAAATGCAAGAACTTGACCATTTTAAATTAAAATTTCGATAGTTTAAAAGCTTACCGATCTATTGGACTGAACTCATAGAGAACATTTATGTGAACCTTTTTTTAATATATACTTTTGTAGAGACAGCGATGCATTACATCGTCACAGGTTCAGAAAAGTAAATTATTTCATTGGTTTAATTGACAGTCCGTAGTTTACTCCACATACCTTTTGTAATAAAATAAAATACCTTAATCACTTCAAATTTTATTCCCGTTACAAATTTCAAATTTTGTGCGACCATCAGAATTTCATTTAGTGGTAGAGCCTTCATAAGTTCAAAAGCAAAGACTTTAGATTACATTTCATAAAACTGTCTCTGAGAAAATGTCTACTGTTACGTGGGTAATAAACTGGGGTCAGTTGTGACGAAAGAGAAATGGCATAATCCAAAGATGAGATTCTAGGAAAGGAGAGGTCTAACCACAGGAGTAGTTACACCGGGAGACGTTACCGTGGAACGTGCTGCGGCCTTAATAAACAGAATATGGGGAAAGGTGTTGTACAACTCGGGGTTACGCCACCACCGGTATGGTGCTCGGGTTGTCCAAAAAGTACGAAAACATTTTGCTTTTTTTAAGAATACACATTCTGATTATCAATTGATAAGCTTAATCGAATGTTGACCATTCAAGGTCTGTAGAGAATAATAATATTGTAAGGCTACCTCAAACCCATAAGACCCTGTGGAGTAAAAAAAGATTTAGGTGTTGGGTAAAAATATAGCCTCACTCGAAGTTTCAGTAACAAGTTCCCTGTGATTGGCCAAGATATTTTTTCCCACCTGGCGGTTACAGTCGAGCTACTTCTCTCCGATCCAACTATGTCGGCAAGGTTTTTTTTCAATTTTTGTGCAAAGGAGCCATAGTGTTTGTTATTAATCTTGCATGAATTCATCTACCATGACATCATGGGGATGGCCTCGGGAGCGAGTCAATTCTAACTACTCTTGTACTTCATTCGGTGAGTGTGTAAAGTAAAGCCCCTCCCCTTAAATAATATTTGTATATGAAAGAACCAATCAGAGAAGAGGCGGTCCATATGTTCCAAAGGATGGTTCACAGCTAATCCCCTTAGTGATTTCAATTGAATGAATACTATATGATATGAATAATAAATAAAGCGTGTGTATGCATTAATTTGTCTAACGAACAATTGATTTACTTATTGTAAAGCACACGTGCATTCTACGTTCACTGCAAACAAACATAACCATAATTGGCTTTGTCAACAGACATCCAGTTCCAGCTCCAGATTTTAATAAAGCTCTTTGGAGATTAGTAGCTATAACATCAGGTACTCATGTGATACAGCCTGCCAACATTACAGCTGATGCAGGAGGTGTGGCTTTACTTTACACTCTCGTTGAATGAAGCATAATTAGCAAAGGCTGAATTTTATATCGATGAAAATATATTTAAATTTCAAGCGAATCGACGAAACCGCAAACCTAAAGGGTTCCAAACACGTTCGAACAGTCGGCTGAACTAAGGAGAATCCATGTCTACTGAGGAGACCGCTAGCCGCAGCCACACAACTCGCCGAGTCGCTGGTTTGTTCTGGCTCTAGTATCGTTATTGACCCGACCGCTGGCCGCAGCCACACAACTCGCCGAGTCGCTGGTTTGTTCTGGCTCTAGTATCGTTATTGACCCGACCGCTAGCAGCAGCCACACAACTCGCCGAGTCGCTGGTTTGTTCTGGCTCTAGTATCGTTATTGACCCGACCGCTGGCCGCAGCCACACAACTCGCCGAGTCGCTGGTTTGTTCTGGCTCTAGTATCGTTATTGACCCGAACGCTAGCCGCAGCCACACAACTCGCCGAGTCGCTGGTTTGTTCTGGCTCTAGTATCGTTATTGACCCGACCGCTAGCCGCAGCCACACAACTCGCCGAGTCGCTGGTTTGTTCTGGCTCTAGTATCGTTATTGACCCGACCGCTGGCCGCAGCCACACAACTCGCCGAGTCGCTGGTTTGTTCTGGCTCTAGTATCGTTATTGACCCGACCGCTGGCCGCAGCCACACAACTCGCCGAGTCGCTGGTTTGTTCTGGCTCTAGTATCGTTATTGACCCGACCGCTGGCCGCAGCCACACAACTCGCCGAGTCGCTGGTTTGTTCTGGCTCCAGTATCGTTATTGACGCGACCGCTGGCAGCAGCCACACAACTCGCCGAGTCGCTGGTTTGTTCTGGCTCCAGTATCGTTATTGACCCGACCGCTGGCCGCAGCCACACAACTCGCCGAGTCGCTGGTTTGTTCTGGCTCTAGTATCATTGTTGACCCGACCGCTGGCAGCAGCCACACAACTCGCCGAGTCGCTGGTTTGTTCTGGCTCTAGTATCATTGTTGACCCGACCGCTGGCCGCAGCCACACAACTCGCCGAGTCGCTGGTTTGTTCTGGCTCTAGTATCATTGTTGACCCGACTGCTGGCAGCAGCCACACAACTCGCCGAGTCGCTGGTTTGTTCTGGCTCTAGTATCATTGTTGACCCGACCGCTGGCCGCAGCCACACAACTCGCCGAGTCGCTGGTTTGTTCTGGCTCTAGTATCATTGTTGACCCGACCGCTGGCAGCAGCCACACATCTCGCCGAGTCGCTGGTTTGTTCTGGCTCTAGTATCATTGTTGACCCGACCGCTGGCAGCAGCCACACAACTCGCCGAGTCGCTGGTTTGTTCTGGCTCTAGTATCGTTATTGACCCGACCGCTGGCCGCAGCCACACAACTCGCCGAGTCGCTGGTTTGTTCTGGCTCTAGTATCATTGTTGACCCGACCGCTGGCAGCAGCCACACAACTCGCCGAGTCGCTGGTTTGTTCTGGCTCTAGTATCATTGTTGACCCGACCGCTGGCAGCAGCCACACATCTCGCCGAGTCGCTGGTTTGTTCTGGCTCTAGTATCATTGTTGACCCGACCGCTGGCAGCAGCCACACAACTCGCCGAGTCGCTGGTTTGTTCTGGCTCTAGTATCATTGTTGACCCGACCGCTGGCAGCAGCCACACATCTCGCCGAGTCGCTGGTTTGTTCTGGCTCTAGTATCATTGTTGACCCGACCGCTGGCAGCAGCCACACATCTCGCCGAGTCGCTGGTTTGTTCTGGCTCTAGTATCATTGTTGACCCGACCGCTGGCCGCAGCCACACAACTCGCCGAGTCGCTGGTTTGTTCTGGCTCTAGTATCGTTATTGACCCGACCGCTGGCCGCAGCCACACAACTCGCCGAGTCGCTGGTTTGTTCTGGCTCTAGTATCATTGTTGACCCGACCGCTGGCAGCAGCCACACAACTCGCCGAGTCGCTGGTTTGTTCTGGCTCTAGTATCGTTATTGACCCGACCACTGGCCGCAGCCACACAACTCGCCGAGTCGCTGGTTTGTTCTGGCTCTAGTATCATTGTTGACCCGACCGCTGGCAGCAGCCACACATCTCGCCGAGTCGCTGGTTTGTTCTGGCTCTAGTATCATTGTTGACCCGACCGCTGGCCGCAGCCACACAACTCGCCGAGTCGCTGGTTTATTCTGGCTCTAGTATCGTTATTGACCCGACCGCTGGCCGCAGCCACACAACTCGCCGAGTCGCTGGTTTGTTCTGGCTCTAGTATCATTGTTGACCCGACCGCTGGCAGCAGCCACACAACTCGCCGAGTCGCTGGTTTGTTCTGGCTCTAGTATCGTTATTGACCCGACCGCTGGCCGCAGCCACACAACTCGCCGAGTCGCTGGTTTGTTCTGGCTCTAGTATCATTGTTGACCCGACCGCTGGCAGCAGCCACACAACTCGCCGAGTCGCTGGTTTGTTCTGGCTCTAGTATCATTGTTGACCCGACCGCTGGCAGCAGCCACACATCTCGCCGAGTCGCTGGTTTGTTCTGGCTCTAGTATCATTGTTGACCCGACCGCTGGCAGCAGCCACACAACTCGCCGAGTCGCTGGTTTGTTCTGGCTCTAGTATCATTGTTGACCCGACCGCTGGCAGCAGCCACACAACTCGCCGAGTCGCTGGTTTGTTCTGGCTCTAGTATCATTGTTGACCCGACCGCTGGCAGCAGCCACACAACTCGCCGAGTCGCTGGTTTGTTCTGGCTCTAGTATCATTGTTGACCCGACCGCTGGCAGCAGCCACACATCTCGCCGAGTCGCTGGTTTGTTCTGGCTCTAGTATCGTTATTGACCCGACCGCTGGCAGCAGCCACACAACTCGCCGAGTCGCTGGTTTGTTCTGGCTCTAGTATCGTTATTGACCCGACCGCTGGCCGCAGCCACACAACTCGCCGAGTCGCTGGTTTGTTCTGGCTCTAGTATCGTTATTGACCCGACCGCTGGCAGCAGCCACACAACTCGCCGAGTCGCTGGTTTGTTCTGGCTCTAGTATCATTGTTGACCCGACCGCTGGCCGCAGCCACACAACTCGCCGAGTCGCTGGTTTGTTCTGGCTCTAGTATCGTTATTGACCCGACCGCTGGCCGCAGCCACACAACTCGCCGAGTCGCTGGTTTGTTCTGGCTCTAGTATCGTTATTGACCCGACCGCTGGCCGCAGCCACACAACTCGCCGAGTCGCTGGTTTGTTCTGGCTCTAGTATCGTTATTGACCCGACCGCTGGCCGCAGCCACACAACTCGCCGAGTCGCTGGTTTGTTCTGGCTCTAGTATCGTTATTGACCCGACCGCTGGCCGCAGCCACACAACTCGCCGAGTCGCTGGTTTGTTCTGGCTCTAGTATCATTGTTGACCCGACCGCTGGCAGCAGCCACACAACTCGCCGAGTCGCTGGTTTGTTCTGGCTCTAGTATCATTGTTGACCCGACCGCTGGCAGCAGCCACACATCTCGCCGAGTCGCTGGTTTGTTCTGGCTCTAGTATCATTGTTGACCCGACCGCTGGCCGCAGCCACACATCTCGCCGAGTCGCTGGTTTGTTCTGGCTCTAGTATCGTTATTGACCCGACCGCTGGCCGCAGCCACACATCTCGCCGAGTCGCTGGTTTGTTCTGGCTCTAGTATCGTTATTGACCCGACCGCTGGCCGCAGCCACACATCTCGCCGAGTCGCTGGTTTGTTCTGGCTCTAGTATCGTTATTGACCCGACCGCTGGCCGCAGCCACACATCTCGCCGAGTCGCTGGTTTGTTCTGGCTCTAGTATCGTTATTGACCCGACCGCTGGCCGCAGCCACACAACTCGCCGAGTCGCTGGTTTGTTCTGGCTCTAGTATCATTGTTGACCCGACCGCTGGCCGCAGCCACACATCTCGCCGAGTCGCTGGTTTGTTCTGGCTCTAGTATCATTGTTGACCCGACCGCTGGCCGCAGCCACACATCTCGCCGAGTCGCTGGTTTGTTCTGGCTCTAGTATCATTGTTGACCCGACCGCTGGCCGCAGCCACACATCTCGCCGAGTCGCTGGTTTGTTCTGGCTCTAGTATCGTTATTGACCCGACCGCTGGCAGCAGCCACACATCTCGCCGAGTCGCTGGTTTGTTCTGGCTCTAGTATCGTTATTGACCCGACCGCTGGCCGCAGCCACACAGCTCGCCGAGTCGCTGGTTTGTTCTGGCTCTAGTATCGTTAGCAGCCACACATCTCGCCGAGTCGCTGGTTTGTTCTGGCTCTAGTATCATTGTTGACCCGACCGCTGGCCGCAGCCACACATCTCGCCGAGTCGCTGGTTTGTTCTGGCTCTAGTATCATTGTTGACCCGACCGCTGGCCGCAGCCACACAACTCGCCGAGTCGCTGGTTTGTTCTGGCTCTAGTATCGTTGTTGACCCGACCGCTGGCAGCAGCCACACATCTCGCCGAGTCGCTGGTTTGTTCTGGCTCTAGTATCATTGTTGACCCGACCGCTGGCAGCAGCCACACATCTCGCCGAGTCGCTGGTTTGTTCTGGCTCTAGTATCGTTGTTGACCCGACCGCTGGCAGCAGCCACACATCTCGCCGAGTCGCTGGTTTGTTCTGGCTCTAGTATCATTGTTGACCCGACCGCTGGCAGCAGCCACACATCTCGCCGAGTCGCTGGTTTGTTCTGGCTCTAGTATCGTTGTTGACCCGACCGCTGGCAGCAGCCACACAACTCGCCGAGTCGCTGGTTTGTTCTGGCTCTAGTATCATTGTTGACCCGACCGCTGGCAGCAGCCACACATCTCGCCGAGTCGCTGGTTTGTTCTGGCTCTAGTATCATTGTTGACCCGACTGCTGGCAGCAGCCACACATCTCGCCGAGTCGCTGGTTTGTTCTGGCTCTAGTATCATTGTTGACCCGACCGCTGGCAGCAGCCACACAACTCGCCGAGTCGCTGGTTTGTTCTGGCTCTAGTATCATTGTTGACCCGACCGCTGGCAGCAGCCACACAACTCGCCGAGTCGCTGGTTTGTTCTGGCTCTAGTATCGTTGTTGACCCGACCGCTGGCAGCAGCCACACATCTCGCCGAGTCGCTGGTTTGTTCTGGCTCTAGTATCGTTATTGACCCGACCGCTGGCAGCAGCCACACAACTCGCCGAGTCGCTGGTTTGTTCTGGCTCTAGTATCGTTATTGACCCGACCGCTGGCCGCAGCCACACAACTCGCCGAGTCGCTGGTTTGTTCTGGCTCTAGTATCATTGTTGACCCGACCGCTGGCCGCAGCCACACAACTCGCCGAGTCGCTGGTTTGTTCTGGCTCTAGTATCGTTATTGACCCGACCGCTGGCCGCAGCCACACAACTCGCCGAGTCGCTGGTTTGTTCTGGCTCTAGTATCGTTATTGACCCGACCGCTGGCCGCAGCCACACAACTCGCCGAGTCGCTGGTTTGTTCTGGCTCTAGTATCGTTATTGACCCGACCGCTGGCCGCAGCCACACAACTCGCCGAGTCGCTGGTTTGTTCTGGCTCTAGTATCGTTATTGATATATAGTTGTCATTGAAAAATTTCTTTTTAACGACCTAAGGTCTTTATGGCTCATTTATAAAATATTAATCAAATAATGTAAAATGGAATGATAAATGACCCGAGAGCGATGCACCGACGACTGATGTTGATAAATGATCGGTATTCAGGCCATCATTTTGTAACTGCGGTTGATAAACTATCGGCCTGTCAGACGTCTTCTGTGTGACTCAAAACAAAGTGTAAACTGAAAAGAAAAATAAACAAATCAAAACGTAAATTTAATACGAGTATAGCTCGTGAAAAAGATTGTTCTGATCGGTTACGATAAGAATACTAATAGTGTAGTTGAACCTGATAGATAATACTATACTGGTATTATACTGGCAGATAATATGAAAGTTATGGCTGAAAAGTTGTTTATTTATCATCTGTTTCTCATGAACATTTAGACGCGTATTGCTCGAATTCGTCCTATCATTGTTAAATACAGAGCTTACACAACAAACTTGTCGCACTAACAAACAGAGGGTGCTCGGACTGCAGTTATTTTGCTATAAAATGCCAAAGAAATAAACCTGGCGCCATTTCTTGGGGCCCACGCCGTCCATAAGCGCAATGCTAAAATTAACATTAGTCTTATGGACGGCGTGGGCCCCAAGAATTGGCGCCAGTTATACCTAGATTATTGCGCTAAGTAAATCAAACTAAGAACCCGAATTAACTTTCGTTTTGACAATGCAAGCTATGGTGATGATGCGAATTAATTTTATTTATTGCTAAATATCTTAATGTTACACAGGTTATAATAAAGGCCTATTACTCGTATAATTCTGCCTTTAGCCTTCAGAAATTTTAATAATCCGTAACTCTGATTTAGTTGTCAAACAATATATTACGAGTTTTTTTTCAAAAAAGCATACCAAAAAATTAAAGATCGCCAATAGCTTGCGAATTACGCTCTCCTCTTTAAATTTATTCTTTAAATAGAAAAAAATTAAATTTATTCACAAAAATCACGATTTATGGTGCTGTAAGAAACATTTCTACAAAATCCCTGAGAGTCGTCGGTATATCAGAAACGTATTTGAAGAGGGAAGAAACTCCAAAGAGCTATTCGACGTTCTAGGTGGATCGTCACATATCAATAGGGCAATTAGCCGTGTTGAATATACATAAGTGGCTATGTGTATTGTCGTTTGACTACGACTAGGTGTTTCCTTCTACCAGACCGACATCCATAATTCAGGGTAATTTCTTGTTCTGTTTTGCCAACAAATAATCTCGCGCATCGACTCGAATCTGCTCGAGCGACTGTGGGATCGCCGGATCGCCGGCTGGAGAGAGAGTCATTATACTGTTGCATGCTGTTTACATACTCAGACACATCACCGGAACTGTCAAACACGTCCGATTTGAATTGTAGGGCTTACCAAAAAAATATACTTATACTAAATTGAAATGCATAACTAGCATTAAAAAATAGATTTTTGTATTTTTTATTGGAGAAAATTTACCGATTAGTAAATGTTATTGAATTTTGAAATACTTTTAAATCGTAAGAAGTAAATAGCCCTCTCATTGCTTATAATGTGTCAATGATTTTTTACATTTTCCCTCGAGGAAAGTCGCAATTATATTTTATCATCGTAACATATTATATTTTATCGCTACCTCCTACCCCTTTTTATATTCATATCCGTAAATTTACCTCTGTTAGAGTTAGTTACTGCAAACATTTGTGGATCGGGCTCTTTCCCCTCATAATCAGCCGATAAGCTAATTCTCTTCAGCAAAGAGCTTAGAAAAATTCTAAAAAAGTGCAATAAATACAAAATATGAGTAGGCTATCTCTTTATCATTAACCATAAGTAAACTGAGCAATTGACGAATAGTACGAAGTCAGCTGTCGCTTCGCGTAATAACATTAATTAATAATTAACAATAATCCGAGTGATACGAGCGAGTTGAGAGGGAAGCTAAGCCTATAGTTCAAAGTTCCTTGATAACAGAAGAGTTGTTGGCCGCACGAACGAACTGCACTCTGCGCTGCAAAACTTTGTAAGTGATGGCTTAGACGGAATGAAAGACATTGTCCAATTTTTCATTTCAATTGCGTTTCTGATAGGATTCACCTCGATTTCAGCGTGGAAAGTGCATATTCAACGTGGACCCAAGACCGTATCGGTCCTCATCGAGCTATCTGTATATGTAAAATCCAAATACTATTGTTTGACTTACAGACTGATCGATATAAATTGATTGCCTGAATGACTGATAGGCTGAGTGATCAATAAATTGACTTAAAAACAAAGAGGTTTTGTGCTACGAAACTAGGCATAAATATTCTCTTTGGCTTGCAATGCGTCCTAAGAAAGGTTATAAAATATTTTCGCTAAAAGCTCGGTTTTATAATTAACTTAAAAATTATCGATTGTTTGAAGCCTATTGTGTACAAAACATGTATTCTGTCCTATACTGTTATATGAGCATTGTTTGCTTGCTTACTTGGTCGTTTGCTTGCTTGTTTGTTTTTTCCAGAATCGTCTCAAATTTTTCAAATTATGGAAATAACTAATTTTTAGCTCATATACGTGTTCCAAGGAGGACATATCGCAAGTAAAAATATAAATACGTAAAAGTGAATTAAAAGTTGTAGAACTCTGACATGGGACCATGTGTGTTGTTGAATCGGTGAACAAATTATCGTCGAGAGAAATTTAATCACACCTGAATTATCCCAGTGTTGCACAGTCATATGTATTACAACAGCAAAAAGGATAAGAATCCGACTTTGTGTAAAACGGAGAAAAATGAGCAAGGTTCGGTCCATCAGGTTCTGCTCGTACAACAACGGCAAGGGACAGAAAATTAAAACAATTTCCTAAACAAATATGTACAAATATATAAAGGTTATCCGCTGTTTGCACTGCATTTTTTTAAATGAGCAATTACTGACGTGCCATCGCGCAGCCACGACACGCTGCACGACCATGAAGCTTTTCATAGACTTAACCTTTTGCCCCTTAGACAAGTGTAATTTACAGTTAATATCGATTGACTTCCCTAAAAAAAAAACACGGAAGAGTTTGCTGTTAGTTCGATAGGCACCCACAACACAATACAAACACGGAATGTTCACGTTGATTTTGTTCCGGGGTTTCCCACCCTCGCCACGGGGTGATGTGTATAAGCCTACTGATTAGGCCTAATATGTATCTTAGTTTTAATAGTTTGTGAAGCTGACGGGTGTTAGAAGTTGTGATATCCAGTATGTACAAGACGTTTTAGTTCGTTTGTGTTCACTTATTTGCATTCATAGATACTGAATCGAAGAGGTGCCCGAACCAAAGATATAAATAACTAAAACAATTCATCAAATTACTGAACAGTTTTATCTATGCAATGCATACTAAAAATTAAAGGTATTATTTGAAAGAGTTGTTTTAGGTTTGAAGGCAATATTTCACGGTTAACGTCACAAAAAATGAAAATTAAGAAAGATGGTTTCATGATTGTATAGCCTCTGAATCACTGATTATAAGCAACCTGCTACTGTCGAGTGATCCTGTTATTGGTACTACACTACCACTGGTTTCGAACCATTTGAAGGTTCATTTTCAAGTGTACAAAAACATCAATTGCCCATCTTCCGTGATGATGAAGTTGTCAAAAGTTTAAAACATTTACAAACTACACAAAAACGAACGAAAACATTAAAACACATAACTGGCCAGTACAACTTTACTGTTACACGCGTGTGGAGCCGGCGGGTGATGAGTCATGACTCAAAGATGCTTAAAGATGGTTTAAAAAAAATGACAACCATTTTTTCCTTGAAACAAATTAATCTCGTAGTCGATTTACTGCTGGTTTTCTTTCTAAGAAATCAATTATAATATCATAGTCGGCTTTCTACATATGTACCGAACTCTATCACTGAGAATTCCGAGGTGATTCCTATTTTTATTAAAAATTGTGTCGCTTTTTGAGGCTCACTTTTTCATATATTTTAAGTTTCTTAACTTCTAACCTAGAGAATGGTCTTCAATCTGCAGACATAAGCTAGGTAATATCCCAGCTCCATTTGCAGGAAACCACAAAAACATAGATATACTTCAGGTAGATCCGTTTATCTATCGATAACTCAAGCTCGAACAGCTAGAATCTTCGATTTACCCAGTATACAGGGTGTCCCATAAGTAAAGTACCAAACTTCGGGAATAGGCTATATGGGTCAAAATAAAGATAAAATGAAGAATAAACTTTTTTCTCAAAACCCTTTGTTTACCAGATATCCGCTATTTCGTATTTTTTACAAAATATTTTTTATCTCCCAAGTTTCTGAATCGATTTTTTTTAAACTCGGTATGCATCTGTATCTTGTCAAGGTTAGTTTATGAAAAATTAATTAGCATGATCGAATCGTAAATTTTAAAATGGCGGACGTTTAAAATCTTTAAATTTAAATACCGAAAAAGTGGTACATTTTTAAAAAATATATAAAGAACAACAATATTTAGAAAATTTTATTTTCAATCCAACGATACCAAAATTATGAAAATCGATTAACAAACAACTGAGTTATGGTCGAATTAGCGCATGGCTCAGCGCAACAATGGACTATTTTGCTTCACAAAATGCTGCCTCACTAGCTAAATGCGATCATAACTCAGTTGTTTATTAACCGATTTTCAAAAATTTGGTGTCATTCGATAAGAAATAAAATTGTCTAAAAGTTGTCATTCTTTATATTTTTTTGTAAAACGTACCGTTTTTTCGTTATTTCAACTTAAAGATTTTAAACGGCCGCCATTTTGAAATTAATTATTTAATCATGCTCATTATTTTTTCATAAACTAACCTTGGCTAGATACAGGTGCATACCGAGTTTCAAAAAAATCTATTCAAAAACTTGGGAGATAAAAAATATTTTGTAAAAAATACAAAATGGCGGATATCTGGTAAACAAATGGTTTTTGGAAAAAAATTTATTCTTCATTTTATCTTTATTTTGACCCATATAACCTATTCCCGAAGTTTGGCACTTTACTTATGGAACACCCTGTATATTCTGGATACATCTAAGGACACAGACACGAGTCAGGGACAGGAGGGACTTAGGGACAGTCTAGTCTACATGACTGGTAGGTTCAGTAAATGAGCGAGTATTTTCCCCAACACTGTATAGTGAATCGAATGTATGCATAGATGAGGGTATAAGATAAAGTGCTACTTCATACTCGAGGGTCGCCGAGTCGTAGGCTTACCATAAATTTTCAGAGCCAACACCGGACACCAAAAGGAAGGGGAGAAGAGGAGAATAGGGAGTCAAGGAAATGAAATGGTGTGGTAAAGTTTGGTCCGGTGTAATTCTAAGGGTCTCGGCAGACGGGCTACTTTGCTGCCGTTTTTGCGTGGCATTATCGTTTCTCGAATACTGATTGGCTAAAAACAGTTATGTAGGCCCTGAGACCAAGCTGAAGACGCTGTTGAGTAGTTGTCGCGCAACGAATTAGCCCGTCACCGGCCGAGACCCTTGGTGAAACCATAAAATATCCCTTCGTTGTTCGTTTCGTTTAAAATTTCTTTTGTTTTGTTTTGTATAAACTTTCTTAAAAACTGCTAAAAACTAATTACCAATTCATTTGTTTCGGGCGTTTTCCTTTTTTTCACGCAGGCTGACTAAAACCCCGGACAAAATTCAACCCCGGACGTTTCCCCGGACGCAAGCCTGAAACCCGGACTGTCCGGGGAAATCCCTGACGTCCGGTAAGCCTACCGAGTCGCGTCCTGACCAGATTCGAACTGAGCCCTTCGTCATTCACCATTGAGCTATTTTGAATAACGATACAAAAGGTCGACCTCTGTTTGGACCGCTCCCGATCAAGCCTTTCAACGCCACTGGCGGTAAAAGACACAAAATACCCCCGTTGCAGCAGACCTGCATCCTTAGTGAATTTCAATTGCAAAGTACATGTTTCAATCCAATATAGCGAGATTTGACACGTTTTTTAAGCTCCATAAGAATAACATGGGGAATGAGTATGCAGGTTTGCTGCAACAGGTATTTTAAAACTGGGTGGTTTTAATTCAATGTTTAGCAGATCTGAACTAGAAGAAGCCTTACACCAAGTTTTATCAAGATATGTTTAGAAATAAGGAAGATATTGCATTTGTTATTTCCCATAAGGATAACATGGGTAATGAGTATGCAGGTTTGCTGCCATAAAAAACGGTAATATCCGGGATTTTATACTAAAATACATTAGATCTCATCTATATGAAGCCACAAACCAAGTTTCATTAAGATAGGGTAAGTCAGGGAGAGATGGACCACTGGGTGAGATGGACCAGTTGTGTAATTTCTAAACTAGCCGATAGAGACCGTCACTAGTAGTGTGCTTGTGTCATGTCGGATGGTATGTGATTCCCTTCACATTTCCAGAGCAACAGATGTTCGTGTTTACAAGTTATTAAAGAAAATATAATTCTGGTAAGTGAATACTTTTGACAGATTTCACTTTTTGTGATCTAAGTCCATGAAGTGTTCGTACAATTTTGTTCCCGGTCGTTTTAACGAAAGTTGATAGTGTTGCAATTCATTGCAAAGCACTTAGGCGGCTCTGCCATTCTCACAGACATCATGGCGGCCTGGACCATCTCTCCCATCCAATTGGGAGAGATGGTCCAGGTCAAGTCGGGATAGATGGACCATAATGGTTTTTATTAAATATACATAAAAGTGGTTTAATATTTTATAATATTTTAGGAAATGCACAGTTATGTGCGAATAACCAAATCTATGAGAAAATGAAATAAGTTTACTCTTACTTAGCCTAATATTTTATTTTTTTTTAATTTTTACTGCCTAGACACAGCTAGTATTTTGGCTAATATACCCCATCAATTATTTTTTTTATAAAATACTATAATTTACTGTATTTTTAACTTTCACATCATTTGGTCTATTTTTAGTCCATCAAAATACTCATTAAAATGTAATTTGTTGCTGTAAAAACCTACATAATCATTTTTATCTACCTTTTTTAGGTTGGTCCATCTCTCCCTATATGACTGGTCCATCTAACCCAGAGTATGAGGGTGAGATGGACCAGTTGGAAATAATTGAGTCAACTAATTTCAGCCAGTATTTCATGAAATATGACTTTAGTTATGTCATATACTATTAAATTAGTTCATGAGGTAAATCTTAAGCAAACAACGAAATTGATTGACCCAAAAACAACAAAATTATTTGTCTCCAAAAAAAGGGGGGCCATCTCTCCCGGATTTACCCTATGTTGAGAAATAAGCGAGATATAGAATTGTATTTATTCCCCATAAGGTTAACATTGGGACAACGTACCTACTGTGTTTACCACTTTCACTATCTCGGTAACCATTGGACATAGAGCAGTGACTCAAAATACTAAATTGTTTGTTTTTTCGAGCTGAATTCAATGTTGCTAACCAAAATTCGATAAATTTTATTTTCTATATAAAAAACTCGAAAAACCCATTTTGGGGGGGTTTACCCCGCTTTACTCCCCCTTCCGGTGGTCCGATCGGGCTGGTTCACGAACTCGTCCGAATAATTACTACTTTACACACCTGTGCCAAATTTCATTCCGATCCTGAGTACCCTTTTTTAAAAAAAGGGTATTCAGTTAATAAATTATGTATCATTATAACATATTAGTAGCCCTAATCACAATAACCATATTTTCAATATATATATATATATATTTGAACGAATGGTGTTTTTTGCTTCTGGGGGCCCCAAAACGAAAAGTTATTATGGTCTTGGGCTTAGGTCTTACCATGAGACCTACGGTAATAGCTTCTTCCCTAAAGGGGAAATTCGCTAAAATCAAAATAAAACTACTTTATTTAAAAAATGTGTGATACTGAACGGTATGATATTATTATTTATTACTTCGACTTTTCCTTTCTCTTCTAGTGTTTAAACTACATTACGTACCCGTGAGGCAAGGAAACTCCTCCCGCTATCGAGGCTTGGAAACGTTGACATCGGTTTAGGTATATGTTTTTGTCAGTGACGGATCCAGGGGGGGGCAGCGGGGGCGCCTGCCCCGGGCGCCGGCCTGTAGGGGGCGCCAGCGGCGCCCCAACTGGCTGGCTCCGGTTAAGTAAAAATCAAAAAATTCATTTAAAGTCAAATTTTTCGTTTCGCGGCCGACAAATCTCTCAGTGTCATCACTGCCGGAAAATCTCTATAGCATGCGGCCGTCAAGCCTGTCTCTGTTTTCGTGACCGTCACATTCCTCGTTGTTTGATGGCAAGAAAACCGCTCACTCGTCTCGCGGCCGAAAAAGCGCTCGCTCATTTAGTGGTCGGAAAATCGCCTGCTTGTTTAGTGGCCGCGAAATCTCTTGGTCTCATTATGGACGACAAGTCTTTCGCTCTTTTCGTGGCTGTCACATCTATTGGCCATATCTTGATCAGATGATAACAGTCGTTGCTGGCAGGCATATTTCTTTGTTGTTTCACTGCCGACAAGTATTTCGCTAATTTCGAGGTCTTCATTTATTGCATGACCACATTGCGGCCGAAAAATCTATCGTTTAGACAACAGCTGGCAAAAATCTGTCGCATTGCAACTACCGCTTGAACTTTTCAGGGCCGGCCGATTACACCTTTCGTGGTCGCATCGCGGGTGTCAAATCGCGGTCGTATGTCGTAAAAAACCACGACCGGCAAATCTTATGGTCTTATTGCGGGCGGAAAAAATCGCTCAGTGTTTCTGTGACCAGCAAATCTCTAGGTCTCATTGCGGCTGAAGGTGACCAGACGACCCGTTTTGAACGGGACAGTCCCGTTTTTTAGCGACGAGTCCCGTTGTCCCGATGAACTCTCTCGGGACGTCCATTTGTCCCGTTTTGACGTTTTTGGTAAAAAAAATACTTAAAAAACGTTTTACGGTAAAAAACTCTTGAATTTTTCCGGTTCTTTAGTCTTTTCTAGTAACTTAAAATTGATGGTAAATATGAATTAGAGTATAACACATATTTTCAATCTGAAAGTGTCTAAAAATCCACCAAAATGCTCCTAATTCTTCAAAAATTTCCGAGGGAGGACCCCCGGACCCCTCTCTCTTTGAGAGGGGTATGGAAATACATTTAAATGTAAAAAACTTAAATAAATTTTTCCTATTATTTAGTAGTTTTCTAGTAACTTAAAATTAATGGTAATGATGAACTAGAGTCTAGCACTTATTTTCAATCTGAAAGAGTCTAAAACGCACCAAAATGCTCCTAATTTTTCAAAATTTTGCGGGGGAGGACCCCGGACCCCTTCCATTTGTGGGGGGTATTCCATACCCCTCCACACCACCCGGAAGTTGGCGTCCCGTTTTGGCTGTTCCAAAATCTGGTCACCTTACCAGTCATATCGCGTCCGCAAAATCGCTTGGTCGCGTTGCGGCCGTCAATAAGATTGTATTTTACGTTGCATATATTGGGCTCAAATATTAGTTTAAGGAGGCAACATAGCCGATTTCACTGGTCGGGCATTGTTTAGAAACAGTCGGGAAAGGTTAGAAAAAGTCGGAAGTTTCATATGTGAAATCTGGTATACACCTTGTTTTGGTTTTACAACGGTTGGCAAATTTGCCAACTTGACCGTTGAAATTTGCCTCTTGGTTAGGCTGTATCGTAGCCTAAGAACATCGGTTGTAAAAAAATCATAAGAACCATAAAATAAAATTATATTATGATATTCTATATAGTATATTTCGTGTTTGGTGCCGGGGTGGGGGGGCGCCGAACTCCGTTTTTGCCCCGGGCGACAGTAAGTGTAGATCCGTCGCTGGTTTTTGTTTAGGTGTTTGACTCGGGTATTATATATCACCGAGCCACATTTTACAAAACACAAAGAAATTATTAAACACAGCTGTGTCACAGTTTTTTGTTGTGTTTATATTTTTTGGCATTATTGTTCTAGCGTGATTTTTTCTTTCATCTTTTATATGTGATTGTGTGAGAGTGAGAGTTCTTTGTATGGATGAATGTAATTTTTGAGTAAAAATCCAAAAGCCTAGAAAATGTAGGTTAAATTAGTCATCGGGCTGGTTAATTTTAAAAGTAGGGCCTCTTGAAAACGGGAGGAGTCGCCTTACCTCCCGAAACGTCGTGTAGTTTAAACACTAAAAACGAAAGGAAAATTCCAAATTTAGAAGACCCCCTCTTATCGGGACAACTTTTTCAGATAACGGTTTCCGGTTAAACCAACGTCTCCTAAGACTAGTTATAGACCGGGAGCTGGGAGGTCAAAAATTACGTCATAAGGTGCACATGCAAAAGCTGTGCCATTTTGAAGGGGCATCCTAGGGGGTTTCAAAAATGGGTTTGTGAGCCCTCTATCTGGGGGCTTTCTCCAAGGTGGACAAACTTTAATGTGACTTTTTTGTATTCACCATAAGAATAACACGGGGATCAAGTTTGCAGGTTTGTTGCAACAGGTATGTAAAAATTTGGTGGTTTTAAGTCAACATCCAATAAACCTCGATTAGAAGAAGCCTTATGCCAAGTTGTATCATTATATGTTAAAAAATAAGGATGATATAAGCTTTTATTTTCTCCCCATAAGAATAACATGGGAAAAATTTGTGCAAGTTTACTGCCACTTAAGTGCAAAAATGGGGGATTTCAGGCTAATATACAATAGTTCTTAACTAAATGAAGCCACATATCAAGTTTTATCAAGATATGTTGAGACATAAGCGAGTTATACGATTTTATTTATTTCCCATAAGGTTAACATAGGACGACGTTTTGGTTTCATCACCCTCAGTATCTCGGTAACCAATGAACATAGAGCAATGATTAAACATACCAAATTCCTTGTTTTTTTTAAGCTGAATCCAATGGTGTGAACTAAAATTTGATCATTTTAGTTTTTCTACATTAAAATTGCAAAAAACCCATTTTTATGGGTTATTTTCAAGTTCGTCCACCTTGGAAAAAACCCCCTGATTGAGGGCTCAAAAACGCATTTTTGGCACCCCCCAGGAAGCCTCTTCAAAAAGTTATAGCTTTTACATGTGCACCTTATGACGTAATTTTTGACCTCCCAGCTCCCGGTCTATTAGGTAGTAACTCTCGGGCATACCGAATAAGCCATAATCCGATTTACACACGACACACGTAAATATCGCTCTCAAATCTTTCCCATGAGAATTTTCGCCACACTGCCAGAACGGGCGGTTATCTCGGTTATCGGTCGACATACGGTAGTCGGCATTGGTCGTGTTCACACGCCCGACCTTGTGCCGAACCCTGGGTGACGCCACGAACGCCGCGAACCTCCGGAGAAAGCAAGGAGCAAGGGCAGCGACAAGGCGATGCCAAAAATGGAAGTAGGAGTAAAGAAAGAACCGTTTGCAGAGGCTAATAGAGGCTACGGCGATCGCGACCTTCTGAAATTCAAGGTCGGCTGGTCGTGAGCGCATAACTTCCTTTTATGCAAACCGGACGCCTGGGAGACGACGAAGACGGCGCGTGTGCAGGACCTCGGCCGTCCACCACGGGTGTCTAGGTATTGCGACGAACAGGAAAGCGGAGTACCACCTGAGTTTAGTTACTCGGGAGTAAAAACCTTTGAAATCAACAGTAATTATCTGAAAACAATAAGGAATTAATAACCGAGAAAAATATGGATTTGGCACATATATATATAAGATTTTACCATGATTAATTTCAAACTCGACCTTATTAGGTTTGATTTGTAAATGTTTAAAAAAAAACGTGAACGTGTTGAATTAATTTGACGGCAACAAATTAATTCTTCTAACAGTAGGAACACATACCCCGAATCATCAATATTTCAAGAGTACGTGGTAGTCCATCGATCAAATAACTTGCAAACGTTTAGTGTTGACATTTTTTATAAAATTTCCAATGTACACTTGCTTCGAGTTCACTTTTGGTTATTCTAAAAAGATACCATTTTAAAACTCAAAATTATGTGTGCCAAAGGGATTGACATGCTTAAGACTGGCTGTTTTGAAATGAATAAATATTAACTAGCATCGGGTAGGGAATCAAATCACATCAGTTGGAAAGAAAGAAATAATTTAGAATCATGATTGGTGTACAAAGAAATGGAAATAAATGAGAAAAAAGGCGATATTCTTGAAGAAAGAGATGGGAACTAAGCTGGAGGGTAATATATATATTTGAGGAAAAATAAAAGGGAAAGTAGAAATGAAAACATCTGTTTCCTAGAGTTCTTTCTCTGTGCTGTTAAAATTTTGCACTCTCTCCAGTAAACTCAACATGGGGTATGAAATTAGTGATTTTTGAAGTCGAGATTTAAAAAATACTCGCGATTTTCGAGCTTTTTGGAGTCGAGTTTTATAAAGATAAAAATTTAACATTAGTCGTATTTCTGCATACTCGCCATTGCTATCCTATTAATTTAAATGAGCAATCCTTGTATATTATAAATCCTATCTCGAAAACGTCACAATGAGTTTGATAAAATTTTGCATAAAGGTATTCTTTTTTATTTTCGTAGTTATCTAGCTTGTTGATTTTTTTCTGGAAACGAAAATTTGTAGAAAAGTAAAATTAAAAGAAAAAATTTAACAAAGGGTCATATGAGTTGCTCTGTTGGTTACGAATACGAAATAACAACGTAAAAGTAAACAAAAGAATCATCCAGCTGTTCATAAACAAGCCACTTAAAACCTGTATAGCGTTGCAAGTTCAGTGGAATGTGACTGAGATAATACAATTGAATATAGGTTGTTCATGGACAGGGCCTGATCAATATGTGTAGGGGTCCTACTAGTAGGCTTGAGTTGATTTGCCCCCCCCCGGACTATAAATTTGGCTTACTTATCCTATACTTCAAAAACGTCATACATCACAAACAAATATTGTTTTTAACATGAAATGATTAATATGCTATACAGCAATAGTTCACAGAGAGAATCAAACAGAGGTATCTTCTAATGTTGCGCTCAGCTGGTGTCGAGCGCTGGCTAGCTGGTGTCATGTCAAGGACTTAGTTCACCATTAACGCCGCGAAAGAGCAGCACTGCAGCTGCCCTCTCCTAATTCAACTTAACTTTAGCTAGTAACTGCGTGTAACTAGTAACTTGTAACTTAACTGTAACTGTAACTGGACTTAAATGTAACTAGTACTTGGGCGCAACAGAGGACCCATTTAAAAGCCGTCAATCGGGTCACCATTGAAATACTATCCTCATCTCAATATTTCAAACAGGCAAACAGCTGTGTACTCGATTCCACATTCACCTTTCAATACAGGCCCTATGGGATAATGCAATTCTATTAATTAGGTCGGGTATATTTGTTTACTAATATTAATAACGTATTATTGTCAAATTATCAACTGATAAAATAATTTGGTTAGTGCGACTTAAGATGTCATTTTAAATAAATGGCTTTTGGAAATTCTATACTGAAAGGTGAACGTGGTCTTTCCGGGAAGTAATATAAACTTTTATGTTTGATAATTTTACTGTTTTCCTCCGAGCGAAGCTCGGTCCCCAGATGTTAATTATTAGTAATAGAGATCGCCTACAGGTCGAAATTCAATCAGAAACTATTTAGGTTTAGTTTCCACTTAATTTTACTGACCTAACATGACTGCATTTGTTCACATTTCATTGTTATCCCGTAACCAAAATGGTAACTCATAAGGCTAATGTTAGTTTTGTTTAGTTAATTTTCCTACGTGCTCTTTAGACTAATGCAAATTTCGATGAATTGTGCACACCTGCAAAATGAAAAACTGAATAACACAAATCTAAATAATAGTCTAATAATAATCATAATCGTAGTCTAATCGTTGTAGTCTAGTCATAATCTAGTCTAATAGTGTCTTAGACTTTTCCTACGACGACCGACACGCTCGGCTATCGATATACAAAATAATAATATAAAAGGTAAAGTCTTTTGTTTGAGTGTTGTTTGTGTCTGAACTTAGAGTAAATACGTATCAGTAATAAATATCTAGTAATGAAGAAAACTTTTGCTAGTATAATTCATTATTTGACATAATGTATAAAATATTATGACAATAGAAATCAAATGTTTCTTGTCTACAGCATAAGGTAAATGTTTAAATGTAAATGTTTGAGGGTAATTGTAAATGTTTATACCTTAAGTTCTTGCGATTGTTAAGATTCAGACTGTAGGTTTATGGATGTTAGTATCATTTACTTTATTTTAAAAATAATTCATATACTAATGTTTCATATAACACTTTTGACGTTTCTATGACACGCAATCTCTATCGTTTTGTGGCTAAAACTCACTATATCGGACGATCAAAACTTAAAAAAAAACCAGTTAAAAACTAGTAACTAACGTAACTACTTACAAGGCCAAAATTTTAAATGATCATTTTAAAATGAATAAATATACTTCATTCCATACGCAAATCACATTAAACACCAAATAAATCTGCAGTACTATCCAAGACTAAGAAGAGTTATTATTTATATTTTTCCTTCCGTATTTAGACGGATTTAAATACATGTGATGCAATTTAAAACAAGCATTGAAAATGCTATGTAATAAAGTACGAGATCATTAATGCGACAATGTTCAAAATAATTGTTGTTGCGAATATAATACAAATATTCCTGATTTAACTTTTCTACCTCAAAAGAAAATATAGCGCGGTATGAGAATTAAACTAATTATAGGAACATCCGTTCAAAAGCATGCCTACAGTGCAATATATCGACAAAAGGAACGGGTATGTATGGAAAGGAAGGAGTATGTATATATTCATTCCTTTCTCCCAGGTAATATACACGACAACGATCAACCTACTAACATTTACGGTAAACGTTAACTCTACTAAAGAAATTAATTATTGTAAGTAGTAAGATAAAGATAGAAAAAAGCTGCAATCTGTGAATTAGTTTACTGAAAAAAGAGCTTTATGCTTTTCTCTGTGCATTATCTGTTTGTATTTACTTAATTTTCTCATTATTTCCTATTTATACTTCTGTGTTTAGAAAAATATAATCAAACTCCTGGTACTCGACGATATTGTTATAAAAAAACAACTTTGGCCCCCTAAAATTCCTAAGTTACCTCGTTCGTGCCATTTAGTGTTCGATGCAAATTATTGTCCTAATGTACATTTTACCACGATGTGTAGTATCTTCAGGGGAATCAAAGTTCTCACATTTATTCGATTTACATTTCCTCGTGGTTCCCTTGAAAACGCCTCACGTCGGGGGAAATGTACATCGGAGTACAAATTTGCACCGATAAATATAAGTCGATGTAGATCGAGTAATAAATACGTATTTACAAAGTGCTCGAACCCGGGTGGACCTGGGCAAGTTTATGGGTTTAAATCATCGTATGTCACAAATACCCCCATTGCAGCAGACCTGCATACTTAGCGAATTTAAAATACAAAACAACATATTTAAATCCAACATAGCGAGATTTGACATGTTTTGGTAAGCTCCATAAGAATAACATGGGGAATGAGTATGCAGGTTTGCTGCTACAGGTATATTAAAACTGGGTGGTTTTAATTCAATATTTAGTAGATCTGAGCTAGAAGAAGCCATTTGCTAAGTTTTAGCAATATATGTTGAGAAATGACCGAGATATAGAATTTTACTTATTTCCCATAAGGTTAACATTGGGACAATGTACTGTGTTTACCACTTTCAATATCTCGGTAACCAATGGACATAGAGCAGCGATTCAGAATACTAAACTGTTTGTTTTTTTGAGCTGAATTAAATAGTGCCAACAAAAATTCGCTAAATTTGATTTTTCTTAGTAAAAAACCCAAAAACCTTATTTTTGGGGGGGTTTATCCCCCTTTACCCCCCCTTTCCGGTGATCCGATCGGGCTGGTTCACGAACTCGACCGAGTGATTACCACTTTACACGTTTGTACCAATTTTCATTACGATCGGACCATTTTTACGGCCGCTATCGTGCTAACAGACACACATATATATATATATATATATATATATATATATATATATATATATTATATATCTAAAAATTCGAACGAATGGTGTTTTTTGCTTCTGGTGGCCCCAAAATGAAAAGTTATCATGGTCTCGGGCTTAGGTCTTACCATGAGACCTACGGTAATAGCTTCTTCCCTATAGGGGAAATTCGCTAAAATTCAAACGAATGGTGTTTTTTGCTTCTGGGGGCCCCAAAACGAAAAGTTATCATGGTCTTGGGCTTAGGTCTTACCATGAGACCTATACGGTAATAGCTTCTTCCCTATAGGGGAAATTCGCTAAAAGTAAGTTGCTCATAATTTTAAATTAATAAATCAGAATGTTAGATACAAATAGGTTCCCAAATTAACTATCGCCTATTTACTATTTAAAAAAATCGCGTTTTCGAAGTATTTTTACAGTTTTGTATCAGATAGGCCGTCCTGTACTCACCATTACGTGGACGGTTCGCCGGCGCAGCACTTCGGTATACAACGGAGAAGGCATCGCTTCGGTTCAACTCACTAAATCGTTTTTATACCTAATGTTTTAGAACATATTCCTATTAGCACCTAGATAAACGTAGCGGAATTTAATTCCTCGATAGAGTTTTTAAAAGTGGAATTCGATTCCTTTTAATGTATTAAATACTCGTTAAACTCGTACGGAGTCACTGGGAAGTGATCGGCAAGTCACCGGTCACGTGTGAGCACGCCGGGCTACGTGTCTACTGAACTACGACTCCAAGAGCGGCTGCTTATCTCTCTTATCAGATAAGGATCTATTCGGACTTTTCCTTCTTCTTTGGCATGGGCGTGATAGATTAGTAAGGACCCGCGGTGTTCCTTCAAACAGCGAGATCGGACTCCACCCCGCGTCCCTACCGAGACCGATGCTCCACCGATCCTTGATTTGCGGCTCGTTTGAAAGAGCGTAACGAGATAAAAATCTATTTCAGTGAGCAAATTTCCAATAATATTCGTAGTTCGACTGTAAAAATATCGGCGAGTTAATTTTTTTGCGAATAATTTAATTTAATGTTTTGAATTTATAAAATCAAACTTGTACTCACTGAAATCGCTAGATAGTATATTTCTGTTTCGAATGAGCTACATATCTCAAATTTCAAATGAACTTTCGGGGTTGTACCGAATTTCAGTGTTTACCCCGGCCTCGAGGGAGAAGCGGTTGTAAATGATTTATTTTTAATGGCTCGAGCCTCCTCTTCAAAGCTGTATAGAGTGTTAATCATCGATGGTTAAGGTATAAAAGCCTTCGAAGGCCTAATAATCATATCTTCATATTAGGAGGAAACTTTCATATGGCTTCCAAGTGATTTACGTGAACATGAACTTTTCGATACAAGCTCAGCACTTTACTTTTTTTCTCAAAAAAAAGTTCCGTACTTAGTTCTATTTTGAATTAAATGCGCTACTTTTTTGAAATGATTAATGTACAGTTTATTGTATTATGAAAGCTATTAAAGTTAGCGGTTGAGTGGAAACAAAAAGCGGAATTGTGGAAAACCGAAAGAGACTGATAGCCGAAAGTCATAATGGTCACAAAGTATATACAAAAGAGTGGCTATACGACTTTAGGTATTTCTGTATACTGTAGTAAGTAATGTACAGGGTGTTTTTTTTACGCAACCCATTTTTAAGATTGAATAATGCACATATAAATGCACCTTTTTTACGCTAGTTATCGTGCTTAAAGACATACACATTAAAAACTCAACCCAAAATTTAATTTTACCGGTGATGGATTATTTCCCCCAAGATCCCCGGATTTGACCCCACTATGTTATTTTATCTGGGGGTACATAAAAAGTAAGGCCTACGAAAACAATTCACAGGATATTCAACACCTCAAAACAAACATCACAAATTTAATTGGCCCTGGGGGATTCAGGGAGTAACTCAAAATTTGTACATTTAAACCCCTTTTGAGTGATCCCTCATTTTAAAAAGGCGAATGGTGGAGGTTGGAAGATTCTAAAGTGTTTCTATCAAAATTGGCAGGTTGTCAAGGTTTTGAATACGAAAAGTGTAAAAAATGTAGACGGTGTCGGAGAATGTATTGGCCAAAACCTATTCCCCTATAACTGCTGTTAATTCGTGCAAAAATGTTTTACCATCCAGATAGGCCTAATGTAAGGTTTATAGTTATTCTAAAATAATTTAATCAGACAACTCAACAATTTAAGTTAGTTTCGTTACAATTTAATATGTAGAATTTTATCTTTATTCTGAAGTATGAAAAGATAATTTAAGTCCCCTGGGCACCTACAAATCAGTTATTATCGTTGATTGTTTAAAATTGCCAGGTTATTAGTACATACCTACCAAGATTTGATATAGCCATGTTTCGGCTTAAATTATTGTAATCGGAGTAGGCCTAATGATTTATTTCGGTTGATTAATTTGATGAGCTCTCAATTAGATTTGTATGAATTAACTCGTAATAATTTTTAATCGTTAACTTAGAAGTCTCTTTACAAAAATATGTCATAACTCCCTTATGTTTTGGATTGAAAATGTTTTACGCATTTAAGATTCGCTGGGTATGCAGGCTTGCTACAACAGTGATATTATATTCTTTATTTTACTTGAAATGGTGACCTACCCAAGAAGTTACTTTAACCCAGTTATAAATGACTAGCTGATGTACCAGCGGCTTCGCCAGCTGAAAGAAAAACTACATTTTAATTAAATCATATTATACAACACGAAATTTTCGGGCATAATTAGCGAGTTGACTTATTTGGGTGACTTATGGGTGTGACTTATGGGGCGACTTATGGGGCGAATGGTGGAGGTTTACTTAGGAAGATTCTACCCTGGATTGTAATGAGAAGGTGTAGGCCTAAAGAATCCCTAAAACATTTCCCTCTGGATTAGCAAATGTTATGAATTAGCTTCCTTCTCTTTGCAAAAATAAAGAAAGAGGGATAACCCGGGATATAAAACAAAAAATATATGCTAAGGGCGGATTTTAGACTTAACATCAATCTGATTTTAGCACGTTTATGGATTTTGGAGCAGACCGGAAAGTGTAAAAAATGTAGACGGTGTCGGAGAATGTATTGGCCAAAACCTATTTCCCCAAAACTTTTCTCATTCACATCGGATATATCAGATCACTCATTTAGTTGCTAGAGGCGAAAATTTATTGTAAAAATAGTATATATATATGGAAACGAAATCACCATCAGCTAAGAAAACCTTACTACTGTTAATTTTGTTAACCCTGTTTCTAGTGGATACATACGTGTTTAAAAAAGTCCGTCCCTCCCTCTTTATTTATTTTTTTACTACAAACAAATCACCATTGGGAAACGATATTAACTTAACCTAAAGTATCTTTTGACGTTATTGGAAATTTTGAATTCTATCCCCCAGAAATGGGGGATTCAGGGAGTAATTAAAAATTTGTACATTTAAACCCCTTTTGAGTGATCCCTCATTTTAAAAAGGCGAATGGTGGAGGTTGGAAGATTCTAAAGTGTTTCTATCAAAATTGGCAGGTTGTCAAGGTTTTGAATACGACTCCTTCTTGAAACCTGGCGCCTAAGACTTTTAGTGTTTAATTTCTCTTTTAGTGACTTAAAAACTAAAACTTTCATTTTAAATTTTGCGGATCCCGCAAAAATTGAGGATTTTAGAGGCAACTCAAACTTTTCTAATTTGAACCTCTTTTGAGTGACCCGTTATTTTAAAGTTCTTTTTGTGTTAAAAAAAGTCTTTAAAATGAGGGACCACTCAAAATAAGCTTACATTAGAGAAGTTTAAGTTGTCCCCAAAATCCCACATTTTTGCGGAGCACTTAAAGATTTAAATATCACCAAAATATACCACTTTTTCATTTAATAGCATTTTTTCATGATTCATATAAGTTTTAAGTAACCAGAGGTGGACAAGGTGGAAAAGGTCGAAGTAAAACTCCAGAAGACTTAAAACCGTGTTTCAAGAATCAGTTGTTTTCGAATCTTTGATAAGCTGCCAATTTGGACAGAATCACCTTAGAGACCTCCAACCTCCACCATTCGCCTATTTTTCGAAAGCTCTTTGAAAGCCACTCAAAAGGGGTTCGCTCTTGAAATTTTTGAGTTGTCCACTCAATCCCCCATTTTTGGGGGACACTCAAAATTTACAATAACGTCAAAAGGTACTTCGGGTTAAGTTTATCGTTCCGCAAAGGTGATTTGTTTGTAGTAACAAGCAAGAAATTATAAAGAGGGGACGGCTTTTACACTATATTCGAAATGGAATGTCCAAACCGAGTTTCAAGAATCTAATTGAAGTACTTTATTGATTAGACGGACAACCCGTCTAAAAAAGTGGGAATAAAAGACAGTACTCTCGGACGGTCCATACCACGCAAGTAGCCCAAGGGAAATTCGGCAAATATTTATAGTATGCGGGCGTAATTTTGAAATTTTATTCTTTTGGTATATCGGATCTCGTACCTTTTCCATCTCTTAAAAATATTCTATATGCCTTCCATCCATAGTTTTTAAAACTGTATCGACCGTAATTTAGAATTTTATTATTTACTACACTATACTCTATTTTAGCCGTTTGAGAAAGAATTTTTAAAACCTTTCTCGGTTCGCATCTAAAACCTATAAAAAATATTTGTGCGAAATGGCATGCAGAATAAGCCTCGATGAACCATCGTGGTCATTTTAAATGTTTTAATCCCACCTCTAGATTACACTTTTGAGAGAAAACATTTTAAAATCCTTTCTTAGTACACATCTACTACGGTCAAATGCCTTATAGTTTTTGTGAATCCGGTGATCAGAGAGAGAGAGTCAGTGAGTCAGTCAATCGATTTTGGATTATTTATGCGGGACGTCTCGGTAATTTATGTAAAATGAACCGTTTTCCGGTATTTCAATTTAAAGATTTTAAAAGGCCGCCATTTTGAAATTTTAAATTCGATCATGCCGATTATTCTTCCATAAACTAAACTCGACTAGATACAAATAAATACCGAGTTTCAAATTAACCGACTCAAAAAACCTCGGAGATAAAAAATACAAAATATCTAGTAAACGAAGCGTTTTGGAAAACATTTTATTCAAAATGTTCTCTTTATTTTGACCCACATAACCTATTTCCGGAGACTGGCACTTTACTTACGGACCACCCTGTATATAGATAGGTGAGAATGATTCTGGCACTATCTTGTAATACGGTTAGGCGGTGTAAATGACGGAAGACAATCCCGTCTAGACGCTCGGTCCTCACAGCTAGGGCGTAGGCGGGGCGATAAGTTATCAGGGGGAGGCCTATTTGTTTACCCCCCCCCCCACAGACAGACATGTGGCCGTTGGCACATGTGCTTACAGACAGATGTTTTTGAATTCAGTGCAAAGACCCTCGGTCATTTTACCACTACAATCTACTGCTGTTTTCTTCGCTCTTAAACTGCTCTCGAAATTTTAACAGAAACCGAAAGATGAAATATGAAAGTACAAAATCAATTTTAATAAATAACGAGATTCGGTGTCCAAAAATCGAGAGATACTTAAAAATTAAGCCTTCAGGCTTTGGTCAAACAAAGGCGATGAACATAGACTAGAGGAAACTAACATTACATTTGAAACATTTTCTGCGTAGTCGTTATCATTTTGTAACGTGATTTTCCCCCGACTAGCGAAGCTATAGAACATTATTACAAGATTCCATGCGATGTTGTATAGAGCACTTTATATCACGTAAGAACACACGACACGTAATACAGACTAGCGACTGCACCCCGATTCAATACTGTATTTCGTGCCCGTTTTCCAGCCGGTTTTGATTTTGTCCTGGGCCAGCGACAGGGGGGGGGCAAATTCATAGGGGCCCGGAAACACCCATAAAAGGGCCCAAAACGGTAGAAAAGGGTCCAAAAAATCCACCAAGTTCTTTGTTGACCAAGGAACTAATAACAAAGTCATTCTTGTGTATATAAAATCTTGGGGGCTTACAAAAACATATATTAGGTTACTTATCATGTTGCTAGTGCAATCAGAATCAGAGTGGCAAAACGACCCACATATCTGAAACCGCTGAAAATAACTGGCACGAAAACATGAGTGAGATCGCAAGAGTGTCAGGCCCTCCACACACCAGAGTCGCGGGTCGGCAAAGAGTGTCAGGCCCTCCCAGACCAGAGTCGCGGGTCGGCAAAGAGTGTCAGGCCCCCCACACACCAGAGTCACGGCTCGGCAAAGAGTGTCAGGCCCTCCACACACCAGAGTCGCGGGTCGGCAAAGAGTGTCAGGCCCCCCACACACCAGAGTCACGGCTCGGCAAAGAGTGTCAGGCCCTCCACACACCAGAGTCACGGCTCGGCAACGAGTGTCAGGCCCTCCACACACCAGAGTCGCGGGTCGGCAACGAGTGTCAGGCCCTCCACACACCAGAGTCACGGCTCGGCAAAGAGTGTCAGGCCCTCCACACACCAGAGTCACGGCTCGGCAAAGAGTGTCAGGCCCTCCACACACCAGAGTCGCGGGTCGGCAAAGAGTGTCAGGCCCTCCACACACCAGAGTCGCGGGTCGGCAACGAGTGTCAGGCCCTCCACACACCAGAGTCGCGGCTCGGCAAAGAGTGTCAGGCCCTCCACACACCAGAGTCGCGGGTCGGCAACGAGTGTCAGGCCCTCCACACACCAGAGTCGCGGGTCGGCAACGAGTGTCAGGCCCTCCACACACCAGAGTCGCGGCTCGGCAACGAGTGTCAGGCCCTCCACACACCAGAGTCGCGGCTCGGCAAAGAGTGTCAGGCCCTCCACACACCAGAGTCGCGGGTCGGCAAAGAGTGTCAGGCCCTCCACACACCAGAGTCGCGGGTCGGCAAAGAGTGTCAGGCCCTCCACACACCAGAGTCGCGGGTCGGCAAAGAGTGTCAGGCCCTCCACACACCAGAGTCGCGGCTCGGCAAAGAGTGTCAGGCCCTCCACACACCAGAGTCGCGGGTCGGCAAAGAGTGTCAGGCCCTCCACACACCAGAGTCGCGGCTCGGCAACGAGTGTCAGGCCCTCCACACACCAGAGTCGCGGCTCGGCAAAGAGTGTCAGGCCCTCCACACACCAGAGTCGCGGCTCGGCAACGAGTGTCAGGCCCTCCACACACCAGAGTCGCGGCTCGGCAAAGAGTGTCAGGCCCTCCACACACCAGAGTCGCGGCTCGGCAAAGAGTGTCAGGCCCTCCACACACCAGAGTCGCGGGTCGGCAAAGAGTGTCAGGCCCTCCACACACCAGAGTCGCGGGTCGGCAAAGAGTGTCAGGCCCTCCACACACCAGAGTCGCGGCTCGGCAAAGAGTGTCAGGCCCTCCACACACCAGAGTCGCGGGTCGGCAAAGAGTGTCAGGCCCTCCACACACCAGAGTCACGGCTCGGCAAAGAGTGTCAGGCCCTCCACACACCAGAGTCGCGGGTCGGCAACGAGTGTCAGGCCCTCCACACACCAGAGTCGCGGCTCGGCAAAGAGTGTCAGGCCCTCCACACACCAGAGTCACGGCTCGGCAAAGAGTGTCAGGCCCTCCACACACCAGAGTCGCGGGTCGGCAAAGAGTGTCAGGCCCTCCACACACCAGAGTCACGGGTCGGCAAAGAGTGTCAGGCCCTCCACACACCAGAGTCACGGGTCGGCAACGAGTGTCAGGCCCTCCACACACCAGAGTCGCGGCTCGGCAAAGAGTGTCAGGCCCTCCACACACCAGAGTCGCGGGTCGGCAAAGAGTGTCAGGCCCTCCACACACCAGAGTCGCGGGTCGGCAACGAGTGTCAGGCCCTCCACACACCAGAGTCACGGGTCGGCAAAGAGTGTCAGGCCCTCCACACACCAGAGTCGCGGCTCGGCAAAGAGTGTCAGGCCCTCCACACACCAGAGTCGCGGGTCGGCAAAGAGTGTCAGGCCCTCCACACACCAGAGTCGCGGGTCGGCAACGAGTGTCAGGCCCTCCACACACCAGAGTCGCGGGTCGGCAAAGAGTGTCAGGCCCTCCACACACCAGAGTCACGGCTCGGCAAAGAGTGTCAGGCCCTCCACACACCAGAGTCGCGGCTCGGCAACGAGTGTCAGGCCCTCCACACACCAGAGTCGCGGGTCGGCAACGAGTGTCAGGCCCTCCACACACCAGAGTCGCGGCTCGGCAACGAGTGTCAGGCCCTCCACACACCAGAGTCGCGGCTCGGCAAAGAGTGTCAGGCCCTCCACACACCAGAGTCGCGGCTCGGCAAAGAGTGTCAGGCCCTCCACACACCAGAGTCACGGCTCGGCAAAGAGTGTCAGGCCCTCCACACACCAGAGTCGCGGGTCGGCAAAGAGTGTCAGGCCCTCCACACACCAGAGTCGCGGGTCGGCAACGAGTGTCAGGCCCTCCACACACCAGAGTCACGGCTCGGCAAAGAGTGTCAGGCCCTCCACACACCAGAGTCGCGGCTCGGCAAAGAGTGTCAGGCCCTCCACACACCAGAGTCGCGGGTCGGCAAAGAGTGTCAGGCCCTCCACACACCAGAGTCGCGGGTCGGCAACGAGTGTCAGGCCCTCCACACACCAGAGTCGCGGGTCGGCAACGAGTGTCAGGCCCTCCACACACCAGAGTCGCGGGTCGGCAAAGAGTGTCAGGCCCTCCACACACCAGAGTCACGGCTCGGCAAAGAGTGTCAGGCCCTCCACACACCAGAGTCGCGGCTCGGCAAAGAGTGTCAGGCCCTCCACACACCAGAGTCACGGCTCGGCAAAGAGTGTCAGGCCCTCCACACACCAGAGTCGCGGCTCGGCAACGAGTGTCAGGCCCCCCACACACCAGAGTCGCGGCTCGGCAACGAGTGTCAGGCCCTCCACACACCAGAGTCACGGCTCGGCAAAGAGTGTCAGGCCCTCCACACACCAGAGTCGCGGCTCGGCAACGAGTGTCAGGCCCTCCACACACCAGAGTCGCGGCTCGGCAAAGAGTGTCAGGCCCTCCACACACCAGAGTCACGGGTCGGCAAAGAGTGTCAGGCCCTCCACACACCAGAGTCGCGGCTCGGCAAAGAGTGTCAGGCCCTCCACACACCAGAGTCGCGGGTCGGCAACGAGTGTCAGGCCCTCCACACACCAGAGTCGCGGGTCGGCAACGAGTGTCAGGCCCTCCACACACCAGAGTCGCGGGTCGGCAAAGAGTGTCAGGCCCTCCACACACCAGAGTCGCGGCTCGGCAACGAGTGTCAGGCCCTCCACACACCAGAGTCGCGGCTCGGCAAAGAGTGTCAGGCCCTCCACACACCAGAGTCACGGGTCGGCAAAGAGTGTCAGGCCCTCCACACACCAGAGTCGCGGGTCGGCAACGAGTGTCAGGCCCTCCACACACCAGAGTCGCGGCTCGGCAACGAGTGTCAGGCCCTCCACACACCAGAGTCGCGGGTCGGCAACGAGTGTCAGGCCCTCCACACACCAGAGTCACGGCTCGGCAACGAGTGTCAGGCCCTCCACACACCAGAGTCGCGGCTCGGCAACGAGTGTCAGGCCCCCCACACACCAGAGTCACGGCTCGGCAAAGAGTGTCAGGCCCTCCACACACCAGAGTCGCGGGTCGGCAACGAGTGTCAGGCCCTCCACACACCAGAGTCGCGGGTCGGCAACGAGTGTCAGGCCCTCCACACACCAGAGTCGCGGGTCGGCAACGAGTGTCAGGCCCCCCACACACCAGAGTCGCGGCTCGGCAACGAGTGTCAGGCCCTCCACACACCAGAGTCGCGGGTCGGCAACGAGTGTCAGGCCCCCCACACACCAGAGTCGCGGGTCGGCAACGAGTGTCAGGCCCTCCACACACCAGAGTCGCGGGTCGGCAACGAGTGTCAGGCCCCCCACACACCAGAGTCGCGGCTCGGCAACGAGTGTCAGGCCCTCCACACACCAGAGTCGCGGCTCGGCAACGAGTGTCAGGCCCTCCACACACCAGAGTCGCGGCTCGGCAACGAGTGTCAGGCCCTCCACACACCAGAGTCGCGGCTCGGCAAAGAGTGTCAGGCCCTCCACACACCAGAGTCGCGGCTCGGCAACGAGTGTCAGGCCCTCCACACACCAGAGTCGCGGGTCGGCAACGAGTGTCAGGCCCTCCACACACCAGAGTCACGGCTCGGCAAAGAGTGTCAGGCCCTCCACACACCAGAGTCGCGGCTCGGCAACGAGTGTCAGGCCCCCCACACACCAGAGTCGCGGCTCGGCAAAGAGTGTCAGGCCCTCCACACACCAGAGTCGCGGGTCGGCAACGAGTGTCAGGCCCCCCACACACCAGAGTCGCGGGTCGGCAACGAGTGTCAGGCCCCCCACACACCAGAGTCGCGGCTCGGCACTGCGTGGCAGATACTTAGTCAAATAGCATTGTGGTATATAAAATCAGCTATTTGGAGGTGCGCCGCTCCCTGCCACTAGATGCATCTCCTGTGTTAATTATGTAGGTACCACATCCTGCTCCGGTGTGTGGAGGGCCTTAGTTATTCATCTGTAGTACACTATCGAATTACTTTTTCACCATTATCGGAGATAAATGCATGCGGAAACTAAAGCCCAAGACATATGTCCCGACATCTATTTCCCCTAAACCCTACTCGTCCTTTTTGGCTACTCACTTTATGAATACTGATTGCAAAGATTTTCCTAACCACTAGCTAATGATACACCGCATTCGTTTAAGACGGTCTTAAAGATAACTATGAAATAATTAAATCTGCGAGGCTTGTTTGAAAATAAGATATTCGATAGTTAAATACACAGAATATGAGATTCCATATTATAAATGAATCTCCATACTGAAATTCAACGATGTTAAATAATCATAAAGTAAACTTTGTAGAAGCGTCATCGGTACGGGCTAGTCGGGTGGTTCCATTCAAATTTCATATCGATGGGAGACTTAATACGATCGCCACTTTTCAATCGCAATATAAAAATCACGTTAGTTCGACTACTTATAATCACTGCAATCATAGGCCTGTAGCTGTATAACGACACAGGGGCAGAGGCCTGTGGCCCTGGGGCCAGGGTTGGACACCAGCAAAACGGCATCAGGACACCGCAGTCGTAAAGTCTGTAAATGTTTAGATTTTATGTAAATATAAACAGTAAATTTTATGTTTCCTCATAAATTTGATACCACTTATATGAAGCCTACAGACCCATCACTTACTCTATGTTGGAAACTTGTATTTTTTTAAGGGAACCTCTCGCAATTTTTGCCTAGGGCCCTCTAAGCTATCGTTAAGGCCCTGGTAATTATTTAACAATGCCACTATTACAAGTCTTGTGACGAGACCATTTATCGTTTGGATTCTTCAATGATAATGTATGTGTGTTTGCGTCGCTCTCAACCGCCCCGCTAACCTTTCTAGCTGATTTTCAAGTGCCAGAATTACTCATCTCATCACATACGATTATGTTTTTGTCTTAAATGTGTACCCGTTTTAGCTAAAACCGATGATTTGAGAAGCATGAAAACACATTAGTTATTGTAGTAACTATTGGTAGGAAAAATCTGATTCTTAAATACCACATAATTAAGGAAGTTGTCTTTTTACAACAGAAGTATACGATACATTTACATCGGAAAACTTTTGATTGTGTTTTAAAACGAATTTACTATATCCGCTAGCTCGAGAGGACGCTGTATGTGGGTAGAGAACAATAAGTTCGCTATCATCGGTATTGTTACAATAACGATCTTTCACAGGCTTCGTGGGCGTAAGATAAACTTTAGACCCACAACTAAAATAGTGAAACATTTTTAACCACCGTTAACCGATTTAAGTGTGTTATATCTCATTAGCCCAGAAACGTACGTTATACTCGTCTCTAACACCAAATCCTGTGCTTTGTGTATGTGTAGACGTAGTAAAATGTGCAAAACGTGCACCCGATTACCAGATCTTACATACGGATGATATTGAAATCGAATCAACATTAAACCACATTAAGTCTTAACAAATAATAATCCCAAGTCCACTAGTGATAATCTATAAAACTAACACTCGAATTTTCTTAAATTAAACTAGTTAATCTCAACTATAGTAATTACTCTTTATTTTTAAACCTTTTATCCATCGCAGTACATTATTTTATTTTACTGGTAAAATCTTTAAGTATCACTCACTCAATATCAACTTCCTCGGTGATTTTTCTGGGATCTCTTTTACTGAGACTTGAACACTAACGTACGACTGTTTGTACAAAAAAAACGAATGAACGTATACACTAATAATATAATTTTAAATACAACTTAAAGAATAAGTCATTGCTAATATTTTTGATTGTGCTTCGTAATCTATAGTATGTTTTTTAATTTTTTTTTGCTGGATGAACAGTAGCCATCAACTTTTAAAAATAATGGGATTTTCTACGGATAAAAATTATAATACAGTCTATTATAGGAGCAAAGGTCTAAGCGGTTTGTCCATCGCTCCGGTGTGTACTGTACAGTATACGTGTGTACGTGGTGTACCTTGTGAGGCTAGGGTGGTGTTGACGGGGTCAGCAGGCACACATGACACTCACGACTCCACTGTCGCTCGCTCGACGCTCCTGCGCGATGGTCGCGGGCTGACTGACTGAGCGGGCGGCGGGCGGCGGGCGGGCGGGGCGGCGGGCGGCGGGGGCAAGGCCAGGCGCATGACTCACGCCGCACTTAATTGATCATTTTCGTGAATTTCGCTAATAAGCCCAAAAATTGAGAAAAGGGGGATAAAGCTTAACTTTTGAGAATGGTACGGTAGATGTTTTTATGAAACTTTTCAATTTTTATGTTACTTATAATAAGATAGAGCCGAAGAATCCGAATTAAAGTTTTTGGATGAAAAACTTTACCACCTAAAGGGATCAAAAGTAAAAAATAGAACGGAAAACCCAATTTTTCTTAAATCATTCACGGGACATTTTTCCTGGAATGATGCATGAACAAACTAAAATTAGCACCCGCATACTTTGATTAGACAACCTACATTCAACAAAAGAGTAGTGACAGAACATTCATCCGACCCAGCATGCACTGATAACGAGTTAAGAAAAAATGAGAAAAAATCATTACATCGCCGTGCTTCCTGGCGGAATAGTTTGTTCCTACGGCGCCCGCGCGATCTTTAGCTATTCAATTAACGTAAACTAAGTTTTATTGGGACTTTGGACTTAAAATGGGAAATTTTAATAAGCCGGATAAAACTTATGCCATTAAAGAAACATTTAAGTTAACAATTAAAGCGATCGTAGCCAGGGCCGCCCCGAGGCCAAGGGGGCGCCGTGGCCGAGGGTCCCGCAGTGGTATCTGACGCGTTATAACGCACAAAAATCCACGGGAAAGAAGCGTAAACATTTAATCAAATGGCTTTTAAAAATAGGTTTTTTCTATTCGCAATAAGCTATAACTGAAACTCCATAAAATATGTCGTAGATAAGTACCTATATGGACAAAATTAGCCAATTTTAAAGCCAATATTTTCGCTAAGATTTGTTGGATGAATTTTACTCTGGAATCAATTTATAAAAATACAAAGGACTCTTATTCGAGAGGTTTTGTTTCACCTATGATAGTCTACAAGTTTATTGATGATATAAAACAAGGTTAATATACTGTGTGTCCCAAAAGTCCCGGACCGGTTCAATATCTTTTAAAGTAAGCCAAATATTAAAACAATATTTTTCATACCTTTTAGTACTAAAAAAACTACTTTTTAGCGAATTTCCCTATAGGTAAGAAGCTATTACCGTAGGTCTCATGGTAAGACCTAAGCCCGAGACCATGATAACTTTTTGTTTTGGGGCCCCCAGAAGCAGAAAACACCATTCGTTCGAATATATATATATATATATATATATATATATATTATAAGCATAAAGTTCACTGTTGAGGGCTGCTAATGTTATTAATGTAAGAAATATAAATACTCAGTTCTATTTATTTTCTCTTACATTAATATATATATGTGTCTGTCAGCACGATAGTGGCCGTAAAAATGGTCCGATCTTAATGAAATTTGGTACAGACATGTAAAGTGGTAATCCCTCGGACGAGTTCGTAAACCAGCCTGATCGGACCACCGGAAGGGGGGGTAAAGGGGGATAAACACCTCCAAAAATGGGGTTTTTGAGTTTTTCACATAGAAAAATAAAATTTACCGAATTTTTGTTGGCACCATTGAATTCAGCTCAAAAAAACAAACAATTTAGTATCTTGAATCACTGCTCTATGTCCATTGGTTACCGAGATATTGAAAGTGGTAAACACAGTACGTTGTCCCAATGTTAACCTTATAGCACATAAGTAAAATTCTATATTTCGGTTATTTCTCAACATATCTTGATAAAACTTGGTAAATAGCTTCTTCTAGCTCAGATCTACTAAATATTGAATTAAAACCACCCAGGTTTAATATACCTGTAGCAGCAAAACTTGCATACTCATTCCCCATGTTATTCTTATGGAGCTTACCAAAACATGTCAAATCTCGTTATGTTGGATTGAAATGTGTTGTTTTGCATTTGAAATTCGCTGAGTATGCAGGTCTGCTGCAACGGGGGTATTTATGTATGTGTCATTCCTGCCCCTGCCCCCAAAATTGGATTTTGGGGGTAGCCCCAAAATTTTAAATGTAAACCCCCATCGTCCGACTGCTTATTTTAAAAGGCTTGTTAAAAGAAACACAATGCCGCAAACCGGAGGTCGATATCATGCTCCAGTCCAAAATGGGGGCCATTCAAAAATTTAAAAATGCCATGCGTCAATTTAATTTGAGTATTTTCTGTGTTCAGCAATTCAGATTTAAATCGAATAAGAACTACCAGAACACAAATTAACTACGTAAAAAATACAAAAAAAAATCATTTCTTGTTGTCATCATCAAGGCTCAACCCTCCAAAATGGTTCGGGGGGGGGGGGGTTGTCCAACCAACTCCAATATCAACTCACATCGTATGACCACTCGTTTTAATATGCTGAATGAGTAAAAAAATAAGCCAAAGCTTGTTTTAATGAAATGAAAAAAATAGTTATTTTTGTGGCAAATATTTGGTACTTCATTTATGGGGGTTTTCCTAAAAGATAACGCATAGACGACCCTCTATGCCCCCCCCCCCCCCGCATTATCGACCCTCTATGGGGGTAAGATAATGCGTATCGACCTTTGCCGCTGAGCCAAAGGTCGCATCAAGGCGAATATTTATTAGTAACTTTTTCTACTAAATTGAGTATTTTCTGTGTTCGGAAATTCACATTTAAATCGAATAAGAATCACCAGATCACATTTTAACTAGGCTTAAAAGATAAAAAATAATAATTTCTTGTCATCATCAATGCTCAACCCTCCAAAATGGTATCGGGGGGTGGGGAACCCCTACAAAATTCATAAGTATTAGGTAACTTTTTTGAAATTTTATTAAAACAAGCTTTGGCTTATTTTTTACTCAGCAAATTAAAATGATTGGTCATATGATGTCAGTTGATATTGGAGTTGGTTGGACAAACCCCCACCCCCCCCAAACCATTTTGGAGGGTTGAACCTTAATGATGACAACAAGAAATTATTATTTTTGTACCCTTGAAGTAGTTAAAAGGTGTTCTGGTGATTCTTATTCGATTTAAATGTGAATTGCAGAACTCAGAAAATACTCAATTTTAATTGACGGACGGCCGGCATTTTTAAATTTTTGAATGACCGCCATTTTGGACTGGAGCATGATATCGACCTCCGGTTTGCGGCATTGTGTTTCTTTTAACAAGCCCTTTAAAATAAGCAGTCGCACGATGGGGGTTTACATTAAAACTTTTGGGGCAACCCCCCCCAATTCCAATTTTGGGGGCGGGGGCAGAAATGACACATACATCAAAAAGTAGTTTTTTTAGTACTAAAAGGTATGCGAAATATTGTTTTGATATCTGGCTTACTTTAAAAGATATTAAACCGGTCCGGGACTTTTGGGACACACAGTATAAACTAGTAGCAATGAAAATTAATTATCCATTTGCTTGATTTGTTGCTACCAACAAAATAGCATAAATATATAAAATAATTGTGATAACTTAAAGTTCATTGTTTTATTTATTTTTTATAAATATAGTATTTAGACCAATTAGTTTTGAGGGGGCGCATATCAAAATGTCGCCCCGGACGCCTACTAGCCTCGGGGCAGCCCTGATCGTAGCATCGGTGTCGGTTTGAAAACTACAGACATCTGGGAAAAACAAAGCGTCTGGGATAAAGATTGCATGCTGGAGTAATGCTGGCTTATGTTAATGGTATAGTAATTGGATGAACTTTTAATGTGAAAAAATTCTGTACAAAGCCAAGTCCTCGACACCCGCTGACCAGCGCTCGACACCCCCTGACGTAGCATGTAATATGTACACAACGAACATAGCGACGCACCTCATTCGATACTTTCGTATAGATATCGCATCGGAACAATGATTTCGATGCTAGATATCGATACAAATTTAGAGATTAACTCTTGACGGTATGATGTTTTCGTGATGGTTTTATTATTATTTGATTTTTCGCTACTCATCACTAAATATACAAAAAAACAAATAGTTTTTAATATTTTATATTTAATATTTATTTTTAATATTTTTAATATATTTGTTAAACAAATAGTTTAACGAAATATATCGTTCTAAAAACTATTTTTTTTTGTATATTTAGTGAAGAGTAGCGAAAAATCAAATAATAAATTTAGAGATTCCACATGTAGCATATGATTAAAAAAACAAAGCAATAAATTCGCTGTAGTGAAAAATCGCTTGTGAATTTATTTGGAATATGATAATAATTTTATTACAATTCGATTAGGACTTACATTTATTTGGATACGCTCCAAGTTTCAATGGCATCATTCGAGCATCTACGGTCTACAGTACAATGACTGTAACATATAATAATATATAATAAAAACTATTATCTATAACCGAGTTTATAAGTGAAGCCAAGTACACAATAGCGATCGAATTAATCACCGAAAACTTCTTTCGAATTAATGAATGAAGACATTACTTAATTTATTCGTAACAATAAAGTCAAAACTTTCGATTTAACATAAAATATTTACAAAGTAAAAACTTTGTAAAAAAATATCGTAGCCTTCGAATTAAACTTCAGTTGGAATCAGCAGACACAGGCGATTGCTCTGTGCGTCTACTGTTGACGTGTGTACCAAATAGAAAAATAGTATTATTATCAGGGAATACATCCAGATAGCTATAACCGTTCATTTTATATTTTACTAGCAGATATACCCGCGGCTTCGCTCGCTGAAAGGATAACGAATGTTTGGTTCAATTATCCGTTTTTTGTAACGTGTATTTTTTAACAAATTTCCTAATAGACTAATGATTTCAATGATTTATCCTAACTATACGTTTTTAAGCGCTTCATTAGGTAGAAATAGTATATTTGTTTGAACTTTGCCTATAAATCGCTCTCGACCGGCATGCAAACCCTCCTAAAAATTGAAATTAAGAAAATCCCCAATTCTTTAAAAATAACTGTATGATATGTCCCAGCAGAGTTTTAAGATTCTTGTTAAATTACTTCGGGTGATCCGTAAATCGCGAGTATGTGGAAACTAATAAATTCATAATGTAAGATAACCGTAATAATTTTGTACAGTTTATTCTTTCAGTAAATGGAATTTATATATTTTGCCTCTTTGAAATATTCTGGAGACCTTCTATTGATATTTTGAATTCATAGATCTTGAAATTGAAAAGACCGCCATTTTGAATTTTTAAATTTACCTTATTTTAGCCTTTCCAGGGAAAACATTTTAAAATCCTTCATTAGTATGCATCTGGAGCCTATAAAGAATATTTGAGCCAAGATTCATCGCCCAAAGCCCTGCATTGTTTTGAAAAATAAGCTTTGAAAACTAAAAATGGCCGCCATCTTGAATTTTATAATATACCCTATTTTAGCCTTTTGCGAGAATATATTTTAAAATCCGTTCTTAGTACGCATCTAGAGCCTATAATGATTCATTGTGGCATTCATTGCCCAAAGCCTTATAGTTTTTGAGAAACTGTGATCAGTGAGTCAGTCAGTCAGTCAGTCAGTCAACCGTTTTGGATTTTATATATATAGATTTAGCTCGAAACAGCCGCTCTTGCTTCTGATCTTTAACTGTCAAAATACTGAATCCACGGCTGTTTACATTTCAGTACAGTATTAGCGAATTTTCTCAAAGTAATAAGCTATTACCGTAAATCTCATAGTAAGACCTAAGCCCAAAAAACAACATTCGTTCGAATTTATGTTATTATGTACAAGTCCGATATTAATGAAATTCGGTACAGACATGTAAAGTGATGATCACTCGTAAACGCATGTAAACAAGTTCGTAAACCAGCCCGATCGGACCAACGGAAGGGGTGAAAAAGGGGGATAAACCCACCCTAAAATAGTTTTTTTGAGTTTTTTACATTGGAAAATTAAAGTAATCTAATTTTTGGTAGCACCATTAATTCAGCTCGAAAAAACAAACAGTTTGGTATTTTTAATTATTGCTCTCCATTGGCTACCGAGATATTGAAAGTGGTAAACACAGTACGTTGTCCCAATGTTAACCTTATGGGAAATAAGTAAAATTCTATGTCTCGCTTATTTCTTAATATATAATTTAAAAAACATTCATTTGTTAGGGCTACTATAGTTATGATTGAAATATTAGGTTAAGGGCGGGTTTCGGAGCTCGGTACTAACTCTATTCTCGGACTAAAAACCAGTTCAAACCAGTTATTAGTCTAGGACTAGAAAATTGAGTTTCGGAGCACGAGGACTACGCTAGTCAACGACTAAATCTAATCCAAGAACTAACTCAGGAAGGCTAGTCCTAGACTTACTTTCATGGGTTTCGGAGTCACGGGCTACGTAATCTTCGAATTAAGTTTGGTTTTGTCGGGTTTCGGAGCCGAATATTTAGTCCACGACTGGGTGACAAAAACTAACTTGAGGAATTAATTTTAGCAATTTTTAGTCCTGGCGGAGGGCAGGACTAAGGTGTGGATTAACTGATTCACTTCTGCAGGTTCAGTACAATATTGGCTGTCAGACAGTACGGATTGTTTGGTTTGTGATTTGTGTTTAATATGGATTATCTTGACTATTGTGATTATGTTAGGTTTGTACCTCCACCAGTTCCGCCCAGGCGTAGACCAGTTATAAACCCTTTCAACGACTTAAGCGACGAGCAATTTAAAAATCGTTTTAGATTTTCCAAAGAGAGTGCTCAAGAACTTGTAAGATTGATTTCCCCTAGGCCTCCTGCAAACGACCAAAGAGCCGTCCATGGTATTCCACCATGGAAGCAAGTACTTACTGCGTTGAGATTTTTCGCAGTTGGAACATTTCACCGAGAAACAGGCGATTTTTAATAATATAAAAATCTGTAATCTTTAACAATTAATAATATTAATAATATTATTTATTATTAATAACTAATAATCTTTAGTAATATAAAAACAAGTAGTACAAAGTAACAAGTAGTAATATAAAGTAGTACACTAATACTTTGCCACCTTATCCTTAAATACTTTGGGTAATTCATCAAACTTTCTAACAATGATTAAACTGTCAATATTTTTGTGTCACATTACTGGTTCGATTTCTAACAATGAATAAACTGTCAATATTTTTGTGTTGATTCTTCACATTACTGGTTCAATTTGGCATACGTTTTTTACCTTAATTTCTTCTTTTAGATAATCATGTTTCATTAAATAAATTGATAATAATTCCAAATAGAGCGACTTTTAACATAAAAATTAAAAAAAACAAATACTGAAATAGTTTGCTTTATTCTTTAAACGTTATCTAATATGTTAACGAGATTTATATTTCTTTCGATTATTTATAATGACCTAACTGCTTTTTTTCGAGAATTCATCATTCACACATATTCGCTCATAATTATAAATCAAAATACAAACAATCAAAGATACCTGAAAACGTTGGAGTGAACATTGTACACGTTATTATCGGCTCCAGGCTCGTCATTATCGGATATCCCTTCTAGTGGCATCTGGTCAGTCATCAGCTCCAGCATCGCGTTCTCGTCTTCGTCTGGCTCATTCAGGGGCGAGGGTGGTCCTCCACCTGATTTAAATTTACTTCTTCTTTCCGAAGCCTTTTCTCCCTTCCACCCTTTCTTGATCCTTTTCCACGCTAGTTTTAACTGTTGAACCGATCTCTGGGTGACGTTTAAATCGGAGTTAAACTCCTTGGCTATAGTATTCCAAATTTCTTTTTTTATCAATTCATTTTTTTATCATGTTGTTTTTTCAACTATTGGGTATTTTAAAACTATTTTATCTTTTTCTAATTCAACTTTTGTGAAGTTTTCACCTCGCTTTCTCTTCTTTTTCTCTTCAATGTTACTTTTCTTCGACGTTCCTTCCTCACTTTCAAATAGGCCAATTTCATCCATATTTATTATTTTTTAATTCTCTCAAAAGTATTTATAAATAATCTCAAAAGTATTTATAAATAATCACACACACAAACAATCATACACACTCACTCTAACAACTGATAGAACAACACTCGCGTCCAATACCGGTACACCAGAAAATCAAGGAATCCTCTCTCAACTGATAGCAGATAAGGTCAAGATACCCAATGAATACAAGCCAATGAATACACAAACGTGTGTGTATTCATTATAAACACTAAAGTTCCGGCCAAATCATTAGGCGGGTGGCGAAAAATGGAAACTCCAGCTGTATAAATGACTTGATGTTAAATCTCCGCTCCTCTACTCAGTTAAGTAGTTGAACATATTTCCAACAGATAGAAGCACACTTACATGGGTATGTTTGGAGAACTTACTCAGCTGATTTGGAGAATATAAACAAAGAGCTCGGGAATCCAATCCCGGACGATATTTTCAATTACGGGATTGAAAAATGTAATCCCGGGATCCCGGGACTGATCCTGGGATTGACCCAACATGGTATTTGCTAATAAAAAAAGAATGTTTTAGTACAATGTCATAGATATTCATGGTATCGCAACTATAGTGTACTTCTTAAAGCAGTTTCCACTTAGTTTTGAGCTGTAAACGTATTTTCTTTTATCAAAACTTAGATCTTAAAAAAAATTATCACATGGTCAGCTTTATCATGAAACACTCAATATACAGTATATCATTAAAGTGTAAACAAGACTCATCATCAGATAGGCCTTTTATAACCGTAAAATCAGTAAGAGAACGATAGAAATATTTATTCAAATATTGTTAAAGAACGTCTTAGGGCTTATACAAAATTTGAATATTTTTAGTTACTTGACCAAACAATAATAGTAGAAACTAGAAATAAAACCACGCTTAAAAAAGTAAGTAAAAAACTAGAACTGAGATAAAAATTATTAAGATTAAATTATTACCTATAATTAAAAATTATTAAAAGTAATGATTAGAGCTTCGTAGTGAATCTTGATAACAATTATACCATATCAAAAATAAGGCCTCTTTGAAAAATTTTTAAACGCTTGAAAATATTAACTGACACGTATACTAGAAGTGTAAGTTGGCAAATAACTCATCAAACCATGATTACTTGGTCAACAACGTCATACAACTGGTTTTTCTTAGTTATTAATTTGTTATAACTGATAGGGATAATAGAAAACATATTTTTGCACGTAAATTGATAATCCCGAAAATCCCGGGATTGAGCCTGAGAATCCCGGGATTGAATATGCTCTAAAATCACGTGGGATCCCCGGGATCTCGCATCCCGGGATTGGATTCCCTACAAAGAGCATAACTGTCTATAACTTCAGATTGCCAAAAACATATTTTGAACGCCAGCAGCGCACTCATTCACCCGCCTAATGATTTGGCCGGAACTCTAGGGGCGCTGAGAGTAAACAATTATGACAGGTGTCGTCTGTACGTGGTCCATACCACTACCCAAAAACTAAAATTCCCCTTGATTCCCGCCTGACTCCAAGACTAACTAGTCCTTAAGTTGACAACTAAAATTAGTCGTCGACCTCGCTAGTCCATGGACTAGCAAGTTAGTTCACGAGCTCCGAAACCCGATTTTTTATTCAGTGACTAACTTTATACATCGATTTAGTAACTCCAGGATTACATATTCCCGAGCTCCGAAACCCGCCCTAAGTGTTTATATTCTGACCATGAAGATGGGATAATACCCGAAACATGTTGTCAAATTAAATAAAAATATTAAAAAAGGGTACTTTGTTAATATTATTTTCATTTCAATCATTCTTAATATATCTTAATAAAACTTGGTCAGTGGCTTATCTAGATGAGATCCGATGTATATTATTCTAAAAATTCTCTATATTTCCATTTTTATGGCAGCAAACCTGCATACTCATTCCCATGCTATTCTTATGGAAAATAAAAAAAATCCATACCTTCCTTATTTCATAACAAATCTTGATAAAACTTGGTATATGACCTCTTCTACTTCATATCTACTAAATATTGAATTAAAACCACCAAGTTTCAACATACCTGTTGCAGCAAACTCTCGCACTCATTCCAAATGTCATTCTTAAGGAACTTACAAAAACATGTAATATCTCGCTACGACGGATTTAAATCTTCTTTTGCATTTGAAATTCGCTGAGTGTGCAGGTCTTCTACAACGGGAATATTTTTATGTTTGTCCGTCCAAAATGTAACAATGAAAACTGTGGCTGTAGCCCGAGGTGATTTTAAGGACGGAAAAGGCCTCTGTGTCGGCCGGGTACATATTCTATCAGTTTGTCAAACTGCAACCCGGTCGGTTCGGTAGTTTTGAGTTTCTCGACACACCAGACATACAGACACACAGAAACCTAAATATAATTGTTATAATATATTCATAAAAAATATCTTTTATTTTTTGATGTTTCAATCACAATTCAATTTTTAAAGTCATTTCAAAGAGGCGGTCTACCTATTTTTATATGTGTCGATACGAATATTCAACCCAGAGTACGGGTGCGAGTCAAATACCGAAACCTTCGATAACGATAAACCGCATGATTGGAGTCAAACATTTCGATACACATTAATATCGAGAGTACCTACCGTTGAGTCCGTATTCATCACCCACTCGGAACTTCAGATACCGATAACACACATGTATCAAATTAAAATATCCCCGATGTAGCAGACTTGCATAATCAGCGAATTTCAAATGCAAAAGAGCATATTGAATAAATGAATAAATGAATAAATGATTTATTTCCAACTAAAAATGGTAAGAATCTTTACAAAAAAATTTTCTTGGAATTAAGTTGACCACGTTTACAAGTAGTGTGGCCACTTAAACACTGTTTTGGGCACTTTCATGTTTATATATTAGTCCAGTCCCAACATGTTGTACTGCAGAGCTACCCTCCATGGTGTCCACGCACTTTGTTCACTGACAGGCTTATCATAATACGGAAAGATAATAGAAAACATAACTGGTTACTTAGAACTATTTTGACATTGATCTAAATGAAACAAAATTAAGAGCTAACCTTTAAGAGCATGTATCTTACTGAAAAAAACTATTGATGTCTTCTAAAGAAAATAAAAATGTTTTTAAACTTGAACAAAACCTTTTTAAATTTGCTGATTGCTTTATAGCTTGTGGTAGCTTATTAAAAAATTTTGGGCTATTGTAACTAAAAGACTGTTTAAAGACTGACTTGTTTACTTTTGGAACCCTAAACATTCGCCTTCTAATACTTCTAGTTTCATAATTTAAATCTGTAGTACCTAAATTACCACTTCTACAATAAAATACTTTAAATACTTTATAAACAAACAAATACTGTAAAGGTAATATTTTCAATTGACAAAACAAGGGGAAGGAACTATCTCTCCTGTGTTTGTTTAAAATAATTCTTACAAAATGATTTTGAACTACAGATCTGTTCAGCCCAGAAGTCCTGTGGGATGCGCATGCGCAGTGAAGATTTCCCCTACCGTGAGTCTCAGTACAGTCAAATTTCGAAATAACTCATATGTCAAAACACATGATTCTTTGTTTGCAACAATATTTGTGATGTTGTCATAGGACATGTGGGATTTTAAGTTGACTATACACAACCGATGAAGGAAAAACAGTGGTGGGGGTATTCTCCATCTCTCTCGCACTTCCACCCCTACAAGACTTCCTGGCTGAATAGATCTGTACTCTTAATTTGTTAATTAAATATCTAAAAGTTCCTCCCCAACAGATCAGGCCATATTGGAGTCTTGAATCAACTAAAGCGTAATATAAGGATTTAAGAAGTATCTCGTCACAAAAATCTCTCAAAAAGTAAAACTTTCTTGTAGCTAACTTAAGTTTATTGTGCAAAGCTGCAATATGCTTCCCCCAAGTTAACTTACTGTCAAAAATAACCCCAAGATACTTAAAACTGTTTTGCCCACTTATGACCCCGCAGTTACAATTTAAATTTACGTTGCAGTCTAATTTATGAAAACGAAATTCAGATTGAAAATTAAAATCTGTAAAACTAAAATTGACATACTTTGTTTTAGCGACATTGATGCACATTTTATTTGCAGAACACCAGTTCCTTATTGACAATAGATCCTCTGAAATTTGATTTTGTAATGTTTGTGTACTTTCATGGACATAAACGTAGGCAATGTCATCGGCGAATGCACTTGTCACACCATTCAATCTAAGTTCAATCAAATCGTTGATGAAAATTAGGAAGAGAGTAACAGAGACCACCGATCCTTGTGGCACCCCCGCTGGTGCGGGGAGTGGTGCACTCACACACTGACCCGCTGCACTCTGCCCAAAAGGAAACTTCGGAACCAGCTTAAAGCTACACCCCGAACTCCTAATCCTTCCATTTTTGACTACAATATTTCATGGTCCTCTGAGTCAAAGGCTTTTCGAAAATCAATAAAGAGGCCTGTCGACTTTTTACTTGCATTTATACTAGAATAAATTATATCTGAAACTGCAACAAGTGCATCCTCAGTTGATCTGCCTTTTCTAAAACCATATTGTTTACTGCTAAACAAGTTTATCTTATTTAAATAACTAATCGACCTTGATTTCATTAACTTTTCTATTATTTTTGAAAAAACAGACAGTAAGCTAATTGGGCGCAGGTCCTCCAACTTAATAGACAACTTATTTTTATTAATTGGTGTAATAATACTTGACTTTAATACTTCTGGGAGTGTACCAGTGCGAAAACTAAGATTAATTAACTGTGCAAGTACTGGCGCCACAACTTCAGCAATGGATTTTATTAAGGGTACGTTAATGTGGTCAAAACCTGATGACTTTTTATTTTTTAAACCTTTGATTACTTCTAATACTTCATCAACAGTGGCTGGGGTGATAAAAAATGATCTGACATTATTAATAACTGTTAACTGTGAGCCGCTAACTACTCTGTTTGATTGTGATTCAACCAGATATTCATTAATGGAGTTTGCTACAATCATAGGATCAGATAAAATTTCTCCATTTTCAAGTTCTATCTTATCTACTGCTTTTTTATTTTGCATTCCACTCAAACTGTTTATTATCCTCCACTGAAGGGCTGTGTCGCCATTTGCCTCTGTTAATTTCCTTGAAAAATACATGCTCTTGGTGTTATTTATTTCATTTTTAAGATTAGAACGGAATCTATTATAATAAATTGAAAAATGTCTATCATAAGGCCTGGATTTAAAGATTTTATACAATTTCTTTTTCCTGTCTAAATTTTTCAGTAACCTAGAATTAATCCAGGGGCTTATACACTATATATATATATATTTCATTCCTACTTAGCGAGATTTGATATGTTTTTGTAAGCTCCAAAAAAATAAAACGGGGAATGAGTATGTAGTTTTGCTGCAACGGGTACGTTAAAACTGGGAGTTTTTAATTCAATATTTAGTAGATCTAAACTAGAAGAAGCCCTACCAAGTTTTATTGAGGTATGTTGAGAAATAAGCGAGATATAGAATTTAACTTATTTTCCATAAGGATAACATTAGGAAAACGTACTGTGTTTACCACTAGCAACATCTCGGTAACCAATGGTCATAGAGCAGCAATTCAAAACACTAAAATATTTTTTAAGCTTAATTCAATGGGGTAAACTAAAATTACATTATGTAAAATGTTCTTTGTTAAAAATTAAATACCCCCGTTGCAGCAAACCTGCATACTCAGCGAATTTCAAGTGCAAAACAACATATTTCAATCCATCATAGCAATATTTGACATGTTTTGGCAAGCTCCATAAGAATAACATGGGGAATGAGTATGCAGGTTTGCTGCTACAGGTATATTAAAACTGGGTGGTTTTAATTCAATATTTAGTAGATCTAAACTAGAAGAAGCTATTTACCAAGTTTTATCAAGATATGTTGAGAAATAACCGAGATATACAATTTTACTTATTTCCCATAAGGTTAACATTGGGACAATGTACTGTGTTTACCACTTTCAATATCTCGGTAACCAATGGACATAGAGCAGTGATTCAAGATACTAAACTGTTTGTTTTTTTGAGCTGAATTAAATAGTGCCAACAAAAATTCGCTAAATTTTATTTTTCTTAGTAAAAAACCCAAAAACCCTATTTTTGGGGGGGTTTATCCCCCTTTACCCCCCTTTCCGGTGGTCCGATCGGGCTGGTTTACGAATTCGTCCGAGGGATAACCACTTTACATGTCTGTACCAAATTTCATTAAGATCGGACCATTTTTATGGCCGCTATCGTGCTCACAGACACATATATAGATATATATAATGTATATATATATATATATATATATATATAAATTCGAACAAATGGTGTTTTCTGCTTCTGGTGGCCCCAAAATGAAAAGTTATCATGGTCTTGGGCTTAGGTCTTACCATGAGACCTACGGTAATAACTTCTTCCCTATAGGGGAAATTCCCTAAAATCGTTAAATAAATGTCGAAAGTACATGAGCTCTGTTCCTGAGGCCGGTCGTCGACCAGTCTGATGCCCCGTAAGTCACCGAACGTCAAGGGATGATAAACAGTCGAGGTTTGTGGAGTAATTCGACACTTTGCTCGGAGTCGTCCGTGATTCTGATGAGGGTTTCGGATTGCCGATGATATCTCAGCTCCAAACAAGGACCATGTCCCCGACTGCTCGCCAAGATTCGTATCTGAAGTTTGTCTGTCGGCGTCAGAGGCGACTCGGAGCCGAGTAAATGAATACAGGGTCATCGAGGCTGCTGTAAAGACCACAGCAATAAAAATACCCCCGTTGCAGCAGCCCTGCATACTCATTGAATTTCAGGTGTGTACAATCATTTGTCAATCCAACACAACCGAGATATGACAAATATTTTTGTAATCTCCATATGTATAACATGGGAAATGTGTATGCAGGTTTGTTGCAATAGGTATGTTAAAATGTGATGGTATTATTTCATTATCCAGTAGATCTCAACTGAAAGAAACGATATACCAGTTTTATTCAGATATATTAAGAAATGAAGAAGATATAGCTTTTTTACATCCCATCAACAACAACATGTTTGCAACCCCATAGCGGTCCCACCAGTTGGTCGACAAGATAGTTGATCGTTGCGACACTTGGTCGACAAATGGCCGCTATTTTAAAAATTATTTAGAAAAATTAATAAATAGCGTAAACCACTTTGTCGACAAGATAGTTGGTCGTTGCGACACTTGATCGACATATGGCCGAAAATTTAAAAATTATTCTTAATAATTGAAAAAGGCAGAAACCATTTGGTCGACAAGATAGTTGGTCGTTGCGACACTTGGTCGAACTCTGAAAAATTGAATATTATTTATTATTTGCGACATTTGGTCGACAAGACACTTGCTAGTTGCGACAGTTGGTCGACCGCGAGTGGAGGGAGTTGTGTGGTGGGGCGGCGACAGGGCACATGACGTCACGATCCATGTCGTCTTATATCGTCATATATCCTGTCTGCTAGGAAAATGTCAAATTGGTCACTATTGATGCCACAAAAATTATGACTGAAGTTATGAATAATGTGTTTTAAGACAAATAATTTATAGTTTTAATTGTTTTATGACATTGAAAATCAGATTTGAGCCCTATAAATCTTCAACATAAGTCTTTAGGCTTAAATTATGAAATATAAACCTTAACCTTTTTAAGTTTCATGCAAGGATCCCATGAAAACTACTTTCGGGTTTTGGAACTAAACTATTAAATTATGAACCTTTGTCTTATAAATAAGAGTAAGTCGGCGTTTAGGAATTTAAAATGACTAACTTATTTATGATAATGAACAATAACGCAGTGATGGTCTATGTTCCTCGAGGAACAGGAATATCCTTTATTTACAGTACACCTAGGCCTACATCAATGTGGCATGTCCTCTGAAAATAACAGTATGGTTGGGTATGTATGATAAAATTTGCTAAAACTATTACGTACCTATTACAACTTCGGAAATTTAACAGGCTGGTTATTTTTTTTTTGTTTTTATCTGGGTTTGAGTTCTAGTTGAGTTGCCCCTTCGCACAAGTAGTATTTTATGATCAACAAAATCAACTAGACTACTAAAATAAAAAAATATAAATTTTATTATTTCACAAACAGTTGATATTGAAATAACTAAACTATTCCTGCTTTTGGAATACACTTTTTTTGCTGTTTCTCTTGTATTTACACGTCGATAGAGGACCCCCTGACCCCAGGGGCCCTGCTTCTGGCTCTGTATTTACTCAATAAGTAGGTGATGAAGTTTGGTTCCGTGGGTTAGTTATAATTATTTATAACTCGCATATTGAATATTAATTTTACACACAAAATTATAATAATTTACTCAACCAAGCTAAATATCACCTAGGCCTAGCTCTATTGTCATGTTATGTTCGGTAAACACTGTATGCTAATAGAATGCCAACCAATCAAATAAGCCCTCGGATAAACTAGAGCTATCCAGCCTGTCTAGTCAAGAGGCCTCGCCCGTTGTCTAATGTGCACTGCATGGAGGCCCTGTTTCAAGGAAAAAAAAAATTAAGGAGGGGGGAACGGACTTTTTTACACACTGTATAATAAAAAAGTTATCTGATTTTGTTGCTGAGCCATTATGCACAATTATCTTAGATTATTTAACTTAACTGATCATTGTTTATGAGGCTGGAATTTTTTTTTACTTGAAAGTTTTTCAGTGAAAATATCTCAATTTTTTAGTCTGAATCCCAATGAAAATAATTTTACATTGTAACTTTACTCTTTTAATCACTAACAACCTTTATCAAGACTTGTTCTGATTAATATTGTTATCATTTTTAAATCTAAAACTAACCACTGTTCTTGTTGAGTTTTACTAATTTGATTTTTATCGTTTTGTCATCCTGACTCAATTGTTTTTATTGAGTTTTATCAATAATGTTTATTATCTGTTATTTCTGTCAATTTTATCAATCCATTGTATTACTCAATTTACAACATTCAATGTATCTTGTTCTGAATTTGTGGCCCTAATACTATTCTTGGAGAATATGTTAGTAAATAATTTTTGTCTATTTCCATTGTTATGTGGCGCCCCAATCGGCCACCTAATAATTAAGCCAAGGTAAGTCAGCAGTGAGTATCCACCAACAAGTCAAAGGTCAATCTCGACTCACTGACCACGTCCGTCCGCGCATGCGCGAGCCGCGCGGCCCGCTGGACTGGCCGGCGGCGGGAGTCGTCTGTGTGCACTCGAGGTGAACTTCCGCAAGCAGAGCAGCAGGACATCATCGGTTAAGGTAAATTAGGAGGGGCTAGGCCGGGGCAGGGACCTTTTCAATAATGGGTAGGCAATAATAATAATTGGTAAATTGTCATAATATTTAATTAATTTAATTAATAGGGAATATAATAGTTATCAAGGGATTATATTCAATTGTGTTACCTACAATTTAGCATGTTTGAACATTAGTTAAAATGGATAGGGACTGGGAGCCAGCAATATTATGTATCAGATATATTAAGTTAACTTAATAAATAATCGCCCAATAAAGCTGGCTTGTCTTTAATTCCGAACGAGGGAGGTTCATTTGCTTGTGGGATCGCGGCTGACGGGAGCTGTTCTTACGTAGTAATATTAAATTAATATCGAATTATTGGTCCAGTACGCCGCAAGTGGTAGCAGAGCGACACAGGCAATGAATTTTCCTCGTTTCCTAATTAAATTATCAAAAATAAACTCCCAAAGTCATGTTTTCAACAATGCACAGACGTGCCGTATTCATGTCGCCGTATACGGCCGCGTGTGCATGTCGCCGCGGGCGTCTCTGGCCGCGGCCGACCACGTGCACGGTTAAATTATCATCGTAATATTTTTCATAAACAATCGATTACCTTTTCTTAAATAAAATTAAATTTTGAGTTCAAACGAGCATTATTTTTTCCAAAAGCAGTTTTGAAATTAATTTAAAAAAACGAGATACCGTGTTGGCGATTCTTTTCAGTTTGAGTATCTCGGGAAAAATAGGTAGGCCTATTAAAGACATTTTAAGATCTCTCATACTTTATTTAAGCGATCTAAGACGGCCTTATGTATTCCCTTATCAACAAAGGAAGTGATTACGTGATACCTGCAGACCCCCTCAAGGTCGCTGACCTAGCTGATAACCTCCAAACTGGTTTTTAAGCAACCAACCAAATTGAAAGGCCTTTCCCAGCCGGGTTAAGATTTAAAAAAATGCATTACATAAATTTAATTGGAGACTCTCAATTTTGCCGATATTACGGTTTTTTTCAAAATAGGTGCAATGTTGCATATAATTTTGCCATTAAAAACCAATTGGTGACATCTGGTGCTACCATTGCAGTTGTAAAACGTCAAATAAAGCTATCCCTTCCTAAATTTGAAGCTAATTATCCTTTAGTATTATTTCTTGGCACAAATTATGTGTTGCAAGGAGTGACTCTGCAGACCTTCCAAAGCCAAATAAAATCGCTGATTCGTTTAGTAAAGACAAGATTATCACCTTCTCAGCTTATTCTGCTTGCCTTACCACCTTTCCCGAGACTTGCACACAATCACCATGCACTGACCTTGATTGACGAAATTAATAAATTTCTATCCACTTTACAATCAGCTGACACACATCTCCTGCGAATTCCTATTTCAAGAGAAAATGTGACTCATTATTTTCACAAGAAATATCGCAACTCGAACAGGCGTGATGGAATTAACTTCAATGACCGAGCATTTTATATGTTATCGACTGAGTTAGATAAAATCTTTACTCTTTGAACTGATTAAATAAGTCCTATTCATTTAGGCCTCCTCTCGAGCAGAATTTAGGTGAATTATTTGGTTTTTCCCTTGGCCTAAAATAACTGGTTATGATTTTGCAAATTATTTTTTAAACAAATTAAATAAAATAAGATTAATCAAATTAAAATAAAGTTAAGGCTCTTGGATTAGAATTTATGTACAGTAACTGCTAGCTTTGATGTTACCTTAAATGCTGAATAAATACTCAATCACACTTAATTAACAATATATCAAGGTAACAAATTATATTTAAAAAAACCTTATACAGGTATAAAATATTAGACCTTGAGATAATTTTGAAATAGTTGATTTCCTTATAAACTCCGTACTCTGTTTACAAAAATATTTCACTCCTACTAACAGCTCAACCTTGATGCTTTACCTCTTATACCTTGATAGATTAGCAAGCCGCTCATATTAGGGATCTGTCTGAAACTTAGAGAAGTCGCTCGACTTCAAACATGAATTAGGGCGCTGATTAATTTGGTATTTCCTCATACAAGGCACCATCCATTTAGGGAAGGTTTTGGCGCTCCCCGGTGAGTTTCCTCATGCAACAATCTGCTAGGTAGGGTATGTACCAAAAAAAAATAAAAAATAAATAAAAAAATACAAAAGTAAAGAAGTTGTTAAATATAAATTTGTGAGCACATATCCTTTTACCTATAGCAACCTGCCTAATACCCTTTTACTAAACCATGGTTCTACGACGCAGAATAGACTAATTTCCATGGTAAGACGGGTACTAACCCCCCCTTGTCGGCCCATTAGCCTGTGGCAACTATGCGTATGCAATGAGTTGGTTAAAAAAAATAAATAAATAGGCCTAAAAAAATAAAATAAACCCTCATTACATGCCCATGGGTCAGGTGCTTGCCTCTGGTCGCCACTAATAAATTTTTTTTTTAAAGGCATAATCCCAGGTGGTAACTCTTGATGCCAGCGATGAGTCGACGGGGAAAATGGAACACAGTAAAAATTAGGATAATTTTGAATGCTTCCAGGTAATCAATCCTTACTCTGATTTCCCTTCCCACTTGCTCACTCAAAAAATAAAAAAAATATATAAAAAAATAAAAAGTAATGGTACTGGTACTTTACTTAGCAGATTGGAGAGGCCTCAAATCCCGAAGCCGACACCGCACATCATGGCCGCGTGATTTGTCCATGGGTTGAGCTGCCATAGCTAGTTGACTCCAGCAAAAAAAAAGAAAAGAAGTCTGCGGTCTTGTCTGTTGGTTAGGAATGGATGCGTTTTGAGGAAATGCCTAAACCAACGTTGATTATTCCTCTTTTCCAAGTGTGTTTGTGGGTGAATTAGTTAGGGAGCTGGCTTGACTACTCATTCCCACTCATTCCTTGCCTTAACTTCTCTTACAGCCCCACTTAACCATAATTAAGTTTCACAGTTGTATGGATAGATACTCCAGCAACATACAATGATAAATTAATAAAAGCATTTGCTTATTTAAAAAAAAAGTATACAGCTATTCAAGAGCCATAAATAAATATAATATTCAGCAATATTATTTAACTTTTACCAAATAAACTTGTAAATAAGTAAATGATAGTTAAACAGATACAAAATAAACAAAGCAAACCCCTTTTTGGAAGGGTTTCCTCCCCTTCCTGCCCCTGCACGTGCAATTGAGAGTTAGATGCCCTTCGATTAAGATAACGTACCGGCAACGGTTTCCTGGATAAAAAAATTAACCGCCCCTCAGGCTATCGAGCAATGTATCGCGTGGTCGATTCAACCCGCAGCCCTCCTTGAGGAAAACCGACTTTTGTTGAGAAATTTTGTTCTCGAAGCAAAAGGAAAGGTCGAGGATGAAGACACAACCCCTGAAGAACAAACACCTCAACCGACACTCACTACGACTCAACCAGAAAACATTTTTACACCCACTACTACTGACTCTGTTATTCAGACACCTACTCCTTCCACATCCATGTCTGATCCAAACCTAAGGTTATTGATTGAGTCACTTCAAAGTATAACCATGAATGCTGTCATGGAAACGGCCAAAGTAGTAGCTAAAGAGGTCCAGAGTTCTTCTTCCTCACATAGATGTCAGGATGAAACCAAAATTCCTCCTTATATCAGAGACATGATTAAGGGTGTACCTAAGTTAACAGGTAATGACCACGACCAAATTGTGCAATTCTTAAAAAGGGTTTCCAAGATTATTAGTCTTAAATTATTCCCTGAACGTGCCATATTGTTAAACTTGGGCGCATCTGTGCAAAACATAATGCATGAATTTTGGATGAATAAAGTAGTTCAACATACAACTTAGGATCAGCTTTTAAAAGATATACGGCAAACCTTTTTCACTCCTGAGGCACTTAGGCAACTCCAAAATAAATTCCTCTACCGTCACCAAGCTTATCAGGAGGATCTAGCTGAATACGTTAAAGACATTCAATGTAATTTCCAAATTTTGTCCCCTGATACACATGAGTCAGAAGTTTTCAATGTAATATTTAGAGGAATAAACTCAGACACAAGAACCACCTTTGCAGGTTTACCCCCGGTAACGACTGTCCAACAGCTTATCGACATAGCTCCCTTATCAGCCAGTCTATTATCTAGGCAGTCAAATCAAAACAGTCGACCACAAAATTCTTCCCCATTTGCAACCAAATATTATGCACAACAACCAAATTCATCACATGGTTACAGAAATCCCAACAACACCCAGCGATCAGCTAACCCCTTCTTTTCAGGAAATAGAAACCCACCCCCCAACCCGAACCTTCAGCACATAAATAATCAAGGAAATCCTTTTCCCGAGGTTCAACCCCGTGCTGTCTATCCGACCCCGCCTACATACCACCCATATGGGTAACCATACCCTCCTCCACCACCGCCCAATCGAGCAAATTTCAGGAATCCCCACCCCAGGCAGCAAGCCAATTGGCAAAACAACCGACCTCATCGAAACCCTCAGCCAAACCACCAGCGCGGTCCCAGGTAGGCAGCACCGGCCCCGCGCTTGTATCCGCTGCCACAAACCAAATTAACATTACCAATTTTGAGACACCTAAACCAAACCAAAAACCATCCCAAAATACATCATTAGAAGCTCCCTTAACCTACCCATCAAGATTAATAATAACCTTTGGTCGCAAAGAGCACAGCATCCAAACCAAGGCCACTGTAGATACAGCAGGTATGTAAAAACTGGGTGGTTTTAATTCAATATTTAATAAATCTCAACTAGAAGAAGCCATATACCAAGTTTTATGGAGATATGTCGAGGTTAGGGAATCCAATCCCGGGATCCCGCATCCCGGGATCTCGGGATCCCGCGTGATTTTAGGGCTTATTCAATCCCGGGATTTTTCGGCTAAATCCCGGAATTTTCGGGATTATAAAGTTACATGTAAAATTGATATTTACTAGAATCTTATCACAATGTTATAACCAAGAAAAACCAGTAACATGTTGTTTTTTATCAAATAATCATTAGTTGTCTTGTAGTAAGTATAAAAGTAGTTTCCAGTTAATATTTTCAAGCATCTAAAAACAAATACATAAAGATTTTAACTTGTTTCTGGTACGTATTGCAATTGCAATTAAGTTTCATTAAGGTGCTCTAATGATCATTTTTATCGTACTTCTAGTTTTTCTAAGCGTATAGGCTCTGTATATTGCTACTATGTGGTAGAACCTGTGAACTTTATCCCATTCACATTTATTTGTTTTTAACAAAACCGATGATCAAGATTTTAAATAGTTATAGAGATATAACACAGAATGCAGGGCTAGCAAGTCCATTAACATGTTTATCCAAATTATAATTTTGATTTCTTATAATGAATATTGACTTTTTTTTAAGACAACAGAAAATAAATAAGAGTGTTTACCCTATTGAAACTAAGACCAACAGTCCGTAATCATCTTAATTTACTGTATTTCTTTTCTGAAAATTTTAATGAAATTGAAAAAGGAATGTAAGTATCTCGGGAGGTGCCTTGGATATTTTCTAACAAACTATTGACAATAAATACACATTTATGCATGTTTCAACATTTAGACGATGGAGTTTTCAATTATCATTAATATAATTAAATATTAACCTAAATTGTTAGTGTAGTTGGATTACGAACGACATTAAAGTGTTAGCCTGCTTGTTTTACTCAATTTCGAAATGTACCAGTAACAATATGTATATTCAGTGAAGAAAGTTATGTTGTTTGCTTAGGTAGAAATTTGCCAAACATTTATTTAAAATGATGCAAAACAAAAAATGGGCCAATTTGAAAATGTAATTCCTTGGCTACTATGACCAATGAATAATTTGTTATTACGGCGAGTTGCTAGTTTATAAATGCGGTTTTCAGTAAAACAGTGGTTTGTCCATCCTCTTACAATTTTTTGTTAAGACCAATAAAAATGAATACAAATAAACGGTATCAGGAAACTGACACATACTTTCTCCCTTCAAGTCATTTAAAACCAGAAAACATATTAGTGAAATAAAACAAATTAACAATTAATTATCAAACAAATTATACCAAATGTTATCAAAATCGGTTAGTAAATAACGGAGATATCGATTTTTAAATATTTGCCATAAGAATAACATTGGACAACGTACTGCGTTTACCGCCGAACTAAAATATCAATTATCTCCACAACCAGTTGACGTAAACTACTGATTCAAAATTCGGCCGGGACGGGGCGGCACCAGAGGGCCCCGGTGGAGGGCCCCGGTGGAGGGCCGGGGTGGGGTGGCGCCAGAGGGCCCCGGTGGAGGGCCAGGGTGGGGCGGCGCTGGAGGGCCCCAGTGGAGGGCCGCGGCCGGGACGGGGCGGCGCCAGAGGGCCCCGGTGGAGGGCCGCGCCCAGGGTGGGGCGGCGCTGGAGGGCCCTGGTGGAGGGCCAGGGTGGGGTGGCGCCAGAGGGCCCCGGTGGAGGGCCAGGGTGGGGCGGCGCTGGAGGGCCCCAGTGGAGGGCCGCGGCCGGGACGGGGCGGCGCTGGAGGGCCCCGGTGGAGGGCCGCGGCCGGGACGGGGCGGCGCCAGAGGGCCCCGGTGGAGGGCCGCGGCCAGGGTGGGGCGGCGCCAGAGGGCCCCGGTGGAGGGCCAGGGTGGGGTGGCGCTGGAGGGCCCCAGTGGAGGGCCGCGGCCGGGACGGGGCGGCGCCAGAGGACCCCGGTGTGAGAAATCAGTCGTTATGTTTATTGTTCATTTGGCATTTAAGGTTGCCATTTCTGTGACAATTGTATGCGCAAAGCGGACATTGTAATTGTGGACTTTTACCAGGGCGGGGCGGCGCTGGAGGGCCCCGGTGGAGGGCCGGGGTGGGGTGGCGCTGGAGGGCCCCGGTGGAGGGCCGCGGCCGGGACGGGGCGGCGCCAGAGGACCCCGGTGGAGGGCCGCGGCCAGGGTTGGGCGGCGCTGGGGGGCCCCAAGGGCTGTGTTTGTTGTTAATGTAGCATTTAAGGTTCCCATTTCTTTCACATTTATAATTAAAAAAGGTCCATTGTTAAAATTGATAAAACTAAGTTACAAAATGGCAAAAAATACCCGGGCTTGGGATTCGAGAAATCAGTCGTTATGTTTATTGTTCATGTGGCATTTAAGGTTGCCATTTCTGTGACATTTGTATTGGCAAAGCGGACATTGTAATTGTGGACTTTTACCAGGGCGGGGTGGCGCTGGAGGGCCCCGGTGGAGGGCTGCGGCCAGGGTGGGGCGGCGCTGGAGGGCCCCGGTGGAGGGCTGCGGCCAGGGTGGGGTGGCGCTGGAGGGCCCCGGTGGAGGGCCGCGGCCGGGACGGGGCGGCGCCAGAGGACCCCGGTGTGAGAAATCAGTCGTTATGTTTATTGTTCATGTGGCATTTAAGGTTGCCATTTCTGTGACATTTGTATTGGCAAAGCGGACATTGTAATTGTGGACTTTTACCAGGGCGGGGCGGCGCTGGAGGGCCCCGGTGGAGGGCTGCGGCCAGGGTGGGGCGGCGCTGGAGGGCCCCAGTGGAGGGCCGCGGCCGGGACGGGGCGGCGCCAGAGGACCCCGGTGTGAGAAATCAGTCGTTATGTTTATTGTTCATGTGGCATTTAAGGTTGCCATTTCTGTGACATTTGTATTGGCAAAGCGGACATTGTAATTGTGGACTTTTACCAGGGCGGGGCGGCGCTGGAGGGCCCCGGTGGAGGGCCAGGGTGGGGCGGCGCTGGAGGGCCCCGGTGGAGGGCCGCGGCCGGGACGGGGCGGCGCCAGAGGACCCCGGTGTGAGAAATCAGTCGTTATGTTTATTGTTCATGTGGCATTTAAGGTTGCCATTTCTGTGACATTTGTATGCGCAAAGCGGACATTGTAATTGTGGACTTTTACCAGGGTGGGGCGGCGCTGGAGGGCCCCGGTGGAGGGCCAGGGTGGGGTGGCGCTGGAGGGCCCCGGTGGAGGGCCGCGGCCAGGGTGGGGCGGCGCTGGAGGGTCCCGGTGGAGGGCCAGGGTGGGGTGGCGCTGGAGGGCCCCGGTGGAGGGCCGCGGCCAGGGTGGGGCGGCGCTGGAGGGCCCCAGTGAAGGGCCGCGGCCGGGACGGGGCGGCGCCAGAGGACCCCGGTGTGAGAAATCAGTCGTTATGTTTATTGTTCCTGTGGCATTTAACGTTGCCATTTCTGTGACATTTGTATGCGCAAAGCGGACATTGTAATTGTGGACTTTTACCAGGGCGGGGCGGCGCTGAAGGGCCCCGGTGGAGGGCCGCGGCCAGGGTGGGGCGGTGCTGGAGGGCCCCAGTGGAGGGCCGCGGCCGGGACGGGGCGGCGCCAGAGGACCCTGGTGTGAGAAATCAGTCGTTATGTTTATTGTTCATGTGGCATTTAAGGTTGCCATTTCTGTGACATTTGTATTGGCAAAGCGGACATCGTAATTGTGGACTTTTACCAGGGCGGGGCGGCGCTGGAGGGCCCCGGTGGAGGGCCGCGGCCAGGGCGGGGCGGCGCTGGAGGGCCCCGGTGGAGGGCCGCGGTCGGGACGGGGCGGCGCTGGAGGGCCCCGGTGGAGGGCCAGGGTGAGGTGGCGCTGGAGGGCCCCAGTGGAGGGCCGCGGCCAGGGTGGGGCGGCGCTGGAGGGCCCCGGTGGAGGGCCAGGGTGGGGTGGCGCTGGAGGGCCCCAGTGGAGGGCCGCGGCCAGGGTGGGGCGGCGCTGGAGGGCCCCGGTGGAGGGCCAGGGTGGGGTGGCGCTGGAGGGCCCCAGTGGAGGGCCGCGGCCAGGGCGGGGCGGCGCTGGAGGGCCCCGGTGGAGGGCCGCGGCCAGGGTGGGGCGGCGCTGGAGGGCCCCGGTGGAGGGCCAGGGTGGGGCGGCGCTGGAGGGCCCCGGTGGAGGGCCGCGGCCGGGACGGGGCGGCGCTGGAGGGCCCCGGTGGAGGGCCGCGGCCAGGGTGGGGCGGCGCTGGAGGGCCCCAGTGGAGGGCCGCGGCCGGGACGGGGCGGCGCCAGAGGACCCCGGTGTGAGAAATCAGTCGTTATGTTTATTGTTCATGTGGCATTTAAGGTTGCCATTTCTGTGACATTTGTATTGGCAAAGCGGACATTGTAATTGTGGACTTTTACCAGGGCGGGGCGGCGCTGGAGGGCCCCGGTGGAGGGCTGCGGCCAGGGTGGGGCGGCGCTGGAGGGCCCCAGTGGAGGGCCGCGGCCGGGACGGGGCGGCGCCAGAGGACCCCGGTGTGAGAAATCAGTCGTTATGTTTATTGTTCATGTGGCATTTAAGGTTGCCATTTCTGTGACATTTGTATTGGCAAAGCGGACATTGTAATTGTGGACTTTTACCAGGGCGGGGCGGCGCTGGAGGGCCCCGGTGGAGGGCCAGGGTGGGGCGGCGCTGGAGGGCCCCGGTGGAGGGCCGCGGCCGGGACGGGGCGGCGCCAGAGGACCCCGGTGTGAGAAATCAGTCGTTATGTTTATTGTTCATGTGGCATTTAAGGTTGCCATTTCTGTGACATTTGTATGCGCAAAGCGGACATTGTAATTGTGGACTTTTACCAGGGTGGGGCGGCGCTGGAGGGCCCCGGTGGAGGGCCAGGGTGGGGTGGCGCTGGAGGGCCCCGGTGGAGGGCCGCGGCCAGGGTGGGGCGGCGCTGGAGGGTCCCGGTGGAGGGCCAGGGTGGGGTGGCGCTGGAGGGCCCCGGTGGAGGGCCGCGGCCAGGGTGGGGCGGCGCTGGAGGGTCCCGGTGGAGGGCCAGGGTGGGGCGGCGCTGGAGGGCCCCAGTGGAGGGCCGCGGCCGGGACGGGGCGGCGCCAGAGGACCCCGGTGTGAGAAATCAGTCGTTATGTTTATTGTTCATGTGGCATTTAAGGTTGCCATTTCTGTGACATTTGTATGCGCAAAGCGGACATTGTAATTGTGGACTTTTACCAGGGCGGGGCGGCGCTGGAGGGCCCCGGTGGAGGGCCGCGGCCAGGGTGGGGCGGCGCTGGAGGGCCCCAGTGGAGGGCCGCGGCCGGGACGGGGCGGCGCCAGAGGACCCTGGTGTGAGAAATCAGTCGTTATGTTTATTGTTCATGTGGCATTTAAGGTTGCCATTTCTGTGACATTTGTATGCGCAAAGCGGACATTGTAATTGTGGACTTTTACCAGGGCGGGGCGGCGCTGGAGGGCCCCGGTGGAGGGCCGCGGCCAGGGCGGGGCGGCGCTGGAGGGCCCCGGTGGAGGGCCGCGGTCGGGACGGGGCGGCGCTGGAGGGCCCCGGTGGAGGGCCAGGGTGGGGTCGCGCTGGAGGGCCCCAGTGGAGGGCCGCGGCCAGGGTGGGGCGGCGCTGGAGGGCCCCGTTGGAGGGCCAGGGTGGGGTGGCGCTGGAGGGCCCCAGTGGAGGGCCGCGGCCAGGGTGGGGCGGCGCTGGAGGGCCCCGGTGGAGGGCCAGGGTAGGGTGGCGCTGGAGGGCCCCAGTGGAGGGCCGCGGCCAGGGTGGGGCGGCGCTGGAGGGCCCCGGTGGAGGGCCGCGGCCAGGGTGGGGCGGCGCTGGAGGGCCCCGGTGGAGGGCCAGGGTGGGGCGGCGCTGGAGGGCCCCGGTGGAGGGCCGCGGCCGGGACGGAGCGGCGCTGGAGGGCCCCGGTGGGGGGCCGCGGCCAGGTTGGGGCGGCGCTGGAGGGCCCCAGTGGAGGGCCGCGGCCGGGACGGGGCGGCGCCAGAGGACCCCGGTGTGAGAAATCAGTCGTTATGTTTATTGTTCATGTGGCATTTAAGGTTGCCATTTCTATGACATTTGTATGCGCAAAGCGGACATTGTAATTGTGGACTTTTACCAGGGCGGGGCGGCGCTGGAGGGCCCCGGTGGAGGGCCAGGGTGGGGCGGCGCTGGAGGGCCCCAGTGGAGGGCCGCGGCCGGGACGGGGCGGCGCCAGAGGACCCCGGTGTGAGAAATCAGTCGTTATGTTTATTGTTCATGTGGCATTTAAGGTTGCCATTTCTATGACATTTGTATGCGCAAAGCGGACATTGTAATTGTGGACTTTTACCAGGGCGGGGCGGCGCTGGAGGGCCCCGGTGGAGGGCCGCGGCCAGGGTGGGGCGGCGCTGGAGGGCCCCAGTGGAGGGCCGCGGCCGGGACGGGGCGGCGCCAGAGGACCCCGGTGTGAGAAATCAGTCGTTATGTTTATTGTTCATGTGGCATTTAAGGTTGCCATTTCTGTGACATTTGTATTGGCAAAGCGGACATTGTAATTGTGGACTTTTACCAGGGCGGGGCGGCGCTGGAGGGCCCCGGTGGAGGGCCGCGGCCAGGGTGGGGCGGCGCTGGAGGGCCCCAGTGGAGGGCCGCGGCCGGGACGGGGCGGCGCCAGAGGACCCCGGTGTGAGAAATCAGTCGTTATGTTTATTGTTCATGTGGCATTTAAGGTTGCCATTTCTGTGACATTTGTATGCGCAAAGCGGACATTGTAATTGTGGACTTTTACCAGGGCGGGGCGGCGCTGGAGGGCCCCGGTGGAGGGCCAGGGTGGGGCGGCGCTGGAGGGCCCCGGTGGAGGGACGCGGCCGGGACGGGGCGGCGCCAGAGGACCCCGGTGTGAGAAATCAGTCGTTATGTTTATTGTTCATGTGGCATTTAAGGTTGCCATTTCTGTGACATTTGTATGCGCAAAGCGGACATTGTAATTGTGGACTTTTACCAGGGCGGGGCGGCGCTGGGGGGCCCCGGTGGAGGGCCGGGGTGGGGCGGCGCTGGAGGGCCCCGGTGGAGGGCCAGGGTGGGGCGGCGCTGGAGGGCCGCGGCCGGGACGGGGCGGCGCCAGAGGACCCCGGTGTGAGAAATCAGTCGTTATGTTTATTGTTCATGTGGCATTTAAGGTTGCCATTTCTGTGACATTTGTATTGGCAAAGCGGACATTGTAATTGTGGACTTTTACCAGGGCGGGGCGGCGCTGGAGGGCCCCGGAGGAGGGCCGGGGTGGGGTGGCGCTGGAGGGCCCCGGTGGAGGGCCGCGGCCGGGACGGGGCGGCGCCAGAGGACCCCGGTGTGAGAAATCAGTCGTTATGTTTATTGTTCATGTGGCATTTAAGGTTGCCATTTCTGTGACATTTGTATTGGCAAAGCGGACATTGTAATTGTGGACTTTTACCAGGGCGGGGCGGCGCTGGAGGGCCCCGGTGGTGGGCCGGGTAGGGGTGGCGCTGGAGGGCCCCGGTGGAGGGCCGCGGCCAGGGTGGGGCGGCGCTGGAGGGCCCCAGTGGAGGGCCGCGGCCGGGACGGGGCGGCGCCAGAGGACCCCGGTGTGAGAAATCAGTCGTTATGTTTATTGTTCATGTGGCATTTAAGGTTGCCATTTCTGTGACATTTGTATTGGCAAAGCGGACATTGTAATTGTGGACTTTTACCAGGGCGGGGCGGCGCTGGAGGGCCCCGGTGGAGGGCCGCGGCCAGGGTGGGGCGGCGCTGGAGGGCCCCAGTGGAGGGCCGCGGCCGGGACGGGGCGGCGCCAGAGGACCCCGGTGTGAGAAATCAGTCGTTATGTTTATTGTTAATGTGGCATTTAAGGTTGCCATTTCTGTGACATTTGTATTGGCAAAGCGGACATTGTAATTGTGGACTTTTACCAGGGCGGGGCGGCGCTGGAGGGCCCCGGTGGAGGGCCGGGGTGGGGTGGCGCTGGAGGGCCCCGGTGGAGGGCCGCGGCCGGGACGGGGCGGCGCCAGAGGACCCCGGTGTGAGAAATCAGTCGTTATGTTTATTGTTCATGTGGCATTTAAGGTTGCCATTTCTGTGACATTTGTATTGGCAAAGCGGACATTGTAATTGTGGACTTTTACCAGGGCGGGGCGGCGCTGGAGGGCCCCGGTGGAGGGCCGCGGCCAGGGTGGGGCGGCGCTGGAGGGCCCCAGTGGAGGGCTGCGGCCGGGACGGGGCGGCGCTGGAGGGCCCCGGTGGAGGGCCGCGGCCGGGACGGGGCGGCGCTGGAGGGCCCCAGTGGAGGGCCGCGGCCGGGACGGGGCGGCGCCAGAGGACCCCGGTGTGAGAAATCAGTCGTTATGTTTATTGTTCATGTGGCATTTAAGGTTGCCATTTCTGTGACATTTGTATTGGCAAAGCGGACATTGTAATTGTGGACTTTTACCAGGGCGGGGCGGCGCTGGAGGGCCCCAGTGGAGGGCCAGGGTGGGGCGGCGCTGGAGGGCCCCGGTGGAGGGCCGCGGCCGGGACGGGGCGGCGCTGGAGGGCCCCGGTGGAGGGCCGCGGCCAGGGTCGGGTGGCGCTGGAGGGCCCCGGTGTGAGAAATCAGTCGTTATGTTTATTGTTCATGTGGCATTTAAGGTTGCCATTTCTGTGACATTTGTATGCGCAAAGCGGACATTGTAATTGTGGACTTTTACCAGGGCGGGGCGGCGCTGGAGGGCCCCGGTGGAGGGCCGGGGTGGGGTGGCGCTGGAGGGCCCCGGTGGAGGGCCGCGGCCAGGGTGGGGCGGCGCTGGAGGGCCCCAGTGGAGGGCCGCGGCCGGGACGGGGCGGCGCCAGAGGACCCCGGTGTGAGAAATCAGTCGTTATGTTTATTGTTCATGTGGCATTTAAGGTTGCCATTTCTGTGACATTTGTATGCGCAAAGCGGACATTGTAATTGTGGACTTTTACCAGGGCGGGGCGGCGCTGGAGGGCCCCGGTGGAGGGCCGCGGCCAGGGTGGGGCGGCGCTGGAGGGCCCCAGTGGAGGGCCGCGGCCGGGACGGGGTGGCGCCAGAGGACCCTGGTGTGAGAAATCAGTCGTTATGTTTATTGTTCATGTGGCATTTAAGGTTGCCATTTCTGTGACATTTGTATGCGCAAAGCGGACATTGTAATTGTGGACTTTTACCAGGGCGGGGCGGCGCTGGAGGGCCCCGGTGGAGGGCCGCGGCCAGGGTGGGGCGGCGCTGGAGGGCCCCAGTGGAGGGCCGCGGCCGGGACGGGGCGGCGCCAGAGGACCCCGGTGTGAGAAATCAGTCGTTATGTTTATTGTTCATGTGGCATTTAAGGTTGCCATTTCTGTGACATTTGTATGCGCAAAGCGGACATTGTAACTGTGGACTTTTACCAGGGCGGGGTGGCGCTGGAGGGCCCCGGTGGAGGGCCGGGGTGGGGTGGCGCTGGAGGGCCCCGATGGAGGGCCAGGGTGGGGCGGCGCTGGAGGGCCCCAGTGGAGGGCCGCGGCCGGGACGGGGCGGCGCCAGAGGACCCCGGTGTGAGAAATCAGTCGTTATGTTTATTGTTCATGTGGCATTTAAGGTTGCCATTTCTGTGACATTTGTATTGGCAAAGCGGACATTGTAATTGTGGACTTTTACCAGGGCGGGGCGGCGCTGGAGGGCCCCAGTGGAGGGCCAGGGTGGGGCGGCGCTGGAGGGCCCCAGTGGAGGGCCGCGGCCGGGACGGGGCGGCGCTGGAGGGCCCCGGTGTGAGAAATCAGTCGTTATGTTTATTGTTCATGTGGCATTTAAGGTTGCCATTTCTGTGACATTTGTATTGGCAAAGCGGACATTGTAATTGTGGACTTTTACCAGGGTGGGGCGGCGCTGGAGGGCCCCAGTGGAGGGCCGCGGCCAGGGCGGGGCGGCGCTGGAGGGCCCCGGTGGAGGGCCGCGGCCGGGACGGGGCGGCGCCAGAGGACCCCGGTGTGAGAAATCAGTCGTTATGTTTATTGTTCATGTGGCATTTAAGGTTGCCATTTCTGTGACATTTGTATGCGCAAAGCGGACATTGTAATTGTGGACTTTTACCAGGGCGGGGCGGCGCTGGAGGGCCCCGGTGGAGGGCCAGGGTTGGGCGGCGCTGGAGGGCCCCAGTGGAGGGCCGCGGCCGGGACGGGGCGGCGCCAGAGGACCCTGGTGTGAGAAATCAGTCGTTATGTTTATTGTTCATGTGGCATTTAAGGTTGCCATTTCTGTGACATTTGTATTGGCAAAGCGGACATCGTAATTGTGGACTTTTACCAGGGCGGGGCGGCGCTGGAGGGCCCCGTCGGAGGGCCGCGGCCAGGGCGGGGCGGCGCTGGAGGGCCCCGGTGGAGGGCCGCGGTCGGGACGGGGCGGCGCTGGAGGGCCCCGGTGGAGGGCCAGGGTGAGGTGGCGCTGGAGGGCCCCAGTGGAGGGCCGCGGCCAGGGTGGGGCGGCGCTGGAGGGCCCCGGTGGAGGGCCAGGGTGGGGTGGCGCTGGAGGGCCCCAGTGGAGGGCCGCGGCCAGGGTGGGGCGGCGCTGGAGGGCCCCGGTGGAGGGCCAGGGTGGGGTGGCGCTGGAGGGCCCCAGTGGAGGGCCGCGGCCAGGGTGGGGCGGCGCTGGAGGGCCCCGGTGGAGGGCCGCGGCCAGGGTGGGGCGGCGCTGGAGGGCCCCGGTGGAGGGCCAGGGTGGGGCGGCGCTGGAGGGCCCCGGTGGAGGGCCGCGGCCGGGACGGGGCGGCGCTGGAGGGCCCCGGTGGAGGGCCGCGGCCAGGGTGGGGCGGCGCTGGAGGGCCCCAGTGGAGGGCCGCGGCCGGGACGGGGCGGCGCCAGAGGACCCCGGTGTGAGAAATCAGTCGTTATGTTTATTGTTCATGTGGCATTTAAGGTTGCCATTTCTGTGACATTTGTATTGGCAAAGCGGACATTGTAATTGTGGACTTTTACCAGGGCGGGGCGGCGCTGGAGGGCCCCGGTGGAGGGCTGCGGCCAGGGTGGGGCGGCGCTGGAGGGCCCCAGTGGAGGGCCGCGGCCGGGACGGGGCGGCGCCAGAGGACCCCGGTGTGAGAAATCAGTCGTTATGTTTATTGTTCATGTGGCATTTAAGGTTGCCATTTCTGTGACATTTGTATTGGCAAAGCGGACATTGTAATTGTGGACTTTTACCAGGGCGGGGCGGCGCTGGAGGGCCCCGGTGGAGGGCCAGGGTGGGGCGGCGCTGGAGGGCCCCGGTGGAGGGCCGCGGCCGGGACGGGGCGGCGCCAGAGGACCCCGGTGTGAGAAATCAGTCGTTATGTTTATTGTTCATGTGGCATTTAAGGTTGCCATTTCTGTGACATTTGTATGCGCAAAGCGGACATTGTAATTGTGGACTTTTACCAGGGTGGGGCGGCGCTGGAGGGCCCCGGTGGAGGGCCAGGGTGGGGTGGCGCTGGAGGGCCCCGGTGGAGGGCCGCGGCCAGGGTGGGGCGGCGCTGGAGGGTCCCGGTGGAGGGCCAGGGTGGGGTGGCGCTGGAGGGCCCCGGTGGAGGGCCGCGGCCAGGGTGGGGCGGCGCTGGAGGGTCCCGGTGGAGGGCCAGGGTGGGGCGGCGCTGGAGGGCCCCAGTGGAGGGCCGCGGCCGGGACGGGGCGGCGCCAGAGGACCCCGGTGTGAGAAATCAGTCGTTATGTTTATTGTTCATGTGGCATTTAAGGTTGCCATTTCTGTGACATTTGTATGCGCAAAGCGGACATTGTAATTGTGGACTTTTACCAGGGCGGGGCGGCGTTGGAGGGCCCCGGTGGAGGGCCGCGGCCAGGGTGGGGCGGCGCTGGAGGGCCCCAGTGGAGGGCCGCGGCCGGGACGGGGCGGCGCCAGAGGACCCTGGTGTGAGAAATCAGTCGTTATGTTTATTGTTCATGTGGCATTTAAGGTTGCCATTTCTGTGACATTTGTATGCGCAAAGCGGACATTGTAATTGTGGACTTTTACCAGGGCGGGGCGGCGCTGGAGGGCCCCGGTGGAGGGCCGCGGCCAGGGCGGGGCGGCGCTGGAGGGCCCCGGTGGAGGGCCGCGGTCGGGACGGGGCGGCGCTGGAGGGCCCCGGTGGAGGGCCAGGGTGGGGTCGCGCTGGAGGGCCCCAGTGGAGGGCCGCGGCCAGGGTGGGGCGGCGCTGGAGGGCCCCGTTGGAGGGCCAGGGTGGGGTGGCGCTGGAGGGCCCCAGTGGAGGGCCGCGGCCAGGGTGGGGCGGCGCTGGAGGGCCCCGGTGGAGGGCCAGGGTGGGGTGGCGCTGGAGGGCCCCAGTGGAGGGCCGCGGCCAGGGTGGGGCGGCGCTGGAGGGCCCCGGTGGAGGGCCGCGGCCAGGGTGGGGCGGCGCTGGAGGGCCCCGGTGGAGGGCCAGGGTGGGGCGGCGCTGGAGGGCCCCGGTGGAGGGCCGCGGCCGGGACGGAGCGGCGCTGGAGGGCCCCGGTGGAGGGCCGCGGCCAGGTTGGGGCGGCGCTGGAGGGCCCCAGTGGAGGGCCGCGGCCGGGACGGGGCGGCGCCAGAGGACCCCGGTGTGAGAAATCAGTCGTTATGTTTATTGTTCATGTGGCATTTAAGGTTGCCATTTCTATGACATTTGTATGCGCAAAGCGGACATTGTAATTGTGGACTTTTACCAGGGCGGGGCGGCGCTGGAGGGCCCCGGTGGAGGGCCAGGGTGGGGCGGCGCTGGAGGGCCCCAGTGGAGGGCCGCGGCCGGGACGGGGCGGCGCCAGAGGACCCCGGTGTGAGAAATCAGTCGTTATGTTTATTGTTCATGTGGCATTTAAGGTTGCCATTTCTATGACATTTGTATGCGCAAAGCGGACATTGTAATTGTGGACTTTTACCAGGGCGGGGCGGCGCTGGAGGGCCCCGGTGGAGGGCCGCGGCCAGGGTGGGGCGGCGCTGGAGGGCCCCAGTGGAGGGCCGCGGCCGGGACGGGGCGGCGCCAGAGGACCCCGGTGTGAGAAATCAGTCGTTATGTTTATTGTTCATGTGGCATTTAAGGTTGCCATTTCTGTGACATTTGTATTGGCAAAGCGGACATTGTAATTGTGGACTTTTACCAGGGCGGGGCGGCGCTGGAGGGCCCCGGTGGAGGGCCGCGGCCAGGGTGGGGCGGCGCTGGAGGGCCCCAGTGGAGGGCCGCGGCCGGGACGGGGCGGCGCCAGAGGACCCCGGTGTGAGAAATCAGTCGTTATGTTTATTGTTCATGTGGCATTTAAGGTTGCCATTTCTGTGACATTTGTATGCGCAAAGCGGACATTGTAATTGTGGACTTTTACCAGGGCGGGGCGGCGCTGGAGGGCCCCGGTGGAGGGCCAGGGTGGGGCGGCGCTGGAGGGCCCCGGTGGAGGGACGCGGCCGGGACGGGGCGGCGCCAGAGGACCCCGGTGTGAGAAATCAGTCGTTATGTTTATTGTTCATGTGGCATTTAAGGTTGCCATTTCTGTGACATTTGTATGCGCAAAGCGGACATTGTAATTGTGGACTTTTACCAGGGCGGGGCGGCGCTGGGGGGCCCCGGTGGAGGGCCGGGGTGGGGCGGCGCTGGAGGGCCCCGGTGGAGGGCCAGGGTGGGGCGGCGCTGGAGGGCCGCGGCCGGGACGGGGCGGCGCCAGAGGACCCCGGTGTGAGAAATCAGTCGTTATGTTTATTGTTCATGTGGCATTTAAGGTTGCCATTTCTGTGACATTTGTATTGGCAAAGCGGACATTGTAATTGTGGACTTTTACCAGGGCGGGGCGGCGCTGGAGGGCCCCGGTGGAGGGCCGGGGTGGGGTGGCGCTGGAGGGCCCCGGTGGAGGGCCGCGGCCGGGACGGGGCGGCGCCAGAGGACCCCGGTGTGAGAAATCAGTCGTTATGTTTATTGTTCATGTGGCATTTAAGGTTGCCATTTCTGTGACATTTGTATTGGCAAAGCGGACATTGTAATTGTGGACTTTTACCAGGGCGGGGCGGCGCTGGAGGGCCCCGGTGGTGGGCCGGGTAGGGGTGGCGCTGGAGGGCCCCGGTGGAGGGCCGCGGCCAGGGTGGGGCGGCGCTGGAGGGCCCCAGTGGAGGGCCGCGGCCGGGACGGGGCGGCGCCAGAGGACCCCGGTGTGAGAAATCAGTCGTTATGTTTATTGTTCATGTGGCATTTAAGGTTGCCATTTCTGTGACATTTGTATTGGCAAAGCGGACATTGTAATTGTGGACTTTTACCAGGGCGGGGCGGCGCTGGAGGGCCCCGGTGGAGGGCCGCGGCCAGGGTGGGGCGGCGCTGGAGGGCCCCAGTGGAGGGCCGCGGCCGGGACGGGGCGGCGCCAGAGGACCCCGGTGTGAGAAATCAGTCGTTATGTTTATTGTTAATGTGGCATTTAAGGTTGCCATTTCTGTGACATTTGTATTGGCAAAGCGGACATTGTAATTGTGGACTTTTACCAGGGCGGGGCGGCGCTGGAGGGCCCCGGTGGAGGGCCGGGGTGGGGTGGCGCTGGAGGGCCCCGGTGGAGGGCCGCGGCCGGGACGGGGCGGCGCCAGAGGACCCCGGTGTGAGAAATCAGTCGTTATGTTTATTGTTCATGTGGCATTTAAGGTTGCCATTTCTGTGACATTTGTATTGGCAAAGCGGACATTGTAATTGTGGACTTTTACCAGGGCGGGGCGGCGCTGGAGGGCCCCGGTGGAGGGCCGCGGCCAGGGTGGGGCGGCGCTGGAGGGCCCCAGTGGAGGGCTGCGGCCGGGACGGGGCGGCGCTGGAGGGCCCCGGTGGAGGGCCGCGGCCGGGACGGGGCGGGGCTGGAGGGCCCCAGTGGAGGGCCGCGGCCGGGACGGGGCGGCGCCAGAGGACCCCGGTGTGAGAAATCAGTCGTTATGTTTATTGTTCATGTGGCATTTAAGGTTGCCATTTCTGTGACATTTGTATTGGCAAAGCGGACATTGTAATTGTGGACTTTTACCAGGGCGGGGCGGCGCTGGAGGGCCCCAGTGGAGGGCCAGGGTGGGGCGGCGCTGGAGGGCCCCGGTGGAGGGCCGCGGCCGGGACGGGGCGGCGCTGGAGGGCCCCGGTGGAGGGCCGCGGCCAGGGTCGGGTGGCGCTGGAGGGCCCCGGTGTGAGAAATCAGTCGTTATGTTTATTGTTCATGTGGCATTTAAGGTTGCCATTTCTGTGACATTTGTATGCGCAAAGCGGACATTGTAATTGTGGACTTTTACCAGGGCGGGGCGGCGCTGGAGGGCCCCGGTGGAGGGCCGGGGTGGGGTGGCGCTGGAGGGCCCCGGTGGAGGGCCGCGGCCAGGGTGGGGCGGCGCTGGAGGGCCCCAGTGGAGGGCCGCGGCCGGGACGGGGCGGCGCCAGAGGACCCCGGTGTGAGAAATCAGTCGTTATGTTTATTGTTCATGTGGCATTTAAGGTTGCCATTTCTGTGACATTTGTATTGGCAAAGCGGACATTGTAATTGTGGACTTTTACCAGGGCGGGGCGGCGCCGGAGGGCCCCGGTGGAGGGCCGCGGCCAGGGTGGGGCGGCGCTGGAGGGCCCCAGTGGAGGGCCGCGGCCGGGACGGGGCGGCGCCAGAGGACCCCGGTGTGAGAAATCAGTCGTTATGTTTATTGTTCATGTGGCATTTAAGGTTGCCATTTCTGTGACATTTGTATTGGCAAAGCGGACATTGTAATTGTGGACTTTTACCAGGGCGGGGCGGCGCTGGAGGGCCCCAGTGGAGGGCCAGGGTGGGGCGGCGCTGGAGGGCCCCGGTGGAGGGCCAGGGTGGGGCGGCGCTGGAGGGCCCCGGTGGAGGGCCGCGGCCAGGGTGGGGTGGCGCTGGAGGGCCCCAGTGGAGGGCCGCGGCCGGGACGGGGCGGCGCCAGAGGACCCCGGTGTGAGAAATCAGTCGTTATGTTTATTGTTCATGTGGCATTTAAGGTTGCCATTTCTGTGACATTTGTATGCGCAAAGCGGACATTGTAATTGTGGACTTTTACCAGGGCGGGGCGGCGCTGGAGGGCCCCGGTGGAGGGCCGGGGTGGGGTGGCGCTGGAGGGCCCCGGTGGAGGGCCGCGGCCGGGACGGGGCGGCGCCAGAGGACCCCGGTGTGAGAAATCAGTCGTTATGTTTATTGTTCATGTGGCATTTAAGGTTGCCATTTCTGTGACATTTGTATGCGCAAAGCGGACATTGTAACTGTGGACTTTTACCAGGGCGGGGTGGCGCTGGAGGGCCCCGGTGGAGGGCCGGGGTGGGGTGGCGCTGGAGGGCCCCGATGGAGGGCCAGGGTGGGGCGGCGCTGGAGGGCCCCAGTGGAGGGCCGCGGCCGGGACGGGGCGGCGCCAGAGGACCCCGGTGTGAGAAATCAGTCGTTATGTTTATTGTTCATGTGGCATTTAAGGTTGCCATTTCTGTGACATTTGTATTGGCAAAGCGGACATTGTAATTGTGGACTTTTACCAGGGCGGGGCGGCGCTGGAGGGCCCCAGTGGAGGGCCAGGGTGGGGCGGCGCTGGAGGGCCCCAGTGGAGGGCCGCGGCCGGGACGGGGCGGCGCTGGAGGGCCCCGGTGTGAGAAATCAGTCGTTATGTTTATTGTTCATGTGGCATTTAAGGTTGCCATTTCTGTGACATTTGTATTGGCAAAGCGGACATTGTAATTGTGGACTTTTACCAGGGTGGGGCGGCGCTGGAGGGCCCCAGTGGAGGGCCGCGGCCAGGGCGGGGCGGCGCTGGAGGGCCCCGGTGGAGGGCCGCGGCCGGGACGGGGCGGCGCCAGAGGACCCCGGTGTGAGAAATCAGTCGTTATGTTTATTGTTCATGTGGCATTTAAGGTTGCCATTTCTGTGACATTTGTATGCGCAAAGCGGACATTGTAATTGTGGACTTTTACCAGGGCGGGGCGGCGCTGGAGGGCCCCGGTGGAGGGCCAGGGTTGGGCGGCGCTGGAGGGCCCCGGTGGAGGGCCGCGGCCGGGACGGGGCGGCGCCAGAGGACCCCGGTGTGAGAAATCAGTCGTTATGTTTATTGTTCATGTGGCATTTAAGGTTGCCATTTCTGTGACATTTGTATGCGCAAAGCGGACATTGTAATTGTGGACTTTTACCAGGGCGGGGCGGCGCTGGAGGGCCCCGGTGGAGGGCCAGGGTGGGGCGGCGCTGGAGGGCCCCGGTGGAGGGCCGCGGCCGGGACGGGGCGGCGCCAGAGGACCCCGGTGTGAGAAATCAGTCGTTATGTTTATTGTTCATGTGGCATTTAAGGTTGCCATTTCTGTGACATTTGTATTGGCAAAGCGGACATTGTAACTGTGGACTTTTACCAGGGCGGGGTGGCGCTGGAGGGCCCCGGTGGAGGGCCGGGGTGGGGTGGCGCTGGAGGGCCCCGATGGAGGGCCAGGGTGGGGCGGCGCTGGAGGGCCCCAGTGGAGGGCCGCGGCCGGGACGGGGCGGCGCCAGAGGACCCCGGTGTGAGAAATCAGTCGTTATGTTTATTGTTCATGTGGCATTTAAGGTTGCCATTTCTGTGACATTTGTATTGGCAAAGCGGACATTGTAATTGTGGACTTTTACCAGGGCGGGGCGGCGCTGGAGGGCCCCAGTGGAGGGCCAGGGTGGGGCGGCGCTGGAGGGCCCCAGTGGAGGGCCGCGGCCGGGACGGGGCGGCGCTGGAGGGCCCCGGTGTGAGAAATCAGTCGTTATGTTTATTGTTCATGTGGCATTTAAGGTTGCCATTTCTGTGACATTTGTATTGGCAAAGCGGACATTGTAATTGTGGACTTTTACCAGGGTGGGGCGGCGCTGGAGGGCCCCAGTGGAGGGCCGCGGCCAGGGCGGGGCGGCGCTGGAGGGCCCCGGTGGAGGGCCGCGGCCGGGACGGGGCGGCGCCAGAGGACCCCGGTGTGAGAAATCAGTCGTTATGTTTATTGTTCATGTGGCATTTAAGGTTGCCATTTCTGTGACATTTGTATGCGCAAAGCGGACATTGTAATTGTGGACTTTTACCAGGGCGGGGCGGCGCTGGAGGGCCCCGGTGGAGGGCCAGGGTTGGGCGGCGCTGGAGGGCCCCGGTGGAGGGCCGCGGCCGGGACGGGGCGGCGCCAGAGGACCCCGGTGTGAGAAATCAGTCGTTATGTTTATTGTTCATGTGGCATTTAAGGTTGCCATTTCTGTGACATTTGTATGCGCAAAGCGGACATTGTAATTGTGGACTTTTACCAGGGCGGGGCGGCGCTGGAGGGCCCCGGTGGAGGGCCAGGGTGGGGCGGCGCTGGAGGGCCCCGGTGGAGGGCCGCGGCCGGGACGGGGCGGCGCCAGAGGACCCCGGTGTGAGAAATCAGTCGTTATGTTTATTGTTCATGTGGCATTTAAGGTTGCCATTTCTGTGACATTTGTATTGGCAAAGCGGACATTGTAATTGTGGACTTTTACCAGGGCGGGGCGGCGCTGGAGGGCCCCGGTGGAGGGCCGGGGTGGGGTGGCGCTGGAGGGCCCCGGTGGAGGGCCGCGGCCGAGACGGGGCGGCGCCAGAGGACCCCGGTGTGAGAAATCAGTCGTTATGTTTATTGTTCATGTGGCATTTAAGGTTGCCATTTCTGTGACATTTGTATTGGCAAAGCGGACATTGTAATTGTGGACTTTTACCAGGGCGGGGCGGCGCTGGAGGGCCCCGGTGGAGGGGCGGGGTGGGGTGGCCCTGGAGGGCCCCGGTGGAGGGCCGCGGCCAGGGTGGGGCGGCGCTGGAGGGCCCCAGTGGAGGGCCGCGGCCGGGACGGGGCGGCGCCAGAGGACCCCGGTGTGAGAAATCAGTCGTTATGTTTATTGTTCATGTGGCATTTAAGGTTGCCATTTCTGTGACATTTGTATTGGCAAAGCGGACATTGTAATTGTGGACTTTTACCAGGGCGGGGCGGCGCTGGAGGGCCCCGGTGGAGGGCCGGGGTGGGGTGGCGCTGGAGGGCCCCGGTGGAGGGCCGCGGCCAGGGTGGGGCGGCGCTGGAGGGCCCCAGTGGAGGGCCGCGGCCGGGACGGGGCGGCGCCAGAGGACCCCGGTGTGAGAAATCAGTCGTTATGTTTATTGTTCATGTGGCATTTAAGGTTGCCATTTCTGTGACATTTGTATTGGCAAAGCGGACATTGTAATTGTGGACTTTTACCAGGGCGGGGCGGCGCCGGAGGGCCCCGGTGGAGGGCCGCGGCCAGGGTGGGGCGGCGCTGGAGGGCCCCAGTGGAGGGCCGCGGCCGGGACGGGGCGGCGCCAGAGGACCCCGGTGTGAGAAATCAGTCGTTATGTTTATTGTTCATGTGGCATTTAAGGTTGCCATTTCTGTGACATTTGTATTGGCAAAGCGGACATTGTAATTGTGGACTTTTACCAGGGCGGGGCGGCGCTGGAGGGCCCCAGTGGAGGGCCAGGGTGGGGCGGCGCTGGAGGGCCCCGGTGGAGGGCCAGGGTGGGGCGGCGCTGGAGGGCCCCGGTGGAGGGCCGCGGCCAGGGTGGGGTGGCGCTGGAGGGCCCCAGTGGAGGGCCGCGGCCGGGACGGGGCGGCGCCAGAGGACCCCGGTGTGAGAAATCAGTCGTTATGTTTATTGTTCATGTGGCATTTAAGGTTGCCATTTCTGTGACATTTGTATGCGCAAAGCGGACATTGTAATTGTGGACTTTTACCAGGGCGGGGCGGCGCTGGAGGGCCCCGGTGGAGGGCCGGGGTGGGGTGGCGCTGGAGGGCCCCGGTGGAGGGCCGCGGCCGGGACGGGGCGGCGCCAGAGGACCCCGGTGTGAGAAATCAGTCGTTATGTTTATTGTTCATGTGGCATTTAAGGTTGCCATTTCTGTGACATTTGTATGCGCAAAGCGGACATTGTAACTGTGGACTTTTACCAGGGCGGGGTGGCGCTGGAGGGCCCCGGTGGAGGGCCGGGGTGGGGTGGCGCTGGAGGGCCCCGATGGAGGGCCAGGGTGGGGCGGCGCTGGAGGGCCCCAGTGGAGGGCCGCGGCCGGGACGGGGCGGCGCCAGAGGACCCCGGTGTGAGAAATCAGTCGTTATGTTTATTGTTCATGTGGCATTTAAGGTTGCCATTTCTGTGACATTTGTATGCGCAAAGCGGACATTGTAATTGTGGACTTTTACCACATTCAGCCACATGGTTGTGCAAAGTAGATTTACGGTCAAACGACCTCCCGCACTGATCGCACACAAATTCTTTTTGTTGGGGATTCACGGGGCCTGCAACAGGGATTTTTTGACATGTACAAAAAATACTGCTATTATACTACTTATATTACTACTACTAATAATTGCTACTACTAATATTTTACTATGCGAAGAAAATAAAACCTGGTTACTCAGGAAGCTCTGGCATTTATTAATGAGAATTTGATATGAAAAATATTTAAATAATGTCTGAAATGTATAGTTTAGTTTTAATTAATTAAAATTAATTTTAATTAATTAGTTTAATTAATTTTAATTTTATTAAGAGCTTGAAAACAGAGTTTTGTTGTATTTATCTTAGATTTTGCTTATCAAAATGGCTTGCAGTACATTATAAGGCAACATTAGTATACAAATTAGATTGAGTATTAAAAATTCAGAAAAAAGCAATTTGTACAGTTTCAAACTAAAACCCTTACTGGGATTACATTGGTGAGTGTAACGTGATATTTTCACCAGTTGCCCATTTGGAGATAGATTCGGCCTGATCACCCGAATTATTTTACAACACCAGTGTTGGTGCCCGCCCAAGACTGCTCCTCAATTCACTGATGAAAAATTATCATGTTATATAGTACATATTTTTGCCTGTGTTGACGAAATTATGCCTCGAGTCTAGAACCTTGATGGAACTGACACTGCCTAATGTCTGCGTTTGCGGTGTCTGTATGTCAATTTTCTATTGGTGGAAAAATGAAGATTTAAAAGCTTAACATGAAAAGTTTTGAAAGTTTAAAAAAACCGACAATCGTGCTCGGGCAACTTCTTCTAGCCCCTGCAGCCCCAAAGGAAAGGTGACTTCAGGATCGAAGACGGCTACAGCTTCAGTTTTGGCAGTAATTTAAACCCTTGAGGTAAGAATTATAAGGTTATACTGTGCTTCCATTATGCAGTCAAGTAGTCAATTGAATTATTTTTCCAAATTAATGATTTATTATAAAAATCCCACAAATCGGTCATTCAGGCCTGGCTATGGTCCAACCTTGATAGCGTTGACTGCAAGTCCTTCAACTCATTTTGAGTTCAGTTTAACACTTTGGGTGCGGCACCGAAATGAGTAAAACCATCCCCAGGGCCTGAAATTTTTTTTTGCATTATATCTTACCTTTTGTATCCAGAAGCCAGGATCATGGTCGCAAACTGCGTTTCCAGGCGTTTTTTCAAAAAAAATGGCGTTCAAAATCGTCAGTCTCCGGAGACCGGGCCGGCCCGCGGGAAGGGGTCCGTAGGCACCATGACGTAATTTCCCCACTTTTAGCCTCACAAACACACGGTTTTCACACAAAAAAATTGTAAATGGCACAATAACTAATATTTCCTGTATTTACAGCCCCATCCTCCCTCCCAACCAATGTTTATTTCATTTACAGGGCATCGTGGTGTAACGTGCCTTTAAGAGGCCTAGGTAAAGTTCAAAGTCACTCCAAGTTGACTGGTGAAAGTTCGGATGTCGAGAAATAATACACAAGTTTCAAAATAACAAGTTTATTAATATTTCAAAAATTCATATAAATATCACAAATACATCACAAAGCTTCATTAGGCATAAACATTTTAATATTTGTAGGAAGATAAACTTTTATATGATAAGGTCAAAAGTTGGCCAAATGCCGGAGCGAATCATAAAAAAATGCAACAAGTTTCTTCGAAAATTCAAATTAATTCAACAGACAAATAAAGTAAGTTATAACCATATTTAAGACTTTACCACAAATTAACATAGGCCTACAGTGTAATAAAAAAATTTAAGTATCGAGGCAAAAAATTCAAAATTACAAGTTACAAAAATTGACAAGTAACATTAAAATCCAAAATTCAAATCGCCTAATTCTTTCACATATAATTATTAATTAATTAGTCCTAATGAATATTTTGACTGCATAATAAATTTAATTTTTTTTTAAGACCAAAATATAGAAAGGGTTTCTTCAAAATAAACAGCTATTGGATGCCAGACTAGATTTCACCTGACAGAGCAGCCCAAATATAAAAATTACAAGTCAGGTCTAAAATAATAAATTGATTTAAATTCAACATTTACAACAATTACAGTTAAAACACTTAATATTCTTTAAGTTAGCCCGGGTCGTGGGCCTAGGCCAAGCCCACTCGGGGGGAGTGCTGAAATCGGCAACTAGCCCCCCGAGCGGAAGAGGACCGATCCCCCGACCCGGGACTAACCTCAACCTAACCTAACCAAAAAAAAATATTTAGCCTACATAATGTAACATCTAATCACAAAATAGTTAGCCTACATAAATTCCTCAATCACAACAAATACTACATTAACACTGAAAATAGGTTAGGCCTACTGTAAATCATTCTTGCATCGCTGATCCGCTGAATCAAGGTCCATAAGCACTGCGGCCGAATTAATTAATTTCCAAGCTTAAAAATGTTTTTGATTGGCTGCTGAGTTTGGGTGAATAAAGTCCATCGGTGAAAAGTAATTACAAAATTAGGCTAGCCAAATTTAATAAAATTTTAACTGCAGTTAATTTCAAAAGAAGGTTCCAAATTGTCACTGTGAATAGAACTGAGTTTATGGGCCGTTGTTTGAATTGGAATTTCCGGCTGCATGCTGAATAAAGGATGGAAATGACCTGTGTAATCGGAGTGAAGCGCAGAGGTCCCAGGCTTGAATGCCCACTGCGACCGGTCAGTTGAAAATTCAGGTCTACAGGTCAGCCGATCAGCATCGTAGCCCAACGCCAGGAGGAGCGGTGTCATGTCAGCGAACTAGGATGTCGTAGTCACATCTCGGTGTCATGTTGGGTTTGGGTCAGTTCCGGGAGCCCCAGCAGTAATGGTTATTTAGTTCATGACGACGAAAATAAGGTGAGCACTAACTACATAAACAAGATAGAAACTTCTTGAAGAAAACATTTTCGCCGACGAAATAACCTCACTGTCTATCTTCGGTCCAGTCCTGTGATTGACCGACAAATCAGTCTTCGTCCAGACACTGGATTTCGCTCGCTCCAGTTGAGACATGAACAGTAGTGTTCGTCGGTCCGGAGTCTTCTCTCTCTCCCCCCCCCCCCTTGGAACCGTTCCTTCGTTGACCTTCGCTCGGTTTAAAGCCCGCGGCGAACTGCTTGACTGAGTGTCGTGTTGAAAATCTTTTAACACGGCACAGTGGAACTGTTCAAAACAGTTACCAAAACACAAACCCGGTTTGTCCGTACCTCACCAAACGTCACAAAACTAAAATAATAAATTATAAAACGTCATATAACTCGCAAAAACACGATAGTAATAAGTCAAAACACGCAATAAGTAAGTAATAGATAAAAGGTCTCTGGAGACCGGGTCAGGCCCGTGGGAACGGCGGGCGACGCGCACAGAGTGTAGGGCAGGTTGCTATGGCAACGCACACGACAACAAATCCGAGCTTCTCCGCAAGGTCGCAGCACTGTGGCTGATTCATTCCACCGAGTGCGGGGGAGCCTCGCGAGACCGGCCAGGCCGGCGCGCGCATCCAGCCACCGGTCTCCGGAGACCGGGCCGCACCCAAAGTGTTAACTCATATGGGATTGAATAATGTGTAATGAGCAGCATTAAATTGAATGTCAATTTTGCTGTAAAGATTTTGTCAAGGTTAGCCCTCTCAGACACTATAGTAACCACTTGTTGCCGGGCTAGGCCTGGTTGAAAGATAAAAATCAAAACAGGTTAATAAAACCTTTTATCAGAGGAAATGTAGGCTGGTAATGATATTCTGTCAGTAACTTTGTAATTGTGTTAAATGTTAAATTCAATCTTGTCTTATTATACTGTGTTGTGTTTGTTAAGTGCAATTTTGTTGTATGTACAGGCCTACTGTATGTGGTGAATGTAGGTAATGTATGATGTTTGATATATATTTATAGCCTCATATATAATGTTAAATGAGTTATTAGGCATGGACTGAATACCAATTTCAGCGAGCTAACGTTATTTGTAAGTGCTACAAGCACCTGGAAACGAGCCACTAGGGCCTAGCTAATTAATATGATTTCATGATTTGAGGGCTAGACCATAACCTGTAAATTTGGTTTATTGGTTTATTGGTTTTTGGACAGATAAATGTTCTGTCATGTCACACTGTATTATATGACTGTGCAACACTTATTAGGCCCATGTTAAAGTAATTCGTTTTCTGGGAAGCGTACCTGTTAGGTTAGGTTTGTGGATGTCGAATAACCACAACGACAGTATGATGATATTGTTTTGTATTCAGATGAAGGCCTAAATAATAGTAAATGATATCACTGCCTTTAATGTATAAAATATATATATTTATGTGTCCTTGGAAATATATTAGTTATACTGGAGTGAGCCTTTACAAACTGCCAATTACTTTCTTAACAAACTGCCAATAGCTACTGCTGGCGGTACAAAGACAGTTGGGTGAGAAACTAAAGTGCAGTGGACATTCTATACTGGACTGATACTACAAATCAGATAATGAAAGTGTCTCTACACAGTGAACTTTTGTGAACAGCCAAATTGTTATTTGAAAATGTGTTGTTATTTACTGGCTGGACTTGTACTATTCGTGGGGTCCTGTTTTAGGGAGATGCCTGCCAATTTGTCGCTGCCGTCCTGACACGCCGCCTGGCCTACCCCCACCACCTGGTATCATCGCAGCAGCCCCTCTTGCTACCCTCTCTACTCTGCTTCTCTTCTACCTTGGGCCTCTGGACCTGGATTGGCTGACCGTTATACTTTCGAACTTCGAGACTCCTGGATTTCTGGATCTCCTGAACTTCTAGTCTTCGAGTCATGGACCAGCCCACCGGACTTCGGACCTTTCACTGGGACTCTGTGCTGTACCGATAAGTCACCCAACCTCATATTTTTCTTTTCTTTTCTAAATTCAGTGATTTTCACAATAATAAACTTAACCGCCCAGCAGTACTCTTGGCTATTAATTTATTCTATTGTTATTCTGTGTTCAATGAAATGTTTTGTTAATGTTAAGGTTTATTCATGTAGGCCTAATAATTGTACTATTTTTGGGTGGCCACCATATTTTCTTGTATTTATTCTCAATCAGTTTTACGGTCTAGTGGACCCAAATTTGCACTGATTTCAGGCGATTTGGCCCATTTTTCTAGGCCTAAGTGCCATGTGATAAAGGCTCTCATTGCTTAGTATATTTTGAGACTGAACTAGCCAAATATTTAATTGTTGTTTTTGGAATTATTATTAAAAATTTAAATGGTACCATAACTGCTGCATATTTAATTGATGACCTGTTATGTTTTTATGATGTGTAAGGAATTTGGTCACGTGTTTTGCCCTTCTGGCTAATAATAAGCTAAACCTGAATGAATGAATGAATGAATGAAAACTTGATTTATTCCTCAAAATGTTATTACAAAATTTAGTAATATATATGATACATAAAATATACTATTTGTAATCATACTAAATATTATAGCAAAATATGGAAAAAGCCCACATGGGCATCAAAGCCTGTGCGTGGGCTCTAAAAGATAATTATATATATGATGGTAAGCAATTCGTATCAAGTATCTGAGGATAAAACTAAAATGGTTAATTATTTAATGAAGTGGTCTTGGATATTTATATATTTATTTATTTATTATATACATATATATATATATATATATATATATATATATAAATTCGAACGAATGGTGTTTTCTGCTTCTGGTGGCCCCAAAATGAAAAGTTATCATGGTCTTGGGCTTAGGTCTTACCATGAGACCTACGGTAATAACTTCTTCCCTATAGGGGAAATTCCCTAAAATCGTTAAATAAATGTCGAAAGTACATGAGCTCTGTTCCTGAGGCCGGTCGCCGACCAGTCTGATGCCCCGTAAGTCACCGAACGTCAAGGGATGATGAACAGTCGAGGTTTGTGGAGTAATTCGACACTTTGCTCGGAGTCGTCCGTGATTCTGATGAGGGTTTCGGATTGCCGATGATATCTTAGCGCCAAACCAGGACCATGCCCGACTGCTCGCCAAGATTCGTATCTGAAGTTTGTCTGTCGGCGTCAGAGGCGACTCGGAGCCGAGTAAATGAATACAGGGTCATCGAGGCTGCTGTAAAGACCACAGCAATAAAAATACCCCCGTTGCAGCAGCCCTGCATACTCATTGAATTTCAGGTGTGTACAATCATTTGTCAATCCAACACAACCGAGATATGACAAATATTTTTGTAATCTCCATATGTATAACATGGGAAATGTGTATGCAGGTTTGTTGCAATAGGTATGTTAAAATGTGATGGTATTATTTCATTATCCAGTAGATCTCAACTGAAAGAAACGATATACCAGTTTTATTCAGATATATTAAGAAATGAAGAAGATATAGCTTTTTTACATCCCATCAACAACAACATGTTTGCAACCCCATAGCGGTCCCACCAGTTGGTCGACAAGATAGTTAATGAAGTAGGTCCTACTTAGTCGTTGATCGTTGCGACACTTGGTCGACAAATGGCCGCTATTTTAAAAATTATTTAGAAAAATTAATAAATAGCGTAAACCACTTTGTCGACAAGATAGTTGGTCGTTGCGACACTTGATCGACATATGGCCGAAAATTTAAAAATTATTCTTAATAATTGAAAAAGGCAGAAACCATTTGGTCGACAAGATAGTTGGTCGTTGCGACACTTGGTCGAACTCTGAAAAATTGAATATTATTTATTATTTGCGACATTTGGTCGACAAGACACTTGCTAGTTGCGACAGTTGGTCGACCGCGAGTGGAGGGAGTTGTGTTGTGGGGAAGGGCGGCGACAGGGCACATGACGTCACGATCCATGACGTCTTATATCGTCATATATCCTGTCTGCTAGGAAAATGTCAAATTGGTCACTATTGATGCCACAAAAATTATGACTGAAGTTATGAATAATGTGTTTTAAGACAAATAATTTATAGTTTTAATTGTTTTATGACACTGAAAATCAGATTTGAGCCCTATAAATCTTCAACATAAGTCTTTAGGCTTAAATTATGAAATATTAGGCTTAACCTTTTTAAGTTTCATGCAAGGATCCCATGAAAACTACTTTCGGGTTTTGGAACTAAACTATTAAATTATGAACCTTTGTCTTATAAATAAGAGTAAGTCGGCGTTTAGGAATTTAAAATGAATAACTTATTTATGATAATGAACAATAACGCAGTGATGGTCTATGTTCCTCGAGGAACAGGAATATCCTTTATTTACAGTACACCTAGGCCTACATCAATGTGGCATGTCCTCTGAAAATAACAGTATGGTTGGGTATGTATGATAAAATTTGCTAAAACTATTACGTACCTATTACAACTTCGGAAATATAACAGGCTGGTTATTTTTTTTTGTTTTTATCTGGGTTTGAGTTCTAGTTGAGTTGCCCCTTCGCACAAGTAGTAATTTATGATCAACAAAATCAACTAGACTACTAAAATAAAAAAAATATAAATTTTATTATTTCACAAACAGTTGATATTGAAATAACTAAACTATTCCTGCTTTTGGAATACACTTTTTTTGCTGTTTCTCTTGTATTTACACGTCGATAGAGGACCCCCTGACCCCAGGGGCCCTGCTTCTGGCTCTGTATTTACTCAATAAGTAGGTGATGAAGTTTGGTTCCGTGGGTTAGTTATAATTATTTATAACTCGCATATTGAATATTAATTTTACACACAAAATTATAATAATTTACTCAACCAAGCTAAATATCACCTAGGCCTAGCTCTATTGTCATGTTATGTTCGGTAAACACTGTATGCTAATAGAATGCCAACCAATCGGATAAGCCCTTGGATAAACTAGAGCTATCCAGCCTGTCCAGTCAAGAGGCCTCGCCCATTGTCTAATGTAAGACTGCATGGAGGCCCTTGTATGATAATTTGGGAAAGCTTAAAGTGAGAAACGCGTTTAGTTCTCTCTCCTTGCACTTGGGGAAAAATCCCATAATAAATGTAGGAAATCAGCTACTTGTGTTACCCTATTCATCGGTTTACCGTAGGATCAAAAAGATCTCATTACTGCTGGACAGCTGGTTCTGCATTTCAAGCTCAAGAATATTATTTCTTGAAGAAGTTTATGATTGAACTAGCTGCTGGTAATTGCTTCCCATATATAACAGCTGTTGATTTACAATTAATTAATCTTTTGTGCTCATACGCCACCAGCCACTTTTCAAATAGTTTGGCATTCCCCTCCCCTTCTACAAAAACCAGGAAATTTAAATATCATTGAATGCAAATTTTTATTAAACTTAAAATACAATCGATTTATAGTAGTTTTACAAATCAAACACCGTCTTTCCTTCTGTAATTCTCAACGAGACAATTATCGAAGAGACTCCCTATGTAGACTATCTGGGAGTGAGGTTGGACGGTGGCCTCAGGTGGAACGATCATGTTGATAAATTGGCCAAACAGATTTCTTCCAACATTTTTGTTTAAAAAAATATTTCATCCTTAAATAACCTTTCATTATCAAAACTTGTTTATTATGGACTGATAGAGAGCTTGATTAGGTATTCCATAATACTTTGGGGCCTATCCAGTAAAGCCAATTTAAATAGAATTTTTACCCTTCAGAAGAGGGCCATTAGATGTATTTTAAGACTTAAACCTACAGGATCTTGTTTTTCTTATTTTAAAGACCTTGGCATTCTTACTGTCCCATGTATCTACATGTTCGAAGTTATTTCCTATGTTAAAGATCAAAAACTTGTAAAGGCTCACCAGCATACCCATAACACAAGAAACCAAAACTTTAATCCCTCTCACAGTCACAACTTAAAATTATTTGAATGTAAACCTGAATACATTGGCCTTAAGCTCCTCTCTCAGCTCCCACCCCAATTAATACAAATAGACGACTCGAAGAAATTTAAAGTAGAACTCAAGAAACATCTTTTAAACCAGTGCCTATACCAGCTACCCTATTACTTGACTTAGCCTAACCTAACCCTAACCTGACCCTTACTCGAGTGTGTGACAACCTTCAAGAAGAAGAAGTGCTGCCTAGTTTTTTAAGTAGTCGTGACAGGTCTCACGCCAGAAGAATGGTCAATCGAGACGACGTGGGATGTATGTATGTACGTATCAAAATTTAAGCGTAAATAAGCAGGTGATAACGGTAATTTAGTTAAGGTTTTTTTTTATATGTTCTCACATTTTGGCCACTCTTAAGTGTAATGCTTTACTATTTCCAACAATATACTTACATTTATGCCAACTACGGAAATATACACATCAGATCTAAGTGTAGAAGTACCACCAAATTAACATCGAAACACAATTCAAAGAAAAATAGCATTTTTCTATGCCAAAATGTGTGCTAAATATGACTACAGTACTCCAAAATGAATAACAATATTAGGCCTAACTAAATTGGACAGTTGAAAATGTGTGATTAGACCAGAATTTTGTTTATACAGTTGTGAATAAATGTTTAAATATGTAACTAACGTTTAATTTAAATCTAGGGAATACTGTGAAATAATAGGTAACAAACCTTGTAAAACAACCACATTAAAAACTTTTTGCTTAGTTTATGGAAATAGTGTACTCTTCCTTGCCTGAACAGTTTGATACTTAATGAGAGCGAGAGTGCACTTGGTGCTAGCATGAATCGTTCTACCTCAATATCATAAGGCGATGTGCAACTTCATCCTCGATGAAACATCTAAGCAGATGAGTGCCTTGCGAAGAGAGAGAGTCCTGTTGCCATTGGATGTTGTGAGGACAGTATGACAATAAACAGTAATGTTGTTATACTAATTATTTATTAACAAACCGAAGCCCTTAAAATGTTTTACACATAGTAAAGAACCAGTAAGAAGTTAAAATTCATAAAATATTATTTATTTTTAACAATTCACGATAACTCCTTCCAAACTTGCAAGCAAATCCTTCGTTGGGGTTTTCCAAATCACATCTTGCTTCCAAAGGAATCTTCATGGTGTCCTCCATTATCCTATAAAATATTACACAACTTGTTACTAAATTGTAGTTATAGCTTAGAATTCTTCTATAATCATTAATCATTCTTAATACCTGTGATACCTATCTAAAATGTGTTAGATAGAATTGTCAAACGCAGAATGTTTACGTAACACTGGACAGTGATTTAAAATTGAGCTCTGTAATGTTAAGTCCGGTTAGGCCTAATTTGAATTTACATGATAAGTTAAATGTCAGGTATAAAATCAAATCAAAAAAGCTTTATTCCTGAAAATGTTCAGTGTTGTTTACAAATAATATAAGTATGGCTAACTTTTATTTCCTAAAAATCAGGTGTAAGTTTCTATTAGTTCAAGAGAGTATACCTTGAACTATTAAACCTGTTAAGCCTATTAAACCTCTCTGCCAAAAGAAAGACTTTGAGCGATTCACTGGTATTTATCAGCCCCTATTCAGAAATGTTCAATCAGAACTGAAGCATTCATTTCTGAAACCTGAACGAGAGTGGATATAACTCACTCTTATAATCCCAGTGATGCGGTGGGATCAAAATGGTGCTCCGGTGCAGCTTTGTCCAGTGCAGTGCACATCATAGCCAATCCAGTGCGTATTATCATCGTTAATCATAGTTCTTAATCAACCATATACGGTAACCACATTGATTGTCATGACACGGTAAACAAACTCTTCGTCGCATCGCTGTAAATAAGCACCTAATTACATTTTAGTAAACAAAACACTCATCGTATCACACAAAAAAATATGGTATGGCGTTTCAGTGAGCAATTCACGTTGCAGTAAACATATCTTGTCGTCGCATCGCAGTAAACGAATCTTACTGTGGTATCGCAGAAGACCAATCGCTGTTGCGTCATGTTTCAGTCAGCAATTCACGTTGCAGTAAACATATCTTGTCGTCGCATCGCAGTAAACGAATCTTACTGTGGTATCGCAGAAGACCAATCGCTGTTGCGTCATGTTTCAGTCAGCAATTCACGTTGCTGTAAACATATCTTGTTGTCGCATCGCAGTAAACGAATCTTACTGTGGTATCGCAGAAGACCAATCGCTGTTGCGTCATGTTTCAGTCAGCAATTCACGTTGCTGTAAACATATCTTGTTGTCGCATCGCAGTAAACGAATCTTACTGTGGTATCGCAGAAGACCAATCGCTGTTGCGTCATGTTTCAGTCAGCAATTCACGTTGCTGTAAACATATCTTGTCGTCGCATCGCAGTAAACGAATCTTACTGTGGTATCGCAGAAGACCAATCGCTGTTAAATATACCAATTATCTTTGTGTATATTTGTGACAATGTTGTCAATGGGTGTAGTAGTAATGGCTTTTTCATATTTGGCCTAGTGATATCTAAAATTGCTAATTTAAGATTAAACACATGAAACACATTCCTAATTTCTTTTTGTTGGATGCAATTATCATCAAGAAAATCAGTATTAAAATCTGCACTTAAAATAATATCAACATTTAGTTTGGTAACACAGATTAAAATTTCATATAAAATATTCAAAAACTCGGGCAGCTGTTTTTTATTTGGCCTATATATACAGCCTATATATACAAATGCACACAAGTTTGTGAGCTGTAAAATAAGCTGATGATATTTCACATACGTGCTCCATCGACAATTTATTAACATTCTCCAAAGTTTTAACATTTTCTCCAGTTTTTGAAAAAATTGCACATCCCCCTCTAGTAATATGTGACCTACAAAAATAACTGACAAGCCTAAAATTATTTATTTTTAACATTTCTATAGTATCTAAATTTAACCAATGCTCAGCTATACATGTAAATCTTTTCCTTTTAAGCCAATTAAGACTAAAAATAAATCAATCCACAAACAATGGGTAACTCCAGGCATACCAGTGTCTAGTCAAAGAAAAAGAATGTTAAGTAAATTGGCTAAGAATTCTTTGGATAATAACTTTGTTAATTACGTTAAAATGTATAAGAAGGGTTTTAGGGCTGTTTGTAATCAAGCTAAAAAAAATGTTTAATTGTAGTTACATAAATAGGGTAGGTAATAAGAGCAAGGCGGCTTGGTCTGTGGTTAAAGCTGAGCTTGGTTGTACACAAACTGATCAATCTTTTCCCGACGTAGATATTGACAGGAAATTGTTCTCAGATGACAAATGTATAGCGGACTACTTTAATTAAAAATTTATTGATGTAGGAAAAGTTTTAGGGGTGAAGTTTTGTAAAATGAGGCAATAGAATTGGTACATAAATCAACCACATGTAGGCATTTTATTCCAACTTTTAATTTCAAGTTAGTTACACCTGAGCAAGTTGTTGCAATAGTCAAGTCACTAAACGACAAAAGAACTGCTGGTTGGGATGGGATTTCAGTCAATACAGTGTGTAAAAAAAGTCTGTTCCCCCCTCCTTAATTTTTTTGTTTGTTAAGACAAACAATTTATCTTTGGGGAATGATAATAACTCAACCCAAATTATTTTTTGACTTTACCAAACATTTTGAGTGTCCCCCGAGATGGGGGATTTTGGGGACAACTCAAAATTTTCAAATGCAAACCCCTTTTGAGTGACCCCTCATTTTAAAGAGCTTTCAAAAAGTTGACAAATGGTGAAAATTGCAGGTCTCTTAAAGTGTTTCTATCCTAATTGACAGCTTGTCAAAGTTTTGAATACAATACATTCTTGAAACCTGGCATCTAGAACATTTGGAGTTTGAATTCACCTTTGGTGACATAAAATTGAAACGAGCCTGGGGAAAATGCTATTAAATGAAATAGTAATCTTTTTTGGTGATATTTAAAATTTTGAGTGTCCCCCCAAAATGAAGGATTTAAGGGGCAACTTTTCATATGCAAACCCCTTTCGAGTGACCCCTCATTTTAAAGAGCTTTAAAAAAATAGACGATTGGTAGATGTTGGAGGTGGCTAACGTGTTTCTATCAAAATTGGTAGCTTGTCAAAGTTTCTAGGAGTCGTATTCAAAACTTTCACAAGCTACCAATTCTGATAGAAACATATTAGCGACCTCCAACCTCCACCAATCGCCTATTTTTTAAAGCTCTTTAAAATGAGGGGTCACTCGAAAGGGGTTTGCATTAGAAAATTTTAAGTTGCCCCCAAAATCCCCCATTTTTTGGGGGACACTCAACATTTTAAATATTGCCAAAAGAGACTACTTTTTCATTTGATAACATTTTTCTCAGGCTCGTTTTAGTTTTACGTCACCAAAGGTGAATTTAAACTCCAAATGTTCTAGACGCCAGGTTTCAAAGATGTGTTGTATTCAAAACTTTGACTTCTATGTCAATTTGGATAGAAACACTTTAAGAGACCTCCAATTTTCACCATTCGTATACTTTTTGAAAGCTTTTTAAAATGAGGGGTCACTCAAAAGGGGTTTGCATTTGAAAATTTTGAGTTGCCCCCAAAATCCCCCATTTTCGGGGGACACTCAAAATGTTTGGAAACGTCAAAAAATAATTTGGATTGAGTTAGTATCATTCCTCAAAGGTTAATTGTTTGTCTTAACAAACAAAAAAAATTAAGGAGGGGGGAACGGACTTTTTTACACACTGTATAATAAAAAAGTTATCTGATTTTGTTGCTGAGCCATTATGCACAATTATCTTAGATTATTTAATTTAACTGATCATTGTTTATGAGGCTGGAATTTTTTTTTACTTGAAAGTTTTTCAGTGAAAATATCTCAATTTTTTTAGTCTGAATCCCAATGAAAATAATTTTACATTGTAACTTTACTCTTTTAATCACTAACAACCTTTATCAAGACTTGTTCTGATTAATATTGTTATCATTTTAAAATCTAAAACTAACCACTGTTCTTGTTGAGTTTTACTAATTTGTTTTTTATCGTTTTGTCATCCTGACTCAATTGTTTTTATTGAGTTTTATCAATAATGTTTATTATCTGTTATTTCTGTCAATTTTATCAATCCATTGTATTACTCAATTTACAACATTCAATGTATCTTGTTCTGAATTTGCGGCCCTAATACTATTCTTGGAGAATATGTTAGTAAATAATTTTTGTCTATTTCCATTGTTATGTGGCGCCCCAATCGGCCACCTAATAATTAAGCCAAGGTAAGTCAGCAGTGAGTATCCACCAACAAGTCAAAGGTCAATCTCGACTCACTGACCACGTCCGTCCGCGCATGCGCGAGCCGCGCGGCCCGCTGGACTGGCCGGCGGCGGGAGTCGTCTGTGTGCACTCGAAGTGAACTTCCGCAAGCAGAGCAGCAGTGGTTAAGGTAAATTAGGAGGGGCTAGGCCGGGGCAGGGACCTTTTCAATAATGGGTAGGCAATAATGATAATAATTGGTAAATTGTCATAATATTTAATTAATTTAATTAATAGGGAATATAATAGTTATCAAGGGATTATATTCAATTGTGTTACCTACAATTTAGCATGTTTGAACATTAGTTAAAATGGATAGGGACTGGGAGCCAGCAATATTATGTATCAGATATATTAAGTTAACTTAATAAATAATCGCCCAATAAAGCTGGCTTGTCTTTAATTCCGAACGAGGGAGGTTCATTTGCTTGTGGGATCGCGGCTGACGGGAGCTGTTCTTACGTAGTAATATTAAATTAATATCGAATTATTGGTCCAGTACGCCGCAAGTGGTAGCAGAGCGACACAGGCAATGAATTTTCCTCGTTTCCTAATTAAATTATCAAAAATAAACTCCCAAAGTAATGTTTTCAACAATGCACAGACGTGCCGTATTCATGTCGCCGCGGGCGTCTCTGGCCGCGGCCGACCACGTGCACGGTTAAATTATCATCGTAATATTTTTCATAAACAATCGATTACCTTTTCTTAAATAAAATTAAATTTTGAGTTCAAACGAGCATTATTTTTTCCAAAAGCAGTTTTGAAATTAATTTAAAAAAAACGAGATACCGTGTTGGCGATTCTTTTCAGTTTGAGTATCTCGGGAAAAATAGGTAGGCCTATTAAAGACATTTTAAGATCTCTCATACTTTATTTAAGCGATCTAAGACGGCCTTATGTATTCCCTTATCAACAAAGGAAGTGATTACGCGATACCTGCAGACCCCCTCAAGGTCGCTGACCTAGCTGATAACCTCCAAACTGGTTTTTAAGCAACCAACCAAATTGAAAGTGTTACGGTAGACTTTCCCTACCTTAAATGGGATCTCGAAGTAAATGGGGGTACTCGCTATGAGAGGTATAGTAAAACATAATCAATAGTAAAGCATTATTAAGTCAAGATATTTTATTATTCAGTTAAATATAACGATCATCATATTTGTCACAAGCTCCTTTGAGTAGTATGGAAAATAATGTTATCATAAAATAGCTCACGATTTTAATTGTAAAAAGAGGATTTGAATCACTCAACAAAATGAAACTAAATATTGGAAAATAACTAGAATAATTAATCAGAATATTAAGTGTCGTAAATAATTATTAATCAATAAATCAATGATTTGGAAATCGTTAATCTGGACAGTCAAAAGAATTTTAATTTAAATTATTAAATATTCCGTCTTACCTCAAAACAGATGGTCGTTGTGCCCCCAAGGAAGTCGGGGGCAACACTGACTGCTGTGAACTGGTAACTAGGCCCTGTCGAAAGAGCTAGCAACCAGAATCAGCAGAATAACTGTTGACTGTTGAGTATCATCAAATACCGGACTCTATGTGCCAATTACACAAGACTGGTATGGGAGTTGTGAAACTCCTATAACAGGTCTCAATCTCTAATAAACCAATAAATTTAGATAAATAATTTTGGAAAATGGTGATTATCGTCACAAAAGGCCTTTCCCAGCCGGGTTAAGATTTACAAAATGCATTACAGTACACCTCGGATTATCCGGATTAATGTGGCGGAACACCAATCCGAATAGCGAAAAATCCGAATAATCCGAGGTCATTACAGTATCGCCTAAAGAGCGATCACGTACCCTAGCCCCTGCTAAATTGATGCTGCAAACGAAGTATCAAGACTGTGCACCATGTTATTCTTTCGAGTTTGTTCCGCATAAGAACCATTTTTCTAACTGCGATCGATTCTTCCTGTCACCGTACTTGTCCCAATACCCAGTTCATTAGATAATTGTTTACTTGATTCTCCTGCGTCAAGTCTTTGGACAGCATTTAGTTTCTGTTCTAAAGTTAAAACCAATTTTTTTTCCTTTTACAACCACTCATGTTGAAATTCAATATCAGTTTACATAAACAGTTCACAACTGTAAACACTTAAAGAGACAGCAATAAACTAGCTCGCAAAATTATCGTAGGCTAAGCTTACGTTGATTACTGCTAGCGCCCCAAGTAGCAAACCAAAATACTACGTTCACGGAAATACTGTATTGTTTTGGCGATGCGACTCCTTTAATTATTGCGATTCCAAATGCGTACAGTAATGTATTGCGTTTGCAGTTTACTTTTAGAAGGCGCATTTCACACTCGAACTCGCTAAAATCACTTAAATTTTTTAATTTCTCGCATGGACCGGTCCGGATAATCCGGGATCCGGATAATGTGGGGTCCGGATAATCCGAGGTGTACTGTACATAAATTTAATTGGAGACTCTCAATTTTGCCGATATTACGATTTTTTTCAAAATAGGTGCGATGTTGTATATAATTTTGCCATTAAAAACCAATTGGTGACATCTGGTGCTACCATTGCAGTTGTAAAACGTCAAATAAAGCTATCCATTCCTAAATTTGAAGCTAATTATCCTTTAGTATTATTTCTTGGCACAAATGATTTGTTGCAAGGAGTGACTCTGCAGACCTTCCAAAGCCAAATAAAATCGCTGATTCGTTTAGTAAAGACAAGATTATCACCCTCTCAGCTTATTCTGCTTGCCTTACCACCTTTCCCGAGACTTGCACACAATCACCATGCACTGACCTTGATTGACGAAATTAATAAATTTCTATCCACTTTACAATCAGCTGACACACATCTCCTGCGAATTCCTATTTCAAGAGAAAATGTGACTCATTATTTTCACAAGAAATATCGCAACTCGAACAGGCGTGATGGAATTAACTTCAATGACCGAGCATTTTATATGTTATCGACTGAGTTAGATAAAATCTTTACTCTTTGAACTGATTAAATAAGTCCTATTCATTTAGGCCTCCTCTCGAGCAGAATTTAGGTGAATTATTTGGTTTTTCCCTCGGCCTAAAATAACTGGTTATGATTTTGCAAATTATTTTTTAAACAAATTAAATAAAATAAGATTAATCAAATTAAAATAAAGTTAAGGCTCTTGGATTAGAATTTCTGTACAGTAACTGCTAGCTTTGATGTTACCTTAAATGCTGAATAAATACTCAAGCACACTTAATTAACAATATATCAAGGTAACAAATTATATTTTAAAAAAACCTTATACAGATATAAAATATTAGACCTTGAGATAATTTTGAAATAGTTGATTTCCTTATAAACTCCGTACTCTGTTTTTGATAAGAAAACATTTTTTATTGCTGAGAAATTGCCAGTAAATGTAATATTAGGAACTGATTTTTTGCGGTACTCCAAAGCTATAATCAATATAGCAAAAGATATAATAACATTTCCATATCAATCCCCTTTAGTTCTTTCTCTTGATGATAAAAGTAGTCCCAGTACAGACACTAAAACACCAAATTCTCCCACATTTGGGGAAAATCTCACTCCTGAACAAGTGGATCAGATTAAGCAATTATTTAGCCAGTTTCCTGATACAATTACCAAAAAACTTGGAAGGACTAATGTATTAGAGTACCATATAAATATTAAGGAAGGCCACCAGGTTCGCTGTAGACCTTATCAATTTTCTCCACCTAAAACCGAAATCATACAGCAACATATACAAGAGCTATTAGACAATAAGGTGATACGCGAGTCAAATAGTCCATTTGCCAGCCCAGCCTTTACAGTACCAAAGAAAGGGGGAAAAACCAGATTAGTAGTTAATTATAGGAGCCCCTGGATGTCAGCATCGGGTGATAGGCCTAAGATCTGGCGCATTTCCTGCAAAACCAGTAACTCGTCGTCTAAGTCCGGTTGCATCACCTCTCGATCACCCATGTTACTGGGTTGCATCAAATCAGAGAGGTTACCACCATTTACACCAAAAAGTTTTGGCCTGCTGAAAAAAGATTGTACCCCCATTGCAGCAGACCTGCATTTTCAGCGAATTTAAAATTTAAAAGAGCATATTCAATCCAACATAGCGATATTTGAAATGTTTTGTAAGCTCCACTAGAATAACACGAAGAAAGAGTATGCAGGTTTGCTCCAGCAGGTATGTAAAAACTGGGTGGTTTTAATTCGATATTTAATAAATCTCAACTAGAAGAAGCCATATACCAAGTTTTATCGAGATATGTCGAGGTTAGGGAATCCAATCCCGGGATCCTGCATCCCGGGATCTCGGGATCCCGCGTGATTTTAGGGCTTATTCAATCCCGGGATTTTTCGGCTAAATCCCGGAATTTTCGGGATTATAAAGTTATATGTAAAATCGATATTTACTAGAATCTTATCACAATGTTATAACCAAGAAAAACCAGTTACATGTTGTTTTTTATCAAATAATCATTAGTTGTCTTGTAGTAAGTATAAAAGTAGTTTCCAGTTAATATTTTCAAGCATCTAAAAACAAATACATAAAGATTTTAACTTGTTTCTGGTACGTATTGCAATTGCAATTAAGTTTCATTAAGGTGCTCTAATGATCATTTTTTATCGTACTTCTAGTTTTTCTAAGCGTATAGGCTCTGTATATTGCTACTATGTGGTAGAACCTGTGAACTTTATCCCATTCACATTTATTTGTGTTTAACAAAACCGATGATCAAGATTTTAAATAGTTATAGAGATATAACACAGAATGCAGGGCTAGCAAGTCCATTAACATATTTATCCAAATTATAATTTTGATTTCTTATAATGAATATTGACTTTTTTTAAGACAACAGAAAATAAATAAGAGTGTTTACCCTATTGAAACTAAGACCAACAGTCCGTAATCATCTTAATTTACTGTATTTCTTTTCTGAAAATTTTAATGAAATTGAAAAAGGAATGTAAGTATCTCGGGAGGTGCCTTGGATATTTTCTAACAAACTATTGACAATAAATACACATTTATGCATGTTTCAACATTTAGACGATGGAGTTTTCAATTATCATTAATATAATTAAATATTAACCTAAATTGTTAGTGTAGTTGGATTACGAACGACATTAAAGTGTTAGCCTGCCTGTTTTACTCGATTTCGAAATGTACCAGTAACAATATGTATATTCAGTGAAGAAAGTTATGTTGTTTGCTTAGGTAGAAATTTGCCAAACATTTATTTAAAATGATGCGAAACAAAAAATGGGCCAATTTGAAAATGTAATTCCTTGGCTACTATGACCAATGAATAATTTGTTATTACGGCGAGTTGCTAGTTTATAAATGCGGTTTTCAGTTAAACAGTGGTTTGTCCATCCTCTTACCATTTTTTTGTTAAGACCAATAAAAATGAATACAAATAAACGGTATCAGGAAACTGACACATACTTTCTCCCTTCAAGTCATTTAAAACCAGAAAACATATTAGTGAAATAAAACAAATTAACAATTAATTATCAAACAAATTATACCAAATGTTATCAAAATCGGTTAGTAAATAACGGAGATATCGATTTTCAAATATTTGCCATAAGAATAACATTGGACAACGTACTGCGTTTACCACCGAACTAAAATATCAATTATCTCCACAACCAGTTGACGTAAACTACTGATTCAAAATTCGGCCGGGACGGGGCGGCGCCAGAGGGCCCCGGTGGAGGCCCGCGGCCAGGGTGGGGCGGCGCTGGAGGGCCCCGGTGGAGAGCCGGGGTGGGGTGGCGCCAGAGGGCCCCCAGGCCTGTGTTTGTTGTTAATGTGGCATTTAAGGTTCCCATTTCTGTCACATTTATAATTAAAAAAGGTCCATTGTAAAAATTGATAAAACTAAGTTACAAAATGGCAAAAATTCCGGGCTTGGGATTCGAGAAATCAGTCGTTATGTTTATTGTTCATGTGGCATTTAAGGTTGCCATTTCTGTGACATTTGTATGCGCAAAGCGGACATTGTAATTGTGGACTTTTACCACATTCAGCCACATGGTTGTGCAAAGTAGATTTATGGTCGAACGACCTCCCGCACTGATCACACACAAATTCTTTTTGTTGGGGATTCACGGGGCCTGCAACAGGGATTTTTTGACATGTACAAAAAATACTGCTACTATACTACTAATATTACTACTATTAATAATTGCTACTACTAATATTTTACTATGCGAAGAAAATAAAACCTGGTTACTCAGGAAGCTCTGGCATTTATTAATGAGAATTTGATATGAAAAATATTTAAATAATGACTGAAATGTATAGTTTAGTTTTAATTAATTAAAATTAATTTTAATTAATTATTTTAATTAATTTTAATTTTATTAAGAGCTTGAAAACTGAGTTTTGTTGTATTTATCTTAGATTTTGCTTATCAAAATGGCTTGCAGTACATTATAAGGCAACATTAGTATACAAATTAGATTGAGTATTAAAAATTCAGAAAAAAGCAATTTGTACAGTTTCAAACTAAAACCCTTACTGGGATTACATTGGTGAGCTTGGAGTAAATACTATATGCTGGAGAGTACTTAATGTGGAAATAAAAACTAAACCGGAACAAATTTTAAATTCAAAGCCAAATTCATAATTCAAAAACAAGGAGTAAGGTACTGTAATTTGTTTTAAGTAAACTCACAAATGAACTTCATAAAAAAACACCAATTATAAATACAGAAATCAAGTTTTTTTTTTAATAGTTTTTAACTGAGTAATCTAATTTTGATTCAAACTTCTTACCATGGGCGGGGCGGCGCCAGAGGGCCCAGGTGGAGGGCCGCGGTCGGGACGGGGCGGCGCTGGAGGGCCCCGGTGGAGGGCCGCGGCCGGGACGGGGGTGGCGACGGAAGGCCCCGGTGGAGGGCCGCGGCCGGGACGAGGTGGCGACGGAAGGCCCCGCTGGAGGGCCGCGGCCGGGACGGGGCGGCGCTGGAGGGCCGCGGCCGGGACGGGGTGGCGACAGAAGGCCTCGGTGGAGGGCCGCGGCCGGGACGGGGGTGGCGACGGAAGGCCCCGGTGGAGGACCGCGGCCAGGGCGGGGCGGCGCCGGAGGGCCCCGTTGGAGGGCCGCGGCCAGGGCGGGGCGGCGCTGGAGGGCCCCAGTGAAGGGCCGGGGCGGGGCGGCGCTGGAGGGCCCTGGTGGAGGGCCGCGGCCGGGACGGGGCGGCGCCAGAGGGCCCCGGTGGTGGGCCGCGGCCAGGGTGGGGCGGCGCTGGAGGGCCCCAGTGGAGGGCCGCGGCCGGGGTGGGGCGGCGCTAGAGGGCCCCGGTGGAGGGCCAGGGTGGGGCGGCCCTGGAGGGCCCCGGTGGAGGGCCGCGGCCAGGGTGGGGCGGCGCTGGAGGGCCCCGGTGGAGGGCCGGGGAAGGGCGGTGATGGAGGGCCCCGGTGGAGGGCCGGGGCGGGGCGGTGATGGAGGGCCCCAGTGGAGGGCCGCGGCCAGGGCGGGGCGGCGCTGGAGGGCCCCGTAGGAGGGCCGGGGCGGGGCGGTGATGGAGGGCCCCGGTGGAGGGCCGCGGCCGGGACGGGGAGGCACCGGAGGGCCCCGGTGGAGGGCCGCGGCCAGGGACATTGATAATTAAAAAAGGTCCATTGTTAAAATTAATAAAACTAAGCTACAAAATGCAAAAAATACCCGGGCTTTGGATTCAATCGTTGTGTTTGTTGTTAATGTGGCATTTAAGGTTCCCATTTCTGTCACATTTATAATTAAAAAAGGTCCATTGTTAAAATTGATAAGACTAAGTTAGAAAATGGCAAAATATACCCGGGCTTGGGATTCGAGAAATCAGTCGTTATGTTTATTGTTCATGTGGCATTTAAGCTTGCCATTTCTGTGACATTTGTATGCGCAAAGCGGACATTCTAATTGTGGACTTTTACCACATTCAGCCACATGGTTGTGCAAAGTAGATTTACGGTCGAACGACCTCCTGCACTGATCGCACACAAATTCTTTTTGTTGGGGATTCACTGGGCCTGCAACAGGGATTTTTTGACATGTACAAAAAATACTGCTACTATACTACTAATATTACTACTACTAATATTTTACTATGCGAAGAAAGTAAAACCTGGTTACTCAGGAAGCTCTGGCATTTATTAATGAGAATTTGATATGAAAAATATTTAAATAATGACTGAAATGTATAGTTTAGTTTTAATTAATTAAAATTAATTTTAATTAATTAGTTTAATTAATTTTAATTTTATTAAGAGCTTGAAAACAGAGTTTTGTTGTATTTATCTTAGATTTTGCTTATCAAAATGGCTTGCAGTACATTATAAGGCAACATTAGTATACAAATTAGATTGAGTATTAAAAATACAGAAAAAAGCAATTTGTACAGTTTCAAACTAAAACCCTTACTGGGATTACATTGGTGAGCTTGGAGTAAATACTATATGCTGGAGAGTATTTAATGTGAAAATAAAAACTAAACCGGAACTAATTTTAAATGGAAAGCAAATTTATAATTCAAAAACAAGGAGTAAGGGTACTGTAATTTGTTTTAAAGTAAACTCACAAACGAACTTCATAAAAAAACACCAATTATAAATACAGAAATCAAGTTTTTTTTATAGTTTTTAACTGAGTAATCTAATTTTGTTTCAAACTTCTTACCTTGGGCGGGGCGGCGCCAGAAGGCCCAGGTCGAGGGCCGCGGCTGGGGTGGGGCGGCGCTGGAGGGCCCCGGTGGAGGGCCGGGGTGGGGCGGTGATGGAGGGCCCCGGTGGAGGCCCGCGGCCAGGGCGGGGCGGCGCTGGAGGGCCCCGGTGGAGGGCCGGGGTGGGGCGGTGATGGAGGGCCCCGGTGGAGGGCCGCGGCCGGGATGGGGCGGCACCGGAGAGCCCCGGTGGAGGGCCGCGGCCGGGACGGGGTGGCGACGGAAGGCCCCGGTGGAGGGCCGCGGCTGGGGTGGGGCGGCGCCGGAGGGCCCCGGTGGAGGGCCGCGGCCAGGGCGGGGCGGCGCTGGAGTATTAAAAATTCAGAAAAAAGCAATTTGTACAGTTTCAAACTAAAACCCTTACTGGGTTTACATTGGTGAGCTTGGAGTAAATACTATATGCTGGAGAGTATTTAATGTGAAAATAAAAACTAAACCGGAACTAATTTTAAATGCAAAGCCAAATTCATAAATCAAAAACAAGGAGTAAGGTACTGTAATTTGTTTTTAAGTAAACTCACAAATGAACTTCATAAAAAAACACCAATTATAAATACAGAAATCAAGTTTTTTTTAATAGTTTTTAACTGAGTAATCTAATTTTGTTTCAAACTTCTTACCATGGGCGGGGCGGCGCTAGAGGGCCCAGGTCAAGGGCCGCGGCCGGGGCGGGGCGGCGCCGGAGGGCCCCGGTGGAGGGCCGCGGCCAGGGCGGGGCGGCGCCGGAGGGCCCCGGTGGAGGGCCGCGGCCAGGGCGGGGCGGCGCTGGAGGGCCCCGGTGGAGGGCCGCGGCCAGGGCGGGGCGGCGCTGGAGGGCCCCGGTGGAGGGCCGCGGCCGGGACGGGGCGGCGCTGGAGGGCCCCACAAATTCTTTCTGTTGTGTTGCAGGACTCACGGGGCCTGCAACAGGGATTTTTTGACATGTACAAAAAATACTGCTACTATACTACTAATATTACTACTACTAATAATTACTACTACTAATATTTTGCTATGCGAAGAAAATAAAACCTGGTTACTCAGGAAGCTCTGGCATATATTAATGAGAATTTGATATGAAAAATATTTAAATAATGACAGAAATGTATAGTTTAGTTTTAATTATTTAAAATTAATTTTAATTAATTAGTTTAATTAATTTTAATTTTATTAAGAGCTTGAAAACAGAGTTTTGTTGTATTTATCTTAGATTTTGCTTATCAAAGTGGCTTGCAGTACATTATAAGGCAACATTAGTATACAAATTAGATTGAGTATTAAAAATACAGAAAAAAGCAATTTGTACAGTTTCAAACTAAAACCCTTACTGGGATTACATTGGTGAGCTTGGAGTAAATACTATATGCTGGAGAGTATTTAATGTGAAAATAAAAACTAAACCGGAACTAATTTTAAATGGAAAGCAAATTTATAATTCAAAAACAAGGAGTAAGGGTACTGTAATTTGTTTTAAAGTAAACTCACAAACGAACTTCATAAAAAAACACCAATTATAAATACAGAAATCAAGTTTTTTTTATAGTTTTTAACTGAGTAATCTAATTTTGTTTCAAACTTCTTACCTTGGGCGGGGCGGCGCCAGAAGGCCCAGGTCGAGGGCCGCGGCTGGGGTGGGGCGGCGCTGGAGGGCCCCGGTGGAGGGCCGGGGTGGGGCGGTGATGGAGGGCCCCGGTGGAGGCCCGCGGCCAGGGCGGGGCGGCGCTGGAGGGCCCCGGTGGAGGGCCGGGGTGGGGCGGTGATGGAGGGCCCCGGTGGAGGGCCGCGGCCGGGATGGGGCGGCACCGGAGAGCCCCGGTGGAGGGCCGCGGCCGGGACGGGGTGGCGACGGAAGGCCCCGGTGGAGGGCCGCGGCTGGGGTGGGGCGGCGCCGGAGGGCCCCGGTGGAGGGCCGCGGCCAGGGCGGGGCGGCGCTGGAGTATTAAAAATTCAGAAAAAAGCAATTTGTACAGTTTCAAACTAAAACCCTTACTGGGTTTACATTGGTGAGCTTGGAGTAAATACTATATGCTGGAGAGTATTTAATGTGAAAATAAAAACTAAACCGGAACTAATTTTAAATGCAAAGCCAAATTCATAAATCAAAAACAAGGAGTAAGGTACTGTAATTTGTTTTTAAGTAAACTCACAAATGAACTTCATAAAAAAACACCAATTATAAATACAGAAATCAAGTTTTTTTTAATAGTTTTTAACTGAGTAATCTAATTTTGTTTCAAACTTCTTACCATGGGCGGGGCGGCGCTAGAGGGCCCAGGTCAAGGGCCGCGGCCGGGGCGGGGCGGCGCCGGAGGGCCCCGGTGGAGGGCCGCGGCCAGGGCGGGGCGGCGCCGGAGGGCCCCGGTGGAGGGCCGCGGCCAGGGCGGGGCGGCGCTGGAGGGCCCCGGTGGAGGGCCGCGGCCAGGGCGGGGCGGCGCTGGAGGGCCCCGGTGGAGGGCCGCGGCCGGGACGGGGCGGCGCTGGAGGGCCCCACAAATTCTTTCTGTTGTGCTGCAGGACTCACGGGGCCTGCAACAGGGATTTTTTGACATGTACAAAAAATACTGCTACTATACTACTAATATTACTACTACTAATAATTACTACTACTAATATTTTGCTATGCGAAGAAAATAAAACCTGGTTACTCAGGAAGCTCTGGCATATATTAATGAGAATTTGATATGAAAAATATTTAAATAATGACAGAAATGTATAGTTTAGTTTTAATTATTTAAAATTAATTTTAATTAATTAGTTTAATTAATTTTAATTTTATTAAGAGCTTGAAAACTGAGTTTTGTTGTATTTATCTTAGATTTTGCTTATCAAAGTGGCTTGCAGTACATTATAAGGCAACATTAGTATACCAATTAGATTGAGTATTAAAAATTCAGAAAAACGCAATTTGTACAGTTTCAAACTAAAACCCTTACTGGGTTTACATTGGTGAGCTTGGAGTAAATACTATATGCTGGAGAGTATTTAATGTGAAAATAAAAACTAAACCGGAACTAATTTTAAATGCAAAGCCAAATTCATAAATCAAAAACAAGGAGTAAGGTACTGTAATTTGTTTTTAAGTAAACTCACAAATGAACTTCATAAAAAAACACCAATTATAAATACAGAAATCAAGTTTTTTTTAATAGTTTTTAACTGAGTAATCTAATTTTGTTTCAAACTTCTTACCATGGGCGGGGCGGCGCTAGAGGGCCCAGGTCAAGGGCCGCGGCCGGGGCGGGGCGGCGCCGGAGGGCCCCGGTGGAGGGCCGCGGCCAGGGCGGGGCGGCGCCGGAGGGCCCCGGTGGAGGGCCGCGGCCAGGGCGGGGCGGCGCTGGAGGGCCCCGGTGGAGGGCCGCGGCCAGGGCGGGGCGGCGCTGGAGGGCCCCGGTGGAGGGCCGCGGCCGGGACGGGGCGGCGCTGGAGGGCCCCACAAATTCTTTCTGTTGTGTTGCAGGACTCACGGGGCCTGCAACAGGGATTTTTTGACATGTACAAAAAATACTGCTACTATACTACTAATATTACTACTACTAATAATTACTACTACTAATATTTTGCTATGCGAAGAAAATAAAACCTGGTTACTCAGGAAGCTCTGGCATATATTAATGAGAATTTGATATGAAAAATATTTAAATAATGACAGAAATGTATAGTTTAGTTTTAATTATTTAAAATTAATTTTAATTAATTAGTTTAATTAATTTTAATTTTATTAAGAGCTTGAAAACAGAGTTTTGTTGTATTTATCTTAGATTTTGCTTATCAAAGTGGCTTGCAGTACATTATAAGGCAACATTAGTATACCAATTAGATTGAGTATTAAAAATTCAGAAAAAAGCAATTTGTACAGTTTCAAACTAAAACCCTTACTGGGATTACATTGGTGAGCTTGGAGTAAATACTATATGCTGGAGAGTACTTAATGTGGAAATAAAAACTAAACCGGAACTAATTTTAATGCAAAGCCAAATTCATAATTCAAAAACAAGGAGTAAGGTACTGTAATTTATTTTTAAGTAAACTCACAAATGAACTTCATAAAAAAACACCAATCAGTAAATACAGAAATCAAGTTTTTTTTTAATAGTTTTTAACTGAGTAATCTAATTTTGATTCAAACTTCTTACCATGGGCGGGGCGGCGCCAGAGGGCCCAGGTGGAGGGCCGCGGTCGGGACGGGGCGGCGCTGGAGGGCCCCGGTGGAGGGCCGCGGCCGGGACGGGGCGGCGCTGGAGGGCCCCGGTGGAGGGCCGCGGCCGGGACGGGGCGGCGCTGGAGGGCCCCGGTGGAGGGCCGCGGCCAGGGCGGGGCGGCGCTGGAGGGCCCCGGTGGAGGGCCGCGGCCGGGACGGGGTGGCGACGGAAGGCCCCGCTGGAGGGCCGCGGCCAGGGCGGGGCGGCGCTGGAGGGCCCCAGTGAAGGGCCGGGGCGGGGCGGTGATGGAGGGCACCGGTGGAGGGCCGCGGCCAGGGCGGGGCGGCGCTGGAGTATTAAAAATTCAGAAAAACGCAATTTGTACAGTTTCAAACTAAAACCCTTACTGGGTTTACATTGGTGAGCTTGGAGTAAATATTATATGCTGGAGAGTATTTAATGTGGAAATAAAAACTAAACCGGAACTAATTTTAAATGCAAAGCCAAATTCATAATTCAAAAACAAGGAGTAAGGTACTGTAATTTGTTTTTAAGTAAACTCACAAATGAACTTCATAAAAAAACACCAATCAATAAATACAGGAATCAAGTTTTTTTTTTAATAGTTTTTAACTGAGTAATCTAATTTTGATTCAAACTTCTTACCATGGGCGGGGCGGCGCCAGAGGGCCCAGGTGGAGGGCCGCGGTCGGGACGGGGCGGCGCTGGAGGGCCCCGGTGGAGGGCCGCGGCCGGGACGGGGCGGCACCGGAGAGCCCTGGTGGAGGGCCGCGGCTGGGGTGGGGCGGCGCTGGAGTATTAAAAATTCAGAAAAAAGCAATTTGTACAGTTTCAAACTAAAACTCTTAATGGGATTACATTGGTGAGCTTGGAGTAAATACTATATGCTGGAGAGTATTTAATGTGGAAATAAAAACTAAACCGGAACTAATTTTAAATGCAAAGCCAAATTCATAATTCAAAAACAAGGAGTAAGGTACTGTAATTTGTTTTTAAGTAAACTCACAAATGAACTTCATAAAAAAACACCAATCAATAAATACAGGAATCAAGTTTTTTTTTAATAGTTTTTAACTGAGTAATCTAATTTTGATTCAAACTTCTTACCATGGGCGGGGCGGCGCCAGAGGGCCCAGGTGGAGGGCCGCGGTCGGGACGGGGCGGCGCTGGAGGGCCCCGGTGGAGGGCCGTGGCGGGGACGGGGCGGCGGTGGAGGGCCCCGGTGGAGGGCCGGGGCAGGGCGGTGATGGAGGGCCCCGGTGGAGGGCCGCGGCCAGGGCGGGGCGGCGCTGGAGGGCCCCGGTGGAGGGCCGCGGCCGGGACGGGGTGGCGACGGAAGGCCCCGGTGGAGGGCCGCGGCCGGGACGGGGTGGCGACGGAAGTCCCCGGTGGAGGGCCGCGGCCAGGGCGGGGCGGCGCTGGAGGGCCCCGGTGGAGGGCCGCGGCCAGGGTGGGGCGGCGCTGGAGGGCCCCGGTGGAGGGCCGGGGCGGGGCGGTGATGGAGGGCCCCGGTGGAGGGCCGCGGCCAGGGCGGGGTTGCGCTGGAGGGCCCCTGTGGAGGGCCGCGGCCAGGGTGGGGTGGCGCTGGAGGGCCCCGGTGGAGGGCCGCGGCCAGGGCGGGGCGGCGCTGGAGGGCCCCGGTGGAGGGCCGCGGCCAGGGCGGGGCGGCGCTGGAGTATTAAAAATTCAGAAAAAAGCAATTTGTACAGTTTCAAACTAAAACCCTTAATGGGATTACATTGGTGATCTTGGAGTAAATACTATATGCTGGAGAGTATTTAATGTGAAAATAAAAACTAAACCGGAACTAATTTTAAATGCAAAGCCAAATTCATAATTCAAAAACAAGGAGTAAGGTACTGTAATTTGTTTTTAAGTAAACTCACAAATGAACTTCATAATAAAACACCAATTATAAATACAGAAATCAAGTTTTTTTTTAATAGTTTTTAACTGAGTAATCTAATTTTGTTTCAAACTTCTTACCATGGGCGGGGCGGCGCTGGAGGGCCCCGGTGGAGGGCCGCGGCCGGGACGGGGCGGCACCGGAGAGCCCCGGTGGAGGGCCGCGGCCGGGACGGGGCGGCACCGGAGAGCCCCGGTGGAGGGCCGCGGCCAGGGTGGGGCGGCGCTGGAGGGCCCCGGTGGAGGGCCGCGGCCAGGGCGGGGCGGCGCCGGAGGGCCCCAGTGGAGGGCCGCGGCCAGGGCGGGGCGGCGCTGGAGGGCCCCGGTGGAGGGCCGCGGCCAGGGCGGGGCGGCGCTGGAGGGCCGCGGCCGGGACGGGGCGGCGCTGGAGGGCCCCAGTGGAGGGCCGCGGCCAGGGCGGGGCGGCGCTGGAGGGCCGCGGCCGGGACGGGGCGGCGCTGGAGGGCCCCAGTGGAGGGCCGCGGCCAGGGCGGGGCGGCGCTGGAGGGCCCCGGTGGAGGGCCGCGGCCAGGGCGGGGCGGCGCTGGAGGGCCCCGGTGGAGGGCCGCGGCCAGGACGGGGCGGCGCTGGAGGGCCCCAGTGGAGGGCCGCGGCCGGGACGGGGCGGCACCGGAGAGCCCCGGTGGACACTTGGTGGTGGTTATGACACTTGAGATTGCCATTTCTGTGGCATTTGTAATTGCAAAGTGGACATTGTAACTGTGGACTTTTTCCACACTCCACCACATGGTTGTACAAAGTCGATTTACGTTCAAATGACCTCCTGCATTGCTGGCACACAAATTCTTTCTGTTGTGTTGCAGGACTCACGGGGCCTGCAACAGGGATTTTTTGACATGTAAAAAAATACTGCTACTATACTACTAATATTACTACTACTAATAATTACTACTACTAATATTTTACTATGCGAAGAAAATAAAACCTGGTTACTCAGGAAGCTCTGGCATTTATTAATGAGAATTTGATATGAAAAATATTTAAATAATGACAGAAATGTATAGTTTAGTTTTAATTATTTAAAATTAATTTTAATTAATTAGTTTAATTAATTTTAATTTTATTAAGAGCTTGAAAACAGAGTTTTGTTGTATTTATCTTAGATTTTGCTTATCAAAATGGCTTGCAGTACATTATAAGGCAACATTAGTATACAAATTAGATTGAGTATTAAAAATTCAGAAAAAAGCAATTTGTACAGTTTCAAACTAAAACCCTTTCTGGGATTACATTGGTGAGCTTGGAGTAAATACTATATGCTGGAGAGTATTTAATGTGGAAATAAAAACTAAACCGGAAATAATTTTAAATGCAAAGCCAAATTCATAATTCAAAAGCAAGGAGTAAGGTACTGTAATTTGTTTTTAAGTAAACTCACAAATGAACTTCATAAAAAAACACCAATCAATAAATACAGAAATCAAGTTTTTTTTTAATAGTTTTTAACTGAGTAATCTAATTTTGATTCAAACTTCTTACCATGGGCGGGGCGGCGCCAGAGGGCCCAGGTGGAGGGCCGCGGCCGGGACGGGGTGGCGACGGAAGGCCCCGGTGGAGGGCCGCGGCCAGGGCGGGGCGGCGCTGGAGGGCCCCGGTGGAGGGCCGCGGCCAGGGTGGGGCGGCGCTGGAGGGCCCCGGTGGAGGGCCGGGGCGGGGCGGTGATGGAGGGCCCCGGTGGAGGGCCGCGGCCAGGGCGGGGTTGCGCTGGAGGGCCCCGGTGGAGGGCCGCGGCCAGGGTGGGGCGGCGCTGGAGGGCCCCGGTGGAGGGCCGCGGCCAGGGCGGGGCGGCGCTGGAGGGCCCCGGTGGAGGGCCGCGGCCAGGGCGGGGCGGCGCTGGAGTATTAAAAATTCAGAAAAAAGCAATTTGTACAGTTTCAAACTAAAACCCTTAATGGGATTACATTGGTGATCTTGGAGTAAATACTATATGCTGGAGAGTATTTAATGTGAAAATAAAAACTAAACCGGAACTAATTTTAAATGCAAAGCCAAATTCATAATTCAAAAACAAGGAGTAAGGTACTGTAATTTGTTTTTAAGTAAACTCACAAATGAACTTCATCATAAAACACCAATTATAAATACAGAAATCAAGTTTTTTTTAATAGTTTTTAACTGAGTAATCTAATTTTGTTTCAAACTTCTTACCATGGGCGGGGCGGCGCTGGAGGGCCCCGGTGGAGGGCCGCGGCCGGGACGGGGCGGCACCGGAGAGCCCCGGTGGAGGGCCGCGGCTGGGGTGGGGCGGCGCCGGAGGGCCCTAGTGGAGGGCCGCGGCCAGGGCGGGGCGGCGCTGGAGGGCCCCGGTGGAGGGCCGCGGCCAGGGCGGGGCGGCGCTGGAGGGCCCCGGTGGAGGGCCGCGGCCAGGGCGGGGCGGCGCTGGAGGGCCCCAGTGGAGGGCCGCGGCCAGGGCGGGGCGGCGCTGGAGGGCCCCAGTGGAGGGCCGCGGCCAGGGCGGGGCGGCGCAGGAGGGCCCCGGTGGAGGGCGGCGGCCAGGGCGGAGCGGCGCTGGAGGGCCCCAGTGGAGGGCCGCGGCCAGGGCGGGGCGGCGCTGGAGGGCCCCAGTGGAGGGCCGCGGCCGGGACGGGGCGGCACCGGAGAGCCCCGGTGGACACTTGGTGGTGGTTTTGACACTTGAGATTGCCATTTCTGTGGCATTTGTAATTGCAAAGTGGACATTGTAACTGTGGACTTTTTCCACACTCCACCACATGGTTGTACAAAGTCGATTTACGTTCAAATGACCTCCCGCATTGCTGGCACACAAATTCTTTCTGTTGTGTTGCAGGACTCACGGGGCCTGCAACAGGGATTTTTTGACATGTTCAAAAAATACTGCTACTATACTACTAATATTACCACTACTAATAATTACTACTACTAATATTTTACTATGCGAAGAAAATAAAACCTGGTTACTCAGGAAGCTCTGGCATTTATTAATGAGAATTTGATATGAAAAATATTTAAATAATGACAGAAATGTATAGTTTAGTTTTAATTATTTAAAATTAATTTTAATTAATTAGTTTAATTAATTTTAATTTTATTAAGAGCTTGAAAACAGAGATTTGTTGTATTTATCTTAGATTTTGCTTATCAAAATGGCTTGCAGTACATTATAAGGCAACATTAGTATACAAATTAGATTGAGTATTAAAAATTCAGAAAAAACCAATTTGTACAGTTTCAAACTAAAACCCTTTCTGGGATTACATTGGTGAGCTTGGAGTAAATACTATATGCTGGAGAGTATTTAATGTGGAAATAAAAACTAAACCGGAAATAATTTTAAATGCAAAGCCAAATTCATAATTCAAAAGCAAGGAGTAAGGTACTGTAATTTGTTTTTAAGTAAACTCACAAATGAACTTCATAAAAAAACACCAATCAATAAATACAGAAATCAAGTTTTTTTTTATAGTTTTTAACTGAGTAATCTAATTTTGATTCGAACTTCTTACCATAGGCGGGGCGGCGCCAGAGGGCCCAGGTGGAGGGCCGCGGTCGGGACGGGGCGGCGCTGGAGGGCCCCGGTGGAGGGCCGCGGCCGGGGCGGGGCGGCGCTGGAGGGCCCTGGTGGAGGGCCGCGGCCAGGGCGGGGCGGCGCTGCAGGGCCCCGGTGGAGGGCCGCGGCCGGGACGGGGTGGCGACGGAAGGCCTCGGTGGAGGGCCGCGGCCAGGGCGGGGCGGCGCTGGAGGGCCCCAGTGAAGGGCCGGGGCGGGGCGGTGATGGAGGGCCCCGGTGGAGGGCAGCGGCGGGGACGGGGTGGCGACAGAAGGCCTCGGTGGAGGGCCGCGGCCAGGGTGGGGCGGCGCTGGAGGGCCGCGGTGGAGGGCCGCGGCCAGGGCGGGGCGGCGCTGGAGAGCCCCGGTGGAGGGCCGCGGCCAGGGCGGGGCGGCGCTGGAGTATTAAAAATTCAGAAAAAAGCAATTTGTACAGTTTCAAACTAAAACCCTTAATGGGATTACATTGGTGAGCTTGGAGTAAATACTATATGCTGGAGAGTATTTAATGTGAAAATAAAAACTAAACCGGAACTAATTTTAAATGCAAAGCCAAATTCATAATTCAAAAACAAGGAGTAAGGTACTGTAATTTGTTTTTAAGTAAACTCACAAATGAACTTCATAAAAAAACACCAATTATAAATACAGAAATCAAGTTTTTTTTTAATAGTTTTTAACTGAGTAATCTAATTTTGTTTCAAACCTCTTACGATGGGCAGGGCGGCGCCAGAGGGCCCAGGTCGAGGGCCGCGGCCGGGGCGGGGCGGCGCTGGAGGGCCCCGGTGGAGGGCCGGGGTGGGGCGGCGCTGGAGGGCCCCGGTGGAGGGCGGCGGCCCGGACGGGGCGGCGCCAGAGGGCCCCGGTGGAGGGCCGCGGCCGGGACGGGGCGGCGCCAGAGGGCCCCGGTGGTTTTTATCTCACGCATCTTGATATTAGTTAGTATATTTATTAGTAATTTATTTTTGGAATGTTTACCAAATGTATTTACTTTGTAAAATGGATTTTCCGTTACTAAATAAATAAATAAATAAATATTACAGAACATGAAATGTGAATAGCAATCGAAGGTAGGCCTAGGTGTACCTAATACTTAAAATCCGTAATAAATATACTCTTTTAGTTGTTAGTAGTAAGTGAGTCCTCCTGTTCATTTAACCCACCAGCCGCCACTGAATCATATGTTATGTCGATTGTTCATGTGACACTTGAGATTGCCATTTCTGTGGCATTTGTAATTGCAAAGCGGACATTGTAACTGTGGACTTTTTCCACACTCCACCACATGGTTGTACAAAGTCGATTTACGGTCAAATGACCTCCCGCATTGCTGGCACACAAATTCTTTCTGTTGTGTTGCAGGACTCACGGGGCCTGCAACAGGGATTTTTTGACATGTACAAAAAATACTGCTACTATACTACTAATATTACTACTACTAATAATTACTACTACTAATATTTTACTATGCGAAGAAAATAAAACCTGGTTACTCAGGAAGCTCTGGCATTTATTAATGAGAATTTGATATGAAAAATATTTAAATAATGACAGAAATGTATAGTTTAGTTTTAATTATTTAAAATTAATTTTAATTAATTAGTTTAATTAATTTTAATTTTATTAAGAGCTTGAAAACAGAGTTTTGTTGTATTTATCTTAGATTTTGCTTATCAAAATGGCTTGCAGTACATTATAAGGCAACATTAGTATACAAATTAGATTGAGTATTAAAAATTCAGTAAAAAAGCAATTTGTACAGTTTCAAACTAAAACCCTTACTGGGATTACATTGGTGAGCTTGGAGTAAATACTATATGCTGGAGAGTACTTAATGTGGAAATAAAAACTAAACCGGAACTAATTTTAAATGCAAAGCCAAATTCATAATTCAAAAACAAGGAGTAAGGTACTGTAATTTGTTTTTAAGTAAACTCACAAATGAACTTCATAATAAAACACCAATTATAAATACAGAAATTAAGTTTTTTTTTAATAGTTTTTAACTGAGTAATCTAATTTTGTTTCAAACTTCTTACCATGGGCGGGGCGGCGCTGGAGGGCCCCGGTGGAGGGCCGCGGCCGGGACGGGGCGGCACCGGAGAGCCCCGGTGGAGGGCCGCGGCCGGGACGGGGCGGCACCGGAGAGCCCCGGTGGAGGGCCGCGGCCAGGGTGGGGCGGCGCTGGAGGGCCCCGGTGGAGGGCCGCGGCCAGGGCGGGGCGGCGCCGGAGGGCCCCAGTGGAGGGCCGCGGCCAGGGCGGGGCGGCGCTGGAGGGCCCCGGTGGAGGGCCGCGGCTGGGGTGGGGCGGCGCCGGAGGGCCCCGGTGGAGGGCCGCGGCCAGGGCGGGGCGGCGCTGGAGGGCCCCGGTGGAGGGCCGCGGCCAGGGCGGGGCGGCGCTGGAGGGCCGCGGCTGGGGTGGGGCGGCGAAGGAGGGCCCCGGTGGAGGGCCGCGGCCAGGGCGGGGCGGCGCTGGAGGGCCCCGGTGGAGGGCCGCGGCCAGGGCGGGGCGGCGCTGGAGGGCCGCGGCTGGGGTGGGGCGGCGCCGGAGGGCCCCAGTGGAGGGCCGCGGCCAGGGCGGGGCGGCGCTGGAGGGCCCCGGTGGAGGGCCGCGGCCAGGGCGGGGCGGCGCTGGAGGGCCCCGGTGGAGGGCCGCGGCCAGGGCGGGGCGGCGCTGGAGGGCCCCGGTGGAGGGCCACGGCCAGGGTGGGGCGGCGCCGCTGGAGGGCCCCGGTGGAGGGCCGCGGCCAGGGCGGGGCGGCGCTGGAGGGCCCCGGTGGAGGGCTGCGGCCAGGGCGGGGCGGCGCTGGAGTATTAAAAATTCAGAAAAAAGCAATTTGTACAGTTTCAAACTAAAACTCTTAATGGGATTACATTGGTGAGCTTGGAGTAAATACTATATGCTGGAGAGTATTTAATGTGGAAATAAAAACTAAACCGGAACTAATTTTAAATGCAAAGCCAAATTCATAATTCAAAAACAAGGAGTAAGGTACTGTAATTTGTTTTTAAGTAAACTCACAAATGAACTTCATAAAAAAACACCAATCAATAAATACAGGAATCAAGTTTTTTTTTTAATAGTTTTTAACTGAGTAATCTAATTTTGATTCAAACTTCTTACCATGGGCGGGGCGGCGCCAGAGGGCCCAGGTGGAGGGCCGCGGTCGGGACGGGGCGGCGCTGGAGGGCCCCGGTGGAGGGCCGCGGCGGGGACGGGGCGGCGGTGGAGGGCCCCGGTGGAGGGCCGGGGCGGGGCGGTGATGGAGGGCCCCGGTGGAGGGCCGCGGCCAGGGCGGGGCGGCGCTGGAGGGCCCCGGTGGAGGGCCGCGGCCAGGGCGGGGTTGCGCTGGAGGGCCCCGGTGGAGGGCCGCGGCCAGGGTGGGGTGGCGCTGGAGGGCCCCGGTGGAGGGCCGCGGCCAGGGCGGGGCGGCGCTGGAGGGCCCCGGTGGAGGGCCGCGGCCAGGGCGGGGCGGCGCTGGAGTATTAAAAATTCAGAAAAAAGCAATTTGTACAGTTTCAAACTAAAACCCTTAATGGGATTACATTGGTGATCTTGGAGTAAATACTATATGCTGGAGAGTATTTAATGTGAAAATAAAAACTAAACCGGAACTAATTTTAAATGCAAAGCCAAATTCATAATTCAAAAACAAGGAGTAAGGTACTGTAATTTGTTTTTAAGTAAACTCACAAATGAACTTCATAATAAAACACCAATTATAAATACAGAAATCAAGTTTTTTTTTAATAGTTTTTAACTGAGTAATCTAATTTTGTTTCAAACTTCTTACCATGGGCGGGGCGGCGCTGGAGGGCCCCGGTGGAGGGCCGCGGCCGGGACGGGGCGGCACCGGAGAGCCCCGGTGGAGGGCCGCGGCCGGGACGGGGCGGCACCGGAGAGCCCCGGTGGAGGGCCGCGGCCAGGGTGGGGCGGCGCTGGAGGGCCCCGGTGGAGGGCCGCGGCCAGGGCGGGGCGGCGCCGGAGGGCCCCAGTGGAGGGCCGCGGCCAGGGCGGGGCGGCGCTGGAGGGCCGCGGCCAGGGCGGGGCGGCGCTGGAGGGCCGCGGCCGGGACGGGGCGGCGCTGGAGGGCCCCGGTGGAGGGCCGCGGCCAGGGCGGGGCGGCGCTGGAGTATTAAAAATTCAGAAAAAAGCAATTTGTACAGTTTCAAACTAAAACCCTTAATGGGATTACATTGGTGATCTTGGAGTAAATACTATATGCTGGAGAGTATTTAATGTGAAAATAAAAACTAAACCGGAACTAATTTTAAATGCAAAGCCAAATTCATAATTCAAAAACAAGGAGTAAGGTACTGTAATTTGTTTTTAAGTAAACTCACAAATGAACTTCATCATAAAACACCAATTATAAATACAGAAATCAAGTTTTTTTTAATAGTTTTTAACTGAGTAATCTAATTTTGTTTCAAACTTCTTACCATGGGCGGGGCGGCGCTGGAGGGCCCCGGTGGAGGGCCGCGGCCGGGACGGGGCGGCACCGGAGAGCCCCGGTGGAGGGCCGCGGCTGGGGTGGGGCGGCGCCGGAGGGCCCTAGTGGAGGGCCGCGGCCAGGGCGGGGCGGCGCTGGAGGGCCCCGGTGGAGGGCCGCGGCCAGGGCGGGGCGGCGCTGGAGGGCCCCGGTGGAGGGCCGCGGCCAGGGCGGGGCGGCGCTGGAGGGCCCCAGTGGAGGGCCGCGGCTGGGGTGGGGCGGCGCTGGAGGGCCCCAGTGGAGGGCCGCGGCCAGGGCGGGGCGGCGCAGGAGGGCCCCGGTGGAGGGCGGCGGCCAGGGCGGAGCGGCGCTGGAGGGCCCCAGTGGAGGGCCGCGGCCAGGGCGGGGCGGCGCTGGAGGGCCCCAGTGGAGGGCCGCGGCCGGGACGGGGCGGCACCGGAGAGCCCCGGTGGACACTTGGTGGTGGTTTTGACACTTGAGATTGCCATTTCTGTGGCATTTGTAATTGCAAAGTGGACATTGTAACTGTGGACTTTTTCCACACTCCACCACATGGTTGTACAAAGTCGATTTACGTTCAAATGACCTCCCGCATTGCTGGCACACAAATTCTTTCTGTTGTGTTGCAGGACTCACGGGGCCTGCAACAGGGATTTTTTGACATGTTCAAAAAATACTGCTACTATACTACTAATATTACCACTACTAATAATTACTACTACTAATATTTTACTATGCGAAGAAAATAAAACCTGGTTACTCAGGAAGCTCTGGCATTTATTAATGAGAATTTGATATGAAAAATATTTAAATAATGACAGAAATGTATAGTTTAGTTTTAATTATTTAAAATTAATTTTAATTAATTAGTTTAATTAATTTTAATTTTATTAAGAGCTTGAAAACAGAGATTTGTTGTATTTATCTTAGATTTTGCTTATTAAAATGGCTTGCAGTACATTATAAGGCAACATTAGTATACAAATTAGATTGAGTATTAAAAATTCAGAAAAAACCAATTTGTACAGTTTCAAACTAAAACCCTTTCTGGGATTACATTGGTGAGCTTGGAGTAAATACTATATGCTGGAGAGTATTTAATGTGGAAATAAAAACTAAACCGGAAATAATTTTAAATGCAAAGCCAAATTCATAATTCAAAAGCAAGGAGTAAGGTACTGTAATTTGTTTTTAAGTAAACTCACAAATGAACTTCATAAAAAAACACCAATCAATAAATACAGAAATCAAGTTTTTTTTTATAGTTTTTAACTGAGTAATCTAATTTTGATTCGAACTTCTTACCATAGGCGGGGCGGCGCCAGAGGGCCCAGGTGGAGGGCCGCGGTCGGGACGGGGCGGCGCTGGAGGGCCCCGGTGGAGGGCCGCGGCCGGGGCGGGGCGGCGCTGGAGGGCCCTGGTGGAGGGCCGCGGCCAGGGCGGGGCGGCGCTGCAGGGCCCCGGTGGAGGGCCGCGGCCGGGACGGGGTGGCGACGGAAGGCCTCGGTGGAGGGCCGCGGCCAGGGCGGGGCGGCGCTGGAGGGCCCCAGTGAAGGGCCGGGGCGGGGCGGTGATGGAGGGCCCCGGTGGAGGGCAGCGGCGGGGACGGGGTGGCGACAGAAGGCCTCGGTGGAGGGCCGCGGCCAGGGTGGGGCGGCGCTGGAGGGCCGCGGTGGAGGGCCGCGGCCAGGGCGGGGCGGCGCTGGAGAGCCCCGGTGGAGGGCCGCGGCCAGGGCGGGGCGGCGCTGGAGTATTAAAAATTCAGAAAAAAGCAATTTGTACAGTTTCAAACTAAAACCCTTAATGGGATTACATTGGTGAGCTTGGAGTAAATACTATATGCTGGAGAGTATTTAATGTGAAAATAAAAACTAAACCGGAACTAATTTTAAATGCAAAGCCAAATTCATAATTCAAAAACAAGGAGTAAGGTACTGTAATTTGTTTTTAAGTAAACTCACAAATGAACTTCATAAAAAAACACCAATTATAAATACAGAAATCAAGTTTTTTTTTAATAGTTTTTAACTGAGTAATCTAATTTTGTTTCAAACCTCTTACGATGGGCAGGGCGGCGCCAGAGGGCCCAGGTCGAGGGCCGCGGCCGGGGCGGGGCGGCGCTGGAGGGCCCCGGTGGAGGGCCGGGGTGGGGCGGCGCTGGAGGGCCCCGGTGGAGGGCGGCGGCCCGGACGGGGCGGCGCCAGAGGGCCCCGGTGGAGGGCCGCGGCCGGGACGGGGCGGCGCCAGAGGGCCCCGGTGGTTTTTATCTCACGCATCTTGATATTAGTTAGTATATTTATTAGTAATTTATTTTTGGAATGTTTACCAAATGTATTTACTTTGTAAAATGGATTTTCCGTTACTAAATAAATAAATAAATAAATATTACAGAACATGAAATGTGAATAGCAATCGAAGGTAGGCCTAGGTGTACCTAATACTTAAAATCCGTAATAAATATACTCTTTTAGTTGTTAGTAGTAAGTGAGTCCTCCTGTTCATTTAACCCACCAGCCGCCACTGAATCATATGTTATGTCGATTGTTCATGTGACACTTGAGATTGCCATTTCTGTGGCATTTGTAATTGCAAAGCGGACATTGTAACTGTGGACTTTTTCCACACTCCACCACATGGTTGTACAAAGTCGATTTACGGTCAAATGACCTCCCGCATTGCTGGCACACAAATTCTTTCTGTTGTGTTGCAGGACTCACGGGGCCTGCAACAGGGATTTTTTGACATGTACAAAAAATACTGCTACTATACTACTAATATTACTACTACTAATAATTACTACTACTAATATTTTACTATGCGAAGAAAATAAAACCTGGTTACTCAGGAAGCTCTGGCATTTATTAATGAGAATTTGATATGAAAAATATTTAAATAATGACAGAAATGTATAGTTTAGTTTTAATTATTTAAAATTAATTTTAATTAATTAGTTTAATTAATTTTAATTTTATTAAGAGCTTGAAAACAGAGTTTTGTTGTATTTATCTTAGATTTTGCTTATCAAAATGGCTTGCAGTACATTATAAGGCAACATTAGTATACAAATTAGATTGAGTATTAAAAATTCAGTAAAAAAGCAATTTGTACAGTTTCAAACTAAAACCCTTACTGGGATTACATTGGTGAGCTTGGAGTAAATACTATATGCTGGAGAGTACTTAATGTGGAAATAAAAACTAAACCGGAACTAATTTTAAATGCAAAGCCAAATTCATAATTCAAAAACAAGGAGTAAGGTACTGTAATTTGTTTTTAAGTAAACTCACAAATGAACTTCATAATAAAACACCAATTATAAATACAGAAATTAAGTTTTTTTTTAATAGTTTTTAACTGAGTAATCTAATTTTGTTTCAAACTTCTTACCATGGGCGGGGCGGCGCTGGAGGGCCCCGGTGGAGGGCCGCGGCCGGGACGGGGCGGCACCGGAGAGCCCCGGTGGAGGGCCGCGGCCGGGACGGGGCGGCACCGGAGAGCCCCGGTGGAGGGCCGCGGCCAGGGTGGGGCGGCGCTGGAGGGCCCCGGTGGAGGGCCGCGGCCAGGGCGGGGCGGCGCCGGAGGGCCCCAGTGGAGGGCCGCGGCCAGGGCGGGGCGGCGCTGGAGGGCCCCGGTGGAGGGCCGCGGCTGGGGTGGGGCGGCGCCGGAGGGCCCCGGTGGAGGGCCGCGGCCAGGGCGGGGCGGCGCTGGAGGGCCCCGGTGGAGGGCCGCGGCCAGGGCGGGGCGGCGCTGGAGGGCCGCGGCTGGGGTGGGGCGGCGAAGGAGGGCCCCGGTGGAGGGCCGCGGCCAGGGCGGGGCGGCGCTGGAGGGCCCCGGTGGAGGGCCGCGGCCAGGGCGGGGCGGCGCTGGAGGGCCGCGGCTGGGGTGGGGCGGCGCCGGAGGGCCCCAGTGGAGGGCCGCGGCCAGGGCGGGGCGGCGCTGGAGGGCCCCGGTGGAGGGCCGCGGCCAGGGCGGGGCGGCGCTGGAGGGCCCCGGTGGAGGGCCGCGGCCAGGGCGGGGCGGCGCTGGAGGGCCCCGGTGGAGGGCCACGGCCAGGGTGGGGCGGCGCCGCTGGAGGGCCCCGGTGGAGGGCCGCGGCCAGGGCGGGGCGGCGCTGGAGGGCCCCGGTGGAGGGCTGCGGCCAGGGCGGGGCGGCGCTGGAGTATTAAAAATTCAGAAAAAAGCAATTTGTACAGTTTCAAACTAAAACTCTTAATGGGATTACATTGGTGAGCTTGGAGTAAATACTATATGCTGGAGAGTATTTAATGTGGAAATAAAAACTAAACCGGAACTAATTTTAAATGCAAAGCCAAATTCATAATTCAAAAACAAGGAGTAAGGTACTGTAATTTGTTTTTAAGTAAACTCACAAATGAACTTCATAAAAAAACACCAATCAATAAATACAGGAATCAAGTTTTTTTTTTAATAGTTTTTAACTGAGTAATCTAATTTTGATTCAAACTTCTTACCATGGGCGGGGCGGCGCCAGAGGGCCCAGGTGGAGGGCCGCGGTCGGGACGGGGCGGCGCTGGAGGGCCCCGGTGGAGGGCCGCGGCGGGGACGGGGCGGCGGTGGAGGGCCCCGGTGGAGGGCCGGGGCGGGGCGGTGATGGAGGGCCCCGGTGGAGGGCCGCGGCCAGGGCGGGGCGGCGCTGGAGGGCCCCGGTGGAGGGCCGCGGCCAGGGCGGGGTTGCGCTGGAGGGCCCCGGTGGAGGGCCGCGGCCAGGGTGGGGTGGCGCTGGAGGGCCCCGGTGGAGGGCCGCGGCCAGGGCGGGGCGGCGCTGGAGGGCCCCGGTGGAGGGCCGCGGCCAGGGCGGGGCGGCGCTGGAGTATTAAAAATTCAGAAAAAAGCAATTTGTACAGTTTCAAACTAAAACCCTTAATGGGATTACATTGGTGATCTTGGAGTAAATACTATATGCTGGAGAGTATTTAATGTGAAAATAAAAACTAAACCGGAACTAATTTTAAATGCAAAGCCAAATTCATAATTCAAAAACAAGGAGTAAGGTACTGTAATTTGTTTTTAAGTAAACTCACAAATGAACTTCATAATAAAACACCAATTATAAATACAGAAATCAAGTTTTTTTTTAATAGTTTTTAACTGAGTAATCTAATTTTGTTTCAAACTTCTTACCATGGGCGGGGCGGCGCTGGAGGGCCCCGGTGGAGGGCCGCGGCCGGGACGGGGCGGCACCGGAGAGCCCCGGTGGAGGGCCGCGGCCGGGACGGGGCGGCACCGGAGAGCCCCGGTGGAGGGCCGCGGCCAGGGTGGGGCGGCGCTGGAGGGCCCCGGTGGAGGGCCGCGGCCAGGGCGGGGCGGCGCCGGAGGGCCCCAGTGGAGGGCCGCGGCCAGGGCGGGGCGGCGCTGGAGGGCCGCGGCCAGGGCGGGGCGGCGCTGGAGGGCCGCGGCCGGGACGGCGCGGCGCTGGAGGGCCCCGGTGGAGGGCCGCGGCCAGGACGGGGCGGCGCTGGAGGGCCCCAGTGGAGGGCCGCGGCCGGGACGGGGCGGCACCGGAGAGCCCCGGTGGACACTTGGTGGTGGTTATGACACTTGAGATTGCCATTTCTGTGGCATTTGTAATTGCAAAGTGGACATTGTAACTGTGGACTTTTTCCACACTCCACCACATGGTTGTACAAAGTCGATTTACGTTCAAATGACCTCCCGCATTGCTGGCACACAAATTCTTTCTGTTGTGTTGCAGGACTCACGGGGCCTGCAACAGGGATTTTTTGACATGTAAAAAAAATACTGCTACTATACTACTAATATTACTACTACTAATAATTACTACTACTAATATTTTACTATGCGAAGAAAATAAAACCTGGTTACTCAGGAAGCTCTGGCATTTATTAATGAGAATTTGATATGAAAAATATTTAAATAATGACAGAAATGTATAGTTTAGTTTTAATTATTTAAAATTAATTTTAATTAATTAGTTTAATTAATTTTAATTTTATTAAGAGCTTGAAAACAGAGTTTTGTTGTATTTATCTTAGATTTTGCTTATCAAAATGGCTTGCAATACATTATAAGGCAACATTAGTATACAAATTAGATTGAGTATTAAAAATTCAGAAAAAAGCAATTTGTACAGTTTCAAACTAAAACCCTTTCTGGGATTACATTGGTGAGCTTGGAGTAAATACTATATGCTGGAGAGTATTTAATGTGGAAATAAAAACTAAACCGGAAATAATTTTAAATGCAAAGCCAAATTCATAATTCAAAAGCAAGGAGTAAGGTACTGTAATTTGTTTTTAAGTAAACTCTCAAATGAACTTCATAAAAAAACACCAATCAATAAATACAGAAATCAAGTTTTTTTTTTAATAGTTATTAACTGAGTAATCTAATTTTGATTCAAACTTCTTACCATGGGCGGGGCGGCGCCAGAGGGCCCAGGTGGAGGGCCGCGGCCGGGACGGGGTGGCGACGGAAGGCCCCGGTGGAGGGCCGCGGCCAGGGCGGGGCGGCGCTGGAGGGCCCCGGTGGAGGGCCGCGGCCAGGGTGGGGCGGCGCTGGAGGGCCCCGGTGGAGGGCCGGGGCGGGGCGGTGATGGAGGGCCCCGGTGGAGGGCCGCGGCCAGGGCGGGGTTGCGCTGGAGGGCCCCGGTGGAGGGCCGCGGCCGGGACGGGGCGGCACCGGAGAGCCCCGGTGGACACTTGGTGGTGGTTTTGACACTTGAGATTGCCATTTCTGTGGCATTTGTAATTGCAAAGTGGACATTGTAACTGTGGACTTTTTCCACACTCCACCACATGGTTGTACAAAGTCGATTTACGTTCAAATGACCTCCCGCATTGCTGGCACACAAATTCTTTCTGTTGTGTTGCAGGACTCACGGGCCCTGCAACAGGGATTTTTTGACATGTTCAAAAAATACTGCTACTATACTACTAATATTACCACTACTAATAATTACTACTACTAATATTTTACTATGCGAAGAAAATAAAACCTGGTTACTCAGGAAGCTCTGGCATTTATTAATGAGAATTTGATATGAAAAATATTTAAATAATGACAGAAATGTATAGTTTAGTTTTAATTATTTAAAATTAATTTTAATTAATTAGTTTAATTAATTTTAATTTTATTAAGAGCTTGAAAACAGAGATTTGTTGTATTTATCTTAGATTTTGCTTATCAAAATGGCTTGCAGTACATTATAAGGCAACATTAGTATACAAATTAGATTGAGTATTAAAAATTCAGAAAAAACCAATTTGTACAGTTTCAAACTAAAACCCTTTCTGGGATTACATTGGTGAGCTTGGAGTAAATACTATATGCTGGAGAGTATTTAATGTGGAAATAAAAACTAAACCGGAAATAATTTTAAATGCAAAGCCAAATTCATAATTCAAAAGCAAGGAGTAAGGTACTGTAATTTGTTTTTAAGTAAACTCACAAATGAACTTCATAAAAAAACACCAATCAATAAATACAGAAATCAAGTTTTTTTTTATAGTTTTTAACTGAGTAATCTAATTTTGATTCGAACTTCTTACCATAGGCGGGGCGGCGCCAGAGGGCCCAGGTGGAGGGCCGCGGTCGGGACGGGGCGGCGCTGGAGGGCCCCGGTGGAGGGCCGCGGCCGTCGCGGGGCGGCGCTGGAGGGCCCTGGTGGAGGGCCGCGGCCAGGGCGGGGCGGCGCTGCAGGGCCCCGGTGGAGGGCCGCGGCCGGGACGGGGTGGCGACGGAAGGCCCCGCTGGAGGGCCGCGGCCAGGGCGGGGCGGCGCTGGAGGGCCCCAGTGAAGGGCCGGGGCGGGGCGGTGATGGAGGGCCCCGGTGAAGGGCCGCGGCGGGGACGGGGGTGGCGACAGAAGGCCTCGGTGGAGGGCCGCGGCCAGGGTGGGGCGGCGCTGGAGGGCCGCGGTGGAGGGCCGCGGCCAGGGCGGGGCGGCGCTGGAGAGCCCCGGTGGAGGGCCGCGGCCAGGGCGGGGCGGCGCTGGAGTATTAAAAATTCAGAAAAAAGCAATTTGTACAGTTTCAAACTAAAACCCTTAATGGGATTACATTGGTGAGCTTGGAGTAAATACTATATGCTGGAGAGTATTTAATGTGAAAATAAAAACTAAACCGGAACTAATTTTAAATGCAAAGCCAAATTCATAATTCAAAAACAAGGAGTAAGGTACTGTAATTTGTTTTTAAGTAAACTCACAAATGAACTTCATAAAAAAACACCAATTATAAATACAGAAATCAAGTTTTTTTTTAATAGTTTTTAACTGAGTAATCTAATTTTGTTTCAAACTTCTTACGATGGGCAGGGCGGCGCCAGAGGGCCCAGGTCGAGGGCCGCGGCCGGGGCGGGGCGGCGCTGGAGGGCCCCGGTGGAGGGCCGGGGTGGGGCGGCGCTGGAGGGCCCCGGTGGAGGGCGGCGGCCCGGACGGGGCGGCGCCAGAGGGCCCCGGTGGAGGGCCGCGGCCGGGACGGGGCGGCGCCAGAGGGCCCCGGTGGTTTTTATCTCACGCATCTTGATATTAGTTAGTATATTTATTAGTAATTTATTTTTGGAATGTTTACCAAATGTATTTACTTTGTAAAATGGATTTTCCGTTACTAAATAAATAAATAAATAAATATTACAGAACATGAAATGTGAATAGCAATCGAAGGTAGGCCTATGTGTACCTAATACTTAAAATCCGTAATAAATATACTCTTTTAGTTGTTAGTAGTAAGTGAGTCCTCCTGTTCATTTAACCCACCAGCCGCCACTGAATCATATGTTATGTCGATTGTTCATGTGACACTTGAGATTGCCATTTCTGTGGCATTTGTAATTGCAAAGCGGACATTGTAACTGTGGACTTTTTCCACACTCCACCACATGGTTGTACTAAGTCGATTTACGGTCAAATGACCTCCCGCATTGCTGGCACACAAATTCTTTCTGTTGTGTTGCAGGACTCACGGGGCCTGCAACAGGGATTTTTTGACATGTACAAAAAATACTGCTACTATACTACTAATATTACTACTACTAATAATTACTACTACTAATATTTTACTATGCGAAGAAAATAAAACCTGGTTACTCAGGAAGCTCTGGCATTTATTAATGAGAATTTGATATGAAAAATATTTAAATAATGACAGAAATGTATAGTTTAGTTTTAATTATTTAAAATTAATTTTAATTAATTAGTTTAATTAATTTTAATTTTATTAAGAGCTTGAAAACAGAGTTTTGTTGTATTTATCTTAGATTTTGCTTATCAAAATGGCTTGCAGTACATTATAAGGCAACATTAGTATACAAATTAGATTGAGTATTAAAAATTCAGTAAAAAAGCAATTTGTACAGTTTCAAACTAAAACCCTTACTGGGATTACATTGGTGAGCTTGGAGTAAATACTATATGCTGGAGAGTACTTAATGTGGAAATAAAAACTAAACCGGAACTAATTTTAAATGCAAAGCCAAATTCATAATTCAAAAACAAGGAGTAAGGTACTGTAATTTGTTTTTAAGTAAACTCACAAATGAACTTCATAATAAAACACCAATTATAAATACAGAAATCAAGTTTTTTTTTAATAGTTTTTAACTGAGTAATCTAATTTTGTTTCAAACTTCTTACCATGGGCGGGGCGGCGCTGGAGGGCCCCGGTGGAGGGCCGCGGCCGGGACGGGGCGGCACCGGAGAGCCCCGGTGGAGGGCCGCGGCCGGGACGGGGCGGCACCGGAGAGCCCCGGTGGAGGGCCGCGGCCAGGGTGGGGCGGCGCTGGAGGGCCCCGGTGGAGGGCCGCGGCCAGGGCGGGGCGGCGCCGGAGGGCCCCAGTGGAGGGCCGCGGCCAGGGCGGGGCGGCGCTGGAGGGCCCCGGTGGAGGGCCGCGGCCAGGGCGGGGCGGCGCTGGAGGGCCGCGGCTGGGGTGGGGCGGCGCCGGAGGGCCCCGGTGGAGGGCCGCGGCCAGGGCGGGGCGGCGCTGGAGGGCCCCGGTGGAGGGCCGCGGCCAGGGCGGGGCGGCGCTGGAGGGCCGCGGCTGGGGTGGGGCGGCGCCGGAGGGCCCCAGTGGAGGGCCGCGGCCAGGGCGGGGCGGCGCTGGAGGGCCCCGGTGGAGGGCCGCGGCCAGGGCGGGGCGGCGCTGGAGGGCCCCGGTGGAGGGCCGCGGCCAGGGCGGGGCGGCGCTGGAGGGCCCCGGTGGAGGGCCACGGCCAGGGTGGGGCGGCGCCGCTGGAGGGCCCCGGTGGAGGGCCGCGGCCAGGGCGGGGCGGCGCTGGAGGGCCCCGGTGGAGGGCTGCGGCCAGGGCGGGGCGGCGCTGGAGTATTAAAAATTCAGAAAAAAGCAATTTGTACAGTTTCAAACTAAAACTCTTAATGGGATTACATTGGTGAGCTTGGAGTAAATACTATATGCTGGAGAGTATTTAATGTGGAAATAAAAACTAAACCGGAACTAATTTTAAATGCAAAGCCAAATTCATAATTCAAAAACAAGGAGTAAGGTACTGTAATTTGTTTTTAAGTAAACTCACAAATGAACTTCATAAAAAACACCAATCAATAAATACAGGAATCAAGTTTTTTTTTTAATAGTTTTTAACTGAGTAATCTAATTTTGATTCAAACTTCTTACCATGGGCGGGGCGGCGCCAGAGGGCCCAGGTGGAGGGCCGCGGTCGGGACGGGGCGGCGCTGGAGGGCCCCGGTGGAGGGCCGCGGCGGGGACGGGGCGGCGGTGGAGGGCCCCGGTGGAGGGCCGGGGCGGGGCGGTGATGGAGGGCCCCGGTGGAGGGCCGCGGCCAGGGCGGGGCGGCGCTGGAGGGCCCCGGTGGAGGGCCGCGGCCGGGACGGGGTGGCGACGGAAGGCCCCGGTGGAGGGCCGCGGCCGGGACGGGGTGGCGACGGAAGGCCCCGGTGGAGGGCCGCGGCCAGGGCGGGGCGGCGCTGGAGGGCCCCGGTGGAGGGCCGCGGCCAGGGTGGGGCGGCGCTGGAGGGCCCCGGTGGAGGGCCGGGGCGGGGCGGTGATGGAGGGCCCCGGTGGAGGGCCGCGGCCAGGGCGGGGTTGCGCTGGAGGGCCCCGGTGGAGGGCCGCGGCCAGGGTGGGGTGGCGCTGGAGGGCCCCGGTGGAGGGCCGCGGCCAGGGCGGGGCGGCGCTGGAGGGCCCCGGTGGAGGGCCGCGGCCAGGGCGGGGCGGCGCTGGAGTATTAAAAATTCAGAAAAAAGCAATTTGTACAGTTTCAAACTAAAACCCTTAATGGGATTACATTGGTGATCTTGGAGTAAATACTATATGCTGGAGAGTATTTAATGTGAAAATAAAAACTAAACCGGAACTAATTTTAAATGCAAAGCCAAATTCATAATTCAAAAACAAGGAGTAAGGTACTGTAATTTGTTTTTAAGTAAACTCACAAATGAACTTCATAATAAAACACCAATTATAAATACAGAAATCAAGTTTTTTTTTAATAGTTTTTAACTGAGTAATCTAATTTTGTTTCAAACTTCTTACCATGGGCGGGGCGGCGCTGGAGGGCCCCGGTGGAGGGCCGCGGCCGGGACGGGGCGGCACCGGAGAGCCCCGGTGGAGGGCCGCGGCCGGGACGGGGCGGCACCGGAGAGCCCCGGTGGAGGGCCGCGGCCAGGGTGGGGCAGCGCTGGAGGGCCCCGGTGGAGGGCCGCGGCCAGGGCGGGGCGGCGCCGGAGGGCCCCAGTGGAGGGCCGCGGCCAGGGCGGGGCGGCGCTGGAGGGCCGCGGCCAGGGCGGGGCGGCGCTGGAGGGCCGCGGCCGGGACGGGGCGGCGCTGGAGGGCCCCAGTGGAGGGCCGCGGCCAGGGCGGGGCGGCGCTGGAGGGCCCCGGTGGAGGGCCGCGGCCAGGGCGGGGCGGCGCTGGAGGGCCGCGGCCGGGACGGGGCGGCGCTGGAGGGCCCCAGTGGAGGGCCGCGGCCAGGGCGGGGCGGCGCTGGAGGGCCCCGGTGGAGGGCCGCGGCCAGGGCGGGGCGGCGCTGGAGGGCCGCGGCCGGGACGGGGCGGCGCTGGAGGGCCCCAGTGGAGGGCCGCGGCCAGGGCGGGGCGGCGCTGGAGGGCCCCGGTGGAGGGCCGCGGCCAGGGCGGGGCGGCGCTGGAGGGCCCCGGTGGAGGGCCGCGGCCAGGACGGGGCGGCGCTGGAGGGCCCCAGTGGAGGGCCGCAGCCGGGACGGGGCGGCACCGGAGAGCCCCGGTGGACACTTGGTGGTGGTTATGACACTTGAGATTGCCATTTCTGTGGCATTTGTAATTGCAAAGTGGACATTGTAACTGTGGACTTTTTCCACACTCCACCACATGGTTGTACAAAGTCGATTTACGTTCAAATGACCTCCCGCATTGCTGGCACACAAATTCTTTCTGTTGTGTTGCAGGACTCACGGGGCCTGCAACAGGGATTTTTTGACATGTAAAAAAAATACTGCTACTATACTACTAATATTACTACTACTAATAATTACTACTACTAATATTTTACTATGCGAAGAAAATAAAACCTGGTTACTCAGGAAGCTCTGGCATTTATTAATGAGAATTTGATATGAAAAATATTTAAATAATGACAGAAATGTATAGTTTAGTTTTAATTATTTAAAATTAATTTTAATTAATTAGTTTAATTAATTTTAATTTTATTAAGAGCTTGAAAACAGAGTTTTGTTGTATTTATCTTAGATTTTGCTTATCAAAATGGCTTGCAGTACATTATAAGGCAACATTAGTATACAAATTAGATTGAGTATTAAAAATTCAGAAAAAAGCAATTTGTACAGTTTCAAACTAAAACCCTTTCTGGGATTACATTGGTGAGCTTGGAGTAAATACTATATGCTGGAGAGTATTTAATGTGGAAATAAAAACTAAACCGGAAATAATTTTAAATGCAAAGCCAAATTCATAATTCAAAAGCAAGGAGTAAGGTACTGTAATTTGTTTTTAAGTAAACTCACAAATGAACTTCATAAAAAAACACCAATCAATAAATACAGAAATCAATTTTTTTTTTTAATAGTTTTTAACTGAGTAATCTAATTTTGATTCAAACTTCTTACCATGGGCGGGGCGGCGCCAGAGGGCCCAGGTGGAGGGCCGCGGCCGGGACGGGGTGGCGACGGAAGGCCCCGGTGGAGGGCCGCGGCCAGGGCGGGGCGGCGCTGGAGGGCCCCGGTGGAGGGCCGCGGCCAGGGTGGGGCGGCGCTGGAGGGCCCCGGTGGTGGGCCGGGGCGGGGCGGTGATGGAGGGCCCCGGTGGAGGGCCGCGGCCAGGGCGGGGTTGCGCTGGAGGGCCCCGGTGGAGGGCCGCGGCCGGGACGGGGCGGCACCGGAGAGCCCCGGTGGACACTTGGTGGTGGTTTTGACACTTGAGATTGCCATTTCTGTGGCATTTGTAATTGCAAAGTGGACATTGTAACTGTGGACTTTTTCCACACTCCACCACATGGTTGTACAAAGTCGATTTACGTTCAAATGACCTCCCGCATTGCTGGCACACAAATTCTTTCTGTTGTGTTGCAGGACTCACGGGGCCTGCAACAGGGATTTTTTGACATGTTCAAAAAATACTGCTACTATACTACTAATATTACCACTACTAATAATTACTACTACTAATATTTTACTATGCGAAGAAAATAAAACCTGGCTACTCAGGAAGCTCTGGCATTTATTAATGAGAATTTGATATGAAAAATATTTAAATAATGACAGAAATGTATAGTTTAGTTTTAATTATTTAAAATTAATTTTAATTAATTAGTTTAATTAATTTTAATTTTATTAAGAGCTTGAAAACAGAGATTTGTTGTATTTATCTTAGATTTTGCTTATCAAAATGGCTTGCAGTACATTATAAGGCAACATTAGTATACAAATTAGATTGAGTATTAAAAATTCAGAAAAAACCAATTTGTACAGTTTCAAACTAAAACCCTTTCTGGGATTACATTGGTGAGCTTGGAGTAAATACTATATGCTGGAGAGTATTTAATGTAGAAATAAAAACTAAACCGGAAATAATTTTAAATGCAAAGCCAAATTCATAATTCAAAAGCAAGGAGTAAGGTACTGTAATTTGTTTTTAAGTAAACTCACAAATGAACTTCATAAAAAAACACCAATCAATAAATACAGAAATCAAGTTTTTTTTTATAGTTTTTAACTGAGTAATCTAATTTTGATTCGAACTTCTTACCATAGGCGGGGCGGCGCCAGAGGGCCCAGGTGGAGGGCCGCGGTCGGGACGGGGCGGCGCTGGAGGGCCCCGGTGGAGGGCCGCGGCCGGGGCGGGGCGGCGCTGGAGGGCCCTGGTGGAGGGCCGCGGCCAGGGCGGGGCGGCGCTGCAGGGCCCCGGTGGAGGGCCGCGGCCGGGACGGGGTGGCGACGGAAGGCCCCGCTGGAGGGCCGCGGCCAGGGCGGGGCGGCGCTGGAGGGCCCCAGTGAAGGGCCGGGGCGGGGCGGTGATGGAGGGCCCCGGTGGAGGGCCGCGGCGGGGACGGGGGTGGCGACAGAAGGCCTCGGTGGAGGGCCGCGGCCAGGGTGGGGCGGCGCTGGAGGGCCGCGGTGGAGGGCCGCGGCCAGGGCGGGGCGGCGCTGGAGAGCCCCGGTGGAGGGCCGCGGCCAGGGCGGGGCGGCGCTGGAGTATTAAAAATTCAGAAAAAAGCAATTTGTACAGTTTCAAACTAAAACCCTTAATGGGATTACATTGGTGAGCTTGGAGTAAATACTATATGCTGGAGAGTATTTAATGTGAAAATAAAAACTAAACCGGAACTAATTTTAAATGCAAAGCCAAATTCATAATTCAAAAACAAGGAGTAAGGTACTGCAATTTGTTTTTAAGTAAACTCACAAATGAACTTCATAAAAAAACACCAATTATAAATACAGAAATCAAGTTTTTTTTTAATAGTTTTTAACTGAGTAACCTAATTTTGTTTCAAACTTCTTACGATGGGCAGGGCGGCGCCAGAGGGCCCAGGTCGAGGGCCGCGGCCGGGGCGGGGCGGCGCTGGAGGGCCCCGTTGGAGGGCCGGGGTGGGGCGGCGCTGGAGGGCCCCGGTGGAGGGCGGCGGCCCGGACGGGGCGGCGCCAGAGGGCCCCGGTGGAGGGCCGCGGCCGGGACGGGGCGGCGCCAGAGGGCCCCGGTGGTTTTTATCTCACGCATCTTGATATTAGTTAGTATATTTATTAGTAATTTATTTTTGGAATGTTTACCAAATGTATTTACTTTGTAAAATGGATTTTCCGTTACTAAATAAATAAATAAATAAATATTACAGAACATGAAATGTGAATAGCAATCGAAGGTAGGCCTAGGTGTACCTAATACTTAAAATCCGTAATAAATATACTCTTTTAGTTGTTAGTAGTAAGTGAGTCCTCCTGTTCATTTAACCCACCAGCCGCCACTGAATCATATGTTATGTCGATTGTTCATGTGACACTTGAGATTGCCATTTCTGTGGCATTTGTAATTGCAAAGCGGACATTGTAACTGTGGACTTTTTCCACACTCCACCACATGGTTGTACAAAGTCGATTTACGGTCAAATGACCTCCCGCATTGCTGGCACACAAATTCTTTCTGTTGTGTTGCAGGACTCACGGGGCCTGCAACAGGGATTTTTTGACATGTACAAAAAATACTGCTACTATACTACTAATATTACTACTACTAATAATTACTACTACTAATATTTTACTATGCGAAGAAAATAAAACCTGGTTACTCAGGAAGCTCTGGCATTTATTAATGAGAATTTGATATGAAAAATATTTAAATAATGACAGAAATGTATAGTTTAGTTTTAATTATTTAAAATTAATTAGTTTAATTAATTTTAATTTTATTAAGAGCTTGAAAACAGAGTTTTGTTGTATTTATCTTAGATTTTGCTTATCAAAATGGCTTGCAGTACATTATAAGGCAACATTAGTATACAAATTAGATTGAGTATTAAAAATTCAGTAAAAAAGCAATTTGTACAGTTTCAAACTAAAACCCTTACTGGGATTACATTGGTGAGCTTGGAGTAAATACTATATGCTGGAGAGTACTTAATGTGGAAATAAAAACTAAACCGGAACTAATTTTAAATGCAAAGCCAAATTCATAATTCAAAAACAAGGAGTAAGGTACTGTAATTTGTTTTAAGTAAACTCACAAATGAACTTCATAATAAAACACCAATTATAAATACAGAAATCAAGTTTTTTTTTAATAGTTTTTAACTGAGTAATCTAATTTTGTTTCAAACTTCTTACCATGGGCGGGGCGGCGCTGGAGGGCCCCGGTGGAGGGCCGCGGCCGGGACGGGGCGGCACCGGAGAGCCCCGGTGGAGGGCCGCGGCCGGGACGGGGCGGCACCGGAGAGCCCCGGTGGAGGGCCGCGGCCAGGGTGGGGCGGCGCTGGAGGGCCCCGGTGGAGGGCCGCGGCCAGGGCGGGGCGGCGCCGGAGGGCCCCAGTGGAGGGCCGCGGCCAGGGCGGGGCGGCGCTGGAGGGCCGCGGCCAGGGCGGGGCGGCGCTGGAGGGCCGCGGCCGGGACGGGGCGGCGCTGGAGGGCCCCAGTGGAGGGCCGCGGCCAGGGCGGGGCGGCGCTGGAGGGCCCCGGTGGAGGGCCGCGGCCAGGGCGGGGCGGCGCTGGAGGGCCGCGGCCGGGACGGGGCGGCGCTGGAGGGCCCCAGTGGAGGGCCGCGGCCAGGGCGGGGCGGCGCTGGAGGGCCCCGGTGGAGGGCCGCGGCCAGGGCGGGGCGGCGCTGGAGGGCCGCGGCCGGGACGGGGCGGCGCTGGAGGGCCCCAGTGGAGGGCCGCGGCCAGGGCGGGGCGGCGCTGGAGGGCCCCGGTGGAGGGCCGCGGCCAGGGCGGGGCGGCGCTGGAGGGCCCCGGTGGAGGGCCGCGGCCAGGACGGGGCGGCGCTGGAGGGCCCCAGTGGAGGGCCGCGGCCGGGACGGGGCGGCACCGGAGAGCCCCGGTGGACACTTGGTGGTGGTTATGACACTTGAGATTGCCATTTCTGTGGCATTTGTAATTGCAAAGTGGACATTGTAACTGTGGACTTTTTCCACACTCCACCACATGGTTGTACAAAGTCGATTTACGTTCAAATGACCTCCCGCATTGCTGGCACACAAATTCTTTCTGTTGTGTTGCAGGACTCACGGGGCCTGCAACAGGGATTTTTTGACATGTAAAAAAAATACTGCTACTATACTACTAATATTACTACTACTAATAATTACTACTACTAATATTTTACTATGCGAAGAAAATAAAACCTGGTTACTCAGGAAGCTCTGGCATTTATTAATGAGAATTTGATATGAAAAATATTTAAATAATGACAGAAATGTATAGTTTAGTTTTAATTATTTAAAATTAATTTTAATTAATTAGTTTAATTAATTTTAATTTTATTAAGAGCTTGAAAACAGAGTTTTGTTGTATTTATCTTAGATTTTGCTTATCAAAATGGCTTGCAGTACATTATAAGGCAACATTAGTATACAAATTAGATTGAGTATTAAAAATTCAGAAAAAAGCAATTTGTACAGTTTCAAACTAAAACCCTTTCTGGGATTACATTGGTGAGCTTGGAGTAAATACTATATGCTGGAGAGTATTTAATGTGGAAATAAAAACTAAACCGGAAATAATTTTAAATGCAAAGCCAAATTCATAATTCAAAAGCAAGGAGTAAGGTACTGTAATTTGTTTTTAAGTAAACTCACAAATGAACTTCATAAAAAACACCAATCAATAAATACAGAAATCAAGTTTTTTTTTTAATAGTTTTTAACTGAGTAATCTAATTTTGATTCAAACTTCTTACCATGGGCGGGGCGGCGCCAGAGGGCCCAGGTGGAGGGCCGCGGCCGGGACGGGGTGGCGACGGAAGGCCCCGGTGGAGGGCCGCGGCCAGGGCGGGGCGGCGCTGGAGGGCCCCGGTGGAGGGCCGCGGCCAGGGTGGGGCGGCGCTGGAGGGCCCCGGTGGAGGGCCGGGGCGGGGCGGTGATGGAGGGCCCCGGTGGAGGGCCGCGGCCAGGGCGGGGTTGCGCTGGAGGGCCCCGGTGGAGGGCCGCGGCCGGGACGGGGCGGCACCGGAGAGCCCCGGTGGACACTTGGTGGTGGTTTTGACACTTGAGATTGCCATTTCTGTGGCATTTGTAATTGCAAAGTGGACATTGTAACTGTGGACTTTTTCCACACTCCACCACATGGTTGTACAAAGTCGATTTACGTTCAAATGACCTCCCGCATTGCTGGCACACAAATTCTTTCTGTTGTGTTGCAGGACTCACGGGGCCTGCAACAGGGATTTTTTGACATGTTCAAAAAATACTGCTACTATACTACTAATATTACCACTACTAATAATTACTACTACTAATATTTTACTATGCGAAGAAAATAAAACCTGGTTACTCAGGAAGCTCTGGCATTTATTAATGAGAATTTGATATGAAAAATATTTAAATAATGACAGAAATGTATAGTTTAGTTTTAATTATTTAAAATTAATTTTAATTAATTAGTTTAATTAATTTTAATTTTATTAAGAGCTTGAAAACAGAGATTTGTTGTATTTATCTTAGATTTTGCTTATCAAAATGGCTTGCAGTACATTATAAGGCAACATTAGTATACAAATTAGATTGAGTATTAAAAATTCAGAAAAAACCAATTTGTACAGTTTCAAACTAAAACCCTTTCTGGGATTACATTGGTGAGCTTGGAGTAAATACTATATGCTGGAGAGTATTTAATGTGGAAATAAAAACTAAACCGGAAATAATTTTAAATGCAAAGCCAAATTCATAATTCAAAAGCAAGGAGTAAGGTACTGTAATTTGTTTTTAAGTAAACTCACAAATGAACTTCATAAAAAAACACCAATCAATAAATACAGAAATCAAGTTTTTTTTTTATAGTTTTTAACTGAGTAATCTAATTTTGATTCGAACTTCTTACCATAGGTGGGGCGGCGCCAGAGGGCCCAGGTGGAGGGCCGCGGTCGGGACGGGGCGGCGCTGGAGGGCCCCGGTGGAGGGCCGCGGCCGGGGCGGGGCGGCGCTGGAGGGCCCTGGTGGAGGGCCGCGGCCAGGGCGGGGCGGCGCTGCAGGGCCCCGGTGGAGGGCCGCGGCCGGGACGGGGTGGCGACGGAAGGCCCCGCTGGAGGGCCGCGGCCAGGGCGGGGCGGCGCTGGAGGGCCCCAGTGAAGGGCCGGGGCGGGGCGGTGATGGAGGGCCCCGGTGGAGGGCCGCGGCGGGGACGGGGTGGCGACAGAAGGCCTCGGTGGAGGGCCGCGGCCAGGGTGGGGCGGCGCTGGAGGGCCCCGGTGGAGGGCCACGGCCAGGGTGGGGCGGCGCCGCTGGAGGGCCCCGGTGGAGGGCCGCGGCCAGGGCGGGGCGGCGCTGGAGGGCCCCGGTGGAGGGCTGCGGCCAGGGCGGGGCGGCGCTGGAGTATTAAAAATTCAGAAAAAAGCAATTTGTACAGTTTCAAACTAAAACTCTTAATGGGATTACATTGGTGAGCTTGGAGTAAATACTATATGCTGGAGAGTATTTAATGTGGAAATAAAAACTAAACCGGAACTAATTTTAAATGCAAAGCCAAATTCATAATTCAAAAACAAGGAGTAAGGTACTGTAATTTGTTTTTAAGTAAACTCACAAATGAACTTCATAAAAAAACACCAATCAATAAATACAGGAATCAAGTTTTTTTTTTAATAGTTTTTAACTGAGTAATCTAATTTTGATTCAAACTTCTTACCATGGGCGGGGCGGCGCCAGAGGGCCCAGGTGGAGGGCCGCGGTCGGGACGGGGCGGCGCTGGAGGGCCCCGGTGGAGGGCCGCGGCGGGGACGGGGCGGCGGTGGAGGGCCGCGGCCAGGGCGGGGCGGCGCTGGAGGGCCCCGGTGGAGGGCCGCGGCCGGGACGGGGTGGCGACGGAAGGCCCCGGTGGAGGGCCGCGGCCGGGACGGGGTGGCGACGGAAGGCCCCGGTGGAGGGCCGCGGCCAGGGCGGGGCGGCGCTGGAGGGCCCCGGTGGAGGGCCGGGGCGGGGCGGTGATGGAGGGCCCCGGTGGAGGGCCGCGGCCAGGGCGGGGTTGCGCTGGAGGGCCCCGGTGGAGGGCCGCGGCCAGGGTGGGGTGGCGCTGGAGGGCCCCGGTGGAGGGCCGCGGCCAGGGCGGGGCGGCGCTGGAGGGCCCCGGTGGAGGGTCGCGGCCAGGGCGGGGCGGCGCTGGAGTATTAAAAATTCAGAAAAAAGCAATTTGTACAGTTTCAAACTAAAACCCTTAATGGGATTACATTGGTGATCTTGGAGTAAATACTATATGCTGGAGAGTATTTAATGTGAAAATAAAAACTAAACCGGAACTAATTTTAAATGCAAAGCCAAATTCATAATTCAAAAACAAGGAGTAAGGTACTGCAATTTGTTTTTAAGTAAACTCACAAATGAACTTCATAATAAAACACCAATTATAAATACAGAAATCAAGTTTTTTTTTAATAGTTTTTAACAGAGTAATCTAATTTTGTTTCAAACTTCTTACCATGGGCGGGGCGGCGCTGGAGGGCCCCGGTGGAGGGCCGCGGCCGGGACGGGGCGGCACCGGAGAGCCCCGGTGGAGGGCCGCGGCCGGGACGGGGCGGCACCGGAGAGCCCCGGTGGAGGGCCGTGGCCAGGGTGGGGCGGCGCTGGAGGGCCCCGGTGGAGGGCCGCGGCCAGGGCGGGGCGGCGCTGGAGGGCCGCGGCCAGGGCGGGGCGGCGCTGGAGGGCCGCGGCCGGGACGGGGCGGCGCTGGAGGGCCCCAGTGGAGGGCCGCGGCCAGGGCGGGGCGGCGCTGGAGGGCCCCGGTGGAGGGCCGCGGCCAGGGCGGGGCGGCGCTGGAGGGCCGCGGCCGGGACGGGGCGGCGCTGGAGGGCCCCAGTGGAGGGCCGCGGCCAGGGCGGGGCGGCGCTGGAGGGCCCCGGTGGAGGGCCGCGGCCAGGGCGGGGCGGCGCTGGAGGGCCCCGGTGGAGGGCCGCGGCCAGGACGGGGCGGCGCTGGAGGGCCCCAGTGGAGGGCCGCGGCCGGGACGGGGCGGCACCGGAGAGCCCCGGTGGACACTTGGTGGTGGTTATGACACTTGAGATTGCCATTTCTGTGGCATTTGTAATTGCAAAGTGGACATTGTAACTGTGGACTTTTTCCACACTCCACCACATGGTTGTACAAAGTCGATTTACGTTCAAATGACCTCCCGCATTGCTGGCACACAAATTCTTTCTGTTGTGTTGCAGGACTCACGGGGCCTGCAACAGGGATTTTTTGACATGTAAAAAAATTACTGCTACTATACTACTAATATTACTACTACTAATAATTACTACTACTAATATTTTACTATGCGAAGAAAATAAAACCTGGTTACTCAGGAAGCTCTGGCATTTATTAATGAGAATTTGATATGAAAAATATTTAAATAATGACAGAAATGTATAGTTTAGTTTTAATTATTTAAAATTAATTTTAATTAATTAGTTTAATTAATTTTAATTTTATTAAGAGCTTGAAAACAGAGTTTTGTTGTATTTATCTTAGATTTTGCTTATCAAAATGGCTTGCAGTACATTATAAGGCAACATTAGTATACAAATTAGATTGAGTATTAAAAATTCAGAAAAAAGCAATTTGTACAGTTTCAAACTAAAACCCTTTCTGGGATTACATTGGTGAGCTTGGAGTAAATACTATATGCTGGAGAGTATTTAATGTGGAAATAAAAACTAAACCGGAAATAATTTTAAATGCAAAGCCAAATTCATAATTCAAAAGCAAGGAGTAAGGTACTGTAATTTGTTTTTAAGTAAACTCACAAATGAACTTCATAAAAAAACACCAATCAATAAATACAGAAATCAAGTTTTTTTTAATAGTTTTTAACTGAGTAATCTAATTTTGATTCAAACTTCTTACCATGGGCGGGGCGGCGCCAGAGGGCCCAGGTGGAGGGCCGCGGCCGGGACGGGGTGGCGACGGAAGGCCCCGGTGGAGGGCCGCGGCCAGGGCGGGGCGGCGCTGGAGGGCCCCGGTGGAGGGCCGCGGCCAGGGTGGGGCGGCGCTGGAGGGCCCCGGTGGAGGGCCGGGGCGGGGCGGTGATGGAGGGCCCCGGTGGAGGGCCGCGGCCAGGGCGGGGTTGCGCTGGAGGGCCCCGGTGGAGGGCCGCGGCCGGGACGGGGCGGCACCGGAGAGCCCCGGTGGACACTTGGTGGTGGTTTTGACACTTGAGATTGCCATTTCTGTGGCATTTGTAATTGCAAAGTGGACATTGTAACTGTGGACTTTTTCCACACTCCACCACATGGTTGTACAAAGTCGATTTACGTTCAAATGACCTCCCGCATTGCTGGCACACAAATTCTTTCTGTTGTGTTGCAGGACTCACGGGGCCTGCAACAGGGATTTTTTGACATGTTCAAAAAATACTGCTACTATACTACTAATATTACCACTACTAATAATTACTACTACTAATATTTTACTATGCGAAGAAAATAAAACCTGGTTACTCAGGAAGCTCTGGCATTTATTAATGAGAATTTGATATGAAAAATATTTAAATAATGACAGAAATGTATAGTTTAGTTTTAATTATTTAAAATTAATTTTAATTAATTAGTTTAATTAATTTTAATTTTATTAAGAGCTTGAAAACAGAGATTTGTTGTATTTATCTTAGATTTTGCTTATCAAAATGGCTTGCAGTACATTATAAGGCAACATTAGTATACAAATTAGATTGAGTATTAAAAATTCAGAAAAAACCAATTTGTACAGTTTCAAACTAAAACCCTTTCTGGGATTACATTGGTGAGCTTGGAGTAAATACTATATGCTGGAGAGTATTTAATGTGGAAATAAAAACTAAACCGGAAATAATTTTAAATGCAAAGCCAAATTCATAATTCAAAAGCAAGGAGTAAGGTACTGTAATTTGTTTTTAAGTAAACTCACAAATGAACTTCATAAAAAAACACCAATCAATAAATACAGAAATCAAGTTTTTTTATAGTTTTTAACTGAGTAATCTAATTTTGATTCGAACTTCTTACCATAGGCGGGGCGGCGCCAGAGGGCCCAGGTGGAGGGCCGCGGTCGGGACGGGGCGGCGCTGAAGGGCCCCGGTGGAGGGCCGCGGCCGGGGCGGGGCGGCGCTGGAGGGCCCTGGTGGAGGGCCGCGGCCAGGGCGGGGCGGCGCTGCAGGGCCCCGGTGGAGGGCCGCGGCCGGGACGGGGTGGCGACGGAAGGCCCCGCTGGAGGGCCGCGGCCAGGGCGGGGCGGCGCTGGAGGGCCCCAGTGAAGGGCCGGGGCGGGGCGGTGATGGAGGGCCCCGGTGGAGGGCCGCGGCGGGGACGGGGTGGCGACAGAAGGCCTCGGTGGAGGGCCGCGGCCAGGGTGGGGCGGCGCTGGAGGGCCGCGGTGGAGGGCCGCGGCCAGGGCGGGGCGGCGCTGGAGAGCCCCGGTGGAGGGCCGCGGCCAGGGCGGGGCGGCGCTGAAGTATTAAAAATTCAGAAAAAAGCAATTTGTACAGTTTCAAACTAAAACCCTTAATGGGATTACATTGGTGAGCTTGGAGTAAATACTATATGCTGGAGAGTATTTAATGTGAAAATAAAAACTAAACCGGAACTAATTTTAAATGCAAAGCCAAATTCATAATTCAAAAACAAGGAGTAAGGTACTGTAATTTGTTTTTAAGTAAACTCACAAATGAACTTCATAAAAAAACACCAATTATAAATACAGAAATCAAGTTTTTTTTTAATAGTTTTTAACTGAGTAATCTAATTTTGTTTCAAACTTCTTACGATGGGCAGGGCGGCGCCAGAGGGCCCAGGTCGAGGGCCGCGGCCGGGGCGGGGCGGCGCTGGAGGGCCCCGGTGGAGGGCCGGGGTGGGGCGGCGCTGGAGGGCCCCGGTGGAGGGCGGCGGCCCGGACGGGGCGGCGCCAGAGGGCCCCGGTGGAGGGCCGCGGCCGGGACGGGGCGGCGCCAGAGGGCCCCGGTGGTTTTTATCTCACGCATCTTGATATTAGTTAGTATATTTATTAGTAATTTATTTTTGGAATGTTTACCAAATGTATTTACTTTGTAAAATGGATTTTCCGTTACTAAATAAATAAATAAATAAATATTACAGAACATGAAATGTGAATAGCAATCGAAGGTAGGCCTAGGTGTACCTAATACTTAAAATCCGTAATAAATATACTCTTTTAGTTGTTAGTAGTAAGTGAGTCCTCCTGTTCATTTAACCCACCAGCCGCCACTGAATCATATGTTATGTCGATTGTTCATGTGACACTTGAGATTGCCATTTCTGTGGCATTTGTAATTGCAAAGCGGACATTGTAACTGTGGACTTTTTCCACACTCCACCACATGGTTGTACAAAGTCGATTTACGGTCAAATGACCTCCCGCATTGCTGGCACACAAATTCTTTCTGTTGTGTTGCAGGACTCACGGGGCCTGCAACAGGGATTTTTTGACATGTACAAAAAATACTGCTACTATACTACTAATATTACTACTACTAATAATTACTACTACTAATATTTTACTATGCGAAGAAAATAAAACCTGGTTACTCAGGAAGCTCTGGCATTTATTAATGAGAATTTGATATGAAAAATATTTAAATAATGACAGAAATGTATAGTTTAGTTTTAATTATTTAAAATAAATTTTAATTAATTAGTTTAATTAATTTTAATTTTATTAAGAGCTTGAAAACAGAGTTTTGTTGTATTTATCTTAGATTTTGCTTATCAAAATGGCTTGCAGTACATTATAAGGCAACATTAGTATACAAATTAGATTGAGTATTAAAAATTCAGTAAAAAAGCAATTTGTACAGTTTCAAACTAAAACCCTTACTGGGATTACATTGGTGAGCTTGGAATAAATACTATATGCTGGAGAGTACTTAATGTGGAAATAAAAACTAAACCGGAACTAATTTTAAATGCAAAGCCAAATTCATAATTCAAAAACAAGGAGTAAGGTACTGTAATTTGTTTTTAAGTAAACTCACAAATGAACTTCATAATAAAACACCAATTATAAATACAGAAATCAAGTTTTTTTTTAATAGTTTTTAACTGAGTAATCTAATTTTGTTTCAAACTTCTTACCATGGGCGGGGCGGCGCTGGAGGGCCCCGGTGGAGGGCCGCGGCCGGGACGGGGCGGCACCGGAGAGCCCCGGTGGAGGGCCGCGGCCGGGACGGGGCGGCACCGGAGAGCCCCGGTGGAGGGCCGCGGCCAGGGTGGGGCGGCGCTGGAGGGCCCCGGTGGAGGGCCGCGGCCAGGGCGGGGCGGCGCCGGAGGGCCCCAGTGGAGGGCCGCGGCCAGGGCGGGGCGGCGCTGGAGGGCCGCGGCCGGGACGGGGCGGCGCTGGAGGGCCCCAGTGGAGGGCCGCGGCCAGGGCGGGGCGGCGCTGGAGGGCCCCGGTGGAGGGCCGCGGCCAGGGCGGGGCGGCGCTGGAGGGCCGCGGCCGGGACGGGGCGGCGCTGGAGGGCCCCAGTGGAGGGCCGCGGCCAGGGCGGGGCGGCGCTGGAGGGCCCCGGTGGAGGGCCGCGGCCAGGGCGGGGCGGCGCTGGAGGGCCGCGGCCGGGACGGGGCGGCGCTGGAGGGCCCCAGTGGAGGGCCGCGGCCAGGGCGGGGCGGCGCTGGAGGGCCCCGGTGGAGGGCCGCGGCCAGGGCGGGGCGGCGCTGGAGGGCCCCGTGGAGGGCCGCGGCCAGGACGGGGCGGCGCTGGAGGGCCCCAGTGGAGGGCCGCGGCCGGGACGGGGCGGCACCGGAGAGCCCCGGTGGACACTTGGTGGTGGTTATGACACTTGAGATTGCCATTTCTGTGGCATTTGTAATTGCAAAGTGGACATTGTAACTGTGGACTTTTTCCACACTCCACCACATGGTTGTACAAAGTCGATTTACGTTCAAATGACCTCCCGCATTGCTGGCACACAAATTCTTTCTGTTGTGTTGCAGGACTCACGGGGCCTGCAACAGGGATTTTTTGACATGTAAAAAAAATACTGCTACTATACTACTAATATTACTACTACTAATAATTACTACTACTAATATTTTACTATGCGAAGAAAATAAAACCTGGTTACTCAGGAAGCTCTGGCATTTATTAATGAGAATTTGATATGAAAAATATTTAAATAATGACAGAAATGTATAGTTTAGTTTTAATTATTTAAAATTAATTTTAATTAATTAGTTTAATTAATTTTAATTTTATTAAGAGCTTGAAAACAGAGTTTTGTTGTATTTATCTTAGATTTTGCTTATCAAAATGGCTTGCAGTACATTATAAGGCAACATTAGTATACAAATTAGATTGAGTATTAAAAATTCAGAAAAAAGCAATTTGTACAGTTTCAAACTAAAACCCTTTCTGGGATTACATTGGTGAGCTTGGAGTAAATACTATATGCTGGAGAGTATTTAATGTGGAAATAAAAACTAAACCGGAAATAATTTTAAATGCAAAGCCAAATTCATAATTCAAAAGCAAGGAGTAAGGTACTGTAATTTGTTTTTAAGTAAACTCACAAATGAACTTCATAAAAAAACACCAATCAATAAATACAGAAATCAAGTTTTTTTTTTAATAGTTTTTAACTGAGTAATCTAATTTTGATTCAAACTTCTTACCATGGGCGGGGCGGCGCCAGAGGGCCCAGGTGGAGGGCCGCGGCCGGGACGGGGTGGCGACGGAAGGCCCCGGTGGAGGGCCGCGGCCAGGGCGGGGCGGCGCTGGAGGGCCCCGGTGGAGGGCCGCGGCCAGGGTGGGGCGGCGCTGGAGGGCCCCGGTGGAGGGCCGGGGCGGGGCGGTGATGGAGGGCCCCGGTGGAGGGCCGCGGCCAGGGCGGGGTTGCGCTGGAGGGCCCCGGTGGAGGGCCGCGGCCGGGACGGGGCGGCACCGGAGAGCCCCGGTGGACACTTGGTGGTGGTTTTGACACTTGAGATTGCCATTTCTGTGGCATTTGTAATTGCAAAGTGGACATTGTAACTGTGGACTTTTTCCACACTCCACCACATGGTTGTACAAAGTCGATTTACGTTCAAATGACCTCCCGCATTGCTGGCACACAAATTCTTTCTGTTGTGTTGCAGGACTCACGGGGCCTGCAACAGGGATTTTTTGACATGTTCAAAAAATACTGCTACTATACTACTAATATTACCACTACTAATAATTACTACTACTAATATTTTACTATGCGAAGAAAATAAAACCTGGTTACTCAGGAAGCTCTGGCATTTATTAATGAGAATTTGATATGAAAAATATTTAAATAATGACAGAAATGTATAGTTTAGTTTTAATTATTTAAAATTAATTTTAATTAATTAGTTTAATTAATTTTAATTTTATTAAGAGCTTGAAAACAGAGATTTGTTGTATTTATCTTAGATTTTGCTTATCAAAATGGCTTGCAGTACATTATAAGGCAACATTAGTATACAAATTAGATTGAGTATTAAAAATTCAGAAAAAACCAATTTGTACAGTTTCAAACTAAAACCCTTTCTGGGATTACATTGGTGAGCTTGGAGTAAATACTATATGCTGGAGAGTATTTAATGTGGAAATAAAAACTAAACCGGAAATAATTTTAAATGCAAAGCCAAATTCATAATTCAAAAGCAAGGAGTAAGGTACTGTAATTTGTTTTTAAGTAAACTCACAAATGAACTTCATAAAAAAACACCAATCAATAAATACAGAAATCAAGTTTTTCTTTATAGTTTTTAACTGAGTAATCTAATTTTGATTCGAACTTCTTACCATAGGCGGGGCGGCGCCAGAGGGCCCAGGTGGAGGGCCGCGGTCGGGACGGGGCGGCGCTGGAGGGCCCCGGTGGAGGGCCGCGGCCGGGGCGGGGCGGCGCTGGAGGGCCCTGGTGGAGGGCCGCGGCCAGGGCGGGGCGGCGCTGCAGGGCCCCGGTGGAGGGCCGCGGCCGGGACGGGGGTGGCGACGGAAGGCCCCGCTGGAGGGCCGCGGCCAGGGCGGGGCGGCGCTGGAGGGCCCCAGTGAAGGGCCGGGGCGGGGCGGTGATGGAGGGCCCAGGTGGAGGGCCGCGGCCGGGACGGGGGTGGCGACAGAAGGCCTCGGTGGAGGGCCGCGGCCAGGGTGGGGCGGCGCTGGAGGGCCGCGGTGGAGGGCCGCGGCCAGGGCGGGGCGGCGCTGGAGAGCCCCGGTGGAGGGCCGCGGCCAGGGCGGGGCGGCGCTGGAGTATTAAAAATTCAGAAAAAAGCAATTTGTACAGTTTCAAACTAAAACCCTTAATGGGATTACATTGGTGAGCTTGGAGTAAATACTATATGCTGGAGAGTATTTAATGTGAAAATAAAAACTAAACCGGAACTAATTTTAAATGCAAAGCCAAATTCATAATTCAAAAACAAGGAGTAAGGTACTGTAATTTGTTTTTAAGTAAACTCACAAATGAACTTCATAAAAAAACACCAATTATAAATACAGAAATCAAGTTTTTTTTTAATAGTTTTTAACTGAGTAATCTAATTTTGTTTCAAACTTCTTACGATGGGCAGGGCGGCGCCAGAGGGCCCAGGTCGAGGGCCGCGGCCGGGGCGGGGCGGCGCTGGAGGGCCCCGGTGGAGGGCGGCGGCCCGGACGGGGCGGCGCCAGAGGGCCCCGGAGGAGGGCCGCGGCCGGGACGGGGCGGCGCCAGAGGGCCCCGGTGGTTTTTATCTCACGCATCTTGATATTAGTTAGTATATTTATTAGTAATTTATTTTTGGAATGTTTACCAAATGTATTTACTTTGTAAAATGGATTTTCCGTTAGTAAATAAATAAATAAATAAATATTACAGAACATGAAATGTGAATAGCAATCGAAGGTAGGCCTAGGTGTACCTAATACTTAAAATCCGTAATAAATATACTCTTTTAGTTGTTAGTAGTAAGTGAGTCCTCCTGTTCATTTAACCCACCAGCCGCCACTGAATCATATGTTATGTCGATTGTTCATGTGACACTTGAGATTGCCATTTCTGTGGCATTTGTAATTGCAAAGCGGACATTGTAACTGTGGACTTTTTCCACACTCCACCACATGGTTGTACAAAGTCGATTTACGGTCAAATGACCTCCCGCATTGCTGGCACACAAATTCTTTCTGTTGTGTTGCAGGACTCACGGGGCCTGCAACAGGGATTTTTTGACATGTACAAAAAATACTGCTACTATACTACTAATATTACTACTACTAATAATTACTACTACTAATATTTTACTATGCGAAGAAAATAAAACCTGGTTACTCAGGAAGCTCTGGCATTTATTAATGAGAATTTGATATGAAAAATATTTAAATAATGACAGAAATGTATAGTTTAGTTTTAATTATTTAAAATTAATTTTAATTAATTAGTTTAATTAATTTTAATTTTATTAAGAGCTTGAAAACAGAGTTTTGTTGTATTTATCTTAGATTTTGCTTATCAAAATGGCTTGCAGTACATTATAAGGCAACATTAGTATACAAATTAGATTGAGTATTAAAAATTCAGAAAAAAGCAATTTGTACAGTTTCAAACTAAAACCCTTACTGGGATTACATTGGTGAGCTTGGAGTAAATACTATATGCTGGAGAGTACTTAATGTGGAAATAAAAACTAAACCGGAACTAATTTTAAATGCAAAGCCAAATTCATAATTCAAAAACAAGGAGTAAGGTACTGTAATTTGTTTTTAAGTAAACTCACAAATGAACTTCATAAAAAAACACCAATCAATAAATACAGGAATCAAGTTTTTTTTTAATAGTTTTTAACTGAGTAATCTAATTTTGATTCAAACTTCTTACCATGGGCGGGGCGGCGCCAGAGGGCCCAGGTGGAGGGCCGCGGTCGGGACGGGGCGGCGCTGGAGGGCCCCGGTGGAGGGCCGCGGCGGGGACGGGGCGGCGGTGGAGGGCCCCGGTGGAGGGCCGCGGCCAGGGCGGGGCGGCGCTGGAGGGCCCCGGTGGAGGGCCGCGGCCAGGGCGGGGCGGCGCTGGAGGGCCCCGGTGGAGGGCCGCGGCCAGGGCGGGGCGGCGCTGGAGTATTAAAAATTCAGAAAAAAGCAATTTGTACAGTTTCAAACTAAAAGTCTTAATGGGATTACATTGGTGAGCTTGGAGTAAATACTATATGCTGGAGAGTATTTAATGTGAAAATAAAAACTAAACCGGAACTAATTTTAAATGCAAAGCCAAATTCATAATTCAAAAACAAGGAGTAAGGTACTGTAATTTGTTTTTAAGTAAACTCACAAATGAACTTCATAAAAAAACACCAATTATAAATACAGAAATCAAGTTTTTTTTTTAATAGTTTTTAACTGAGTAATCTAATTTTGATTCAAACTTCTTACCATGGGCGGGGCGGCGCCAGAGGGCCCAGGTGGAGGGCCGCGTTCGGGACGGGGCGGCGCTAAAGGGCCCCGGTGGAGGGCTGCGGTGGGGACGGGGCGGCGCTGGAGGGCCCCGGTGGAGGGCCGCGGCCAGGGCGGGGCGGCGCTGGAGGGCCCCGGTGGAGGGCCGCGGCCGGGACGGGGTGGCGACGGAAGGCCCCGGTGGAGGGCCGCGGCCGGGACGGGGTGGCGACGGAAGGCCCCGGTGGAGGGCCGCGGCCAGGGCGGGGCGGCGCTGGAGGGCCGCGGCCGGGACGGGGCGGCGCTGGAGGGCCCCAGTGGAGGGCCGCAGCCAGGGCGGGGCGGCGCTGGAGGGCCCCGGTGGAGGGCCGCGGCCGGGACGGGGTGGCGACGGAAGGCCCCGGTGGAGGGCCGCGGCCGGGACGGGGTGGCGACGGAAGGCCCCGGTGGAGGGCCGCGGCCAGGGCGGGGCGGCGCTGGAGGGCCCCGGTGGAGGGCCGCGGCCAGGGTGGGGCGGCGCTGGAGGGCCCCGGTGGAGGGCCGGGGCGGGGCGGTGATGGAGGGCCCCGGTGGAGGGCCGCGGCCAGGGCGGGGTTGCGCTGGAGGGCCCCGGTGGAGGGCTGCGGCCAGGGTGGGGTGGCGCTGGAGGGCCCCGGTGGAGGGCCGCGGCCAGGGCGGGGCGGCGCTGGAGGGCCCCGGTGGAGGGCCGCGGCCAGGGCGGGCGGCGCTGGAGTATTAAAAATTCAGAAACAAGCAATTTGTACAGTTTCAAACTAAAACCCTTAATGGGATTACATTGGTGATCTTGGAGTAAATACTATATGCTGGAGAGTATTTAATGTGAAAATAAAAACTAAACCGGAACTAATTTTAAATGCAAAGCCAAATTCATAATTCAAAAACAAGGAGTAAGGTACTGTAATTTGTTTTTAAGTAAACTCACAAATGAACTTCATAATAAAACACCAATTATAAATACAGAAATCAAGTTTTTTTTAATAGTTTTTAACTGAGTAATCTAATTTTGTTTCAAACTTCTTACCATGGGCGGGGCGGCGCTGGAGGGCCCCGGTGGAGGGCCGCGGCCGGGACGGGGCGGCACCGGAGAGCCTCGGTGGAGGGCCGCGGCCGGGACGGGGCGGCACCGGAGAGCCCCGGTGGAGGGCCGCGGCCAGGGTGGGGCGGCGCTGGAGGGCCCCGGTGGAGGGCCGCGGCCAGGGCGGGGCGGCGCCGGAGGGCCCCAGTGGAGGGCCGCGGCCAGGGCGGGGCGGCGCTGGAGGGCCGCGGCCAGGGCGGGGCGGCGCTGGAGGGCCGCGGCCGGGACGGGGCGGCGCTGGAGGGCCCCAGTGGAGGGCCGCGGCCAGGGCGGGGCGGCGCTGGAGGGCCCCAGTGGAGGGCCGCGGCCAGGGCGGGGCGGCGCTGGAGGGCCGCGGCCGGGACGGGGCGGCGCTGGAGGGCCCCAGTGGAGGGCCGCAGCCAGGGCGGGGCGGCGCTGGAGGGCCCCGGTGGAGGGCCGCGGCCAGGGCGGGGCGGCGCTGGAGGGCCGCGGCCGGGACGGGGCGGCGCTGGAGGGCCCCAGTGGAGGGCCGCGGCCAGGGCGGGGCGGCGCTGGAGGGCCCCGGTGGAGGGCCGCGGCCAGGGCAGGGCGGCGCTGGAGGGCCCCGTGGAGGGCCGCGGCCAGGACGGGGCGGCGCTGGAGGGCCCCAGTGGAGGGCCGCGGCCGGGACGGGGCGGCACCGGAGAGCCCCGGTGGACACTTGGTGGTGGTTATGACACTTGAGATTGCCATTTCTGTGGCATTTGTAATTGCAAAGTGGACATTGTAACTGTGGACTTTTTCCACACTCCACCACATGGTTGTACAAAGTCGATTTACGTTCAAATGACCTCCCGCATTGCTGGCACACAAATTCTTTCTGTTGTGTTGCAGGACTCACGGGGCCTGCAACAGGGATTTTTTGACATGTAAAAAAAATACTGCTACTATACTACTAATATTACTACTACTAATAATTACTACTACTAATATTTTACTATGCGAAGAAAATAAAACCTGGTTACTCAGGAAGCTCTGGCATTTATTAATGAGAATTTGATATGAAAAATATTTAAATAATGACAGAAATGTATAGTTTAGTTTTAATTATTTAAAATTAATTTTAATTAATTAGTTTAATTAATTTAAATTTTATTAAGAGCTTGAAAACAGAGTTTTGTTGTATTTATCTTAGATTTTGCTTATCAAAATGGCTTGCAGTACATTATAAGGCAACATTAGTATACAAATTAGATTGAGTATTAAAAATTCAGAAAAAAGCAATTTGTACAGTTTCAAACTAAAACCCTTTCTGGGATTACATTGGTGAGCTTGGAGTAAATACTATATGCTGGAGAGTATTTAATGTGGAAATAAAAACTAAACCGGAAATAATTTTAAATGCAAAGCCAAATTCATAATTCAAAAGCAAGGAGTAAGGTACTGTAATTTGTTTTTAAGTAAACTCACAAATGAACTTCATAAAAAAACACCAATCAATAAATACAGAAATCAAGTTTTTTTTTTAATAGTTTTTAACTGAGTAATCTAATTTTGATTCAAACTTCTTACCATGGGCGGGGCGGCGCCAGAGGGCCCAGGTGGAGGGCCGCGGCCGGGACGGGGTGGCGACGGAAGGCCCCGGTGGAGGGCCGCGGCCAGGGCGGGGCGGCGCTGGAGGGCCCCGGTGGAGGGCCGCGGCCAGGGTGGGGCGGCGCTGGAGGGCCCCGGTGGAGGGCCGGGGCGGGGCGGTGATGGAGGGCCCCGGTGGAGGGCCGCGGCCAGGGCGGGGTTGCGCTGGAGGGCCCCGGTGGAGGGCCGCGGCCGGGACGGGGCGGCACCGGAGAGCCCCGGTGGACACTTGGTGGTGGTTTTGACACTTGAGATTGCCATTTCTGTGGCATTTGTAATTGCAAAGTGGACATTGTAACTGTGGACTTTTTCCACACTCCACCACATGGTTGTACAAAGTCGATTTACGTTCAAATGACCTCCCGCATTGCTGGCACACAAATTCTTTCTGTTGTGTTGCAGGACTCACGGGGCCTGCAACAGGGATTTTTTGACATGTTCAAAAAATACTGCTACTATACTACTAATATTACCACTACTAATAATTACTACTACTAATATTTTACTATGCGAAGAAAATAAAACCTGGTTACTCAGGAAGCTCTGGCATTTATTAATGAGAATTTGATATGAAAAATATTTAAATAATGACAGAAATGTATAGTTTAGTTTTAATTATTTAAAATTAATTTTAATTAATTAGTTTAATTAATTTTAATTTTATTAAGAGCTTGAAAACAGAGATTTGTTGTATTTATCTTAGATTTTGCTTATCAAAATGGCTTGCAGTACATTATAAGGCAACATTAGTATACAAATTAGATTGAGTATTAAAAATTCAGAAAAAAGCAATTTGTACAGTTTCAAACTAAAACCCTTTCTGGGATTACATTGGTGAGCTTGGAGTAAATACTATATGCTGGAGAGTATTTAATGTGGAAATAAAAACTAAACCGGAAATAATTTTAAATGCAAAGCCAAATTCATAATTCAAAAGCAAGGAGTAAGGTACTGTAATTTGTTTTTAAGTAAACTCACAAATGAACTTCATAAAAAAACACCAATCAATAAATACAGAAATCAAGTTTTTTTTTTAATAGTTTTTAACTGAGTAATCTAATTTTGATTCAAACTTCTTACCATGGGCGGGGCGGCGCCAGAGGGCCCAGGTGGAGGGCCGCGGCCGGGACGGGGTGGCGACGGAAGGCCCCGGTGGAGGGCCGCGGCCAGGGCGGGGCGGCGCTGGAGGGCCCCGGTGGAGGGCCGCGGCCAGGGTGGGGCGGCGCTGGAGGGCCCCGGTGGAGGGCCGGGGCGGGGCGGTGATGGAGGGCCCCGGTGGAGGGCCGCGGCCAGGGCGGGGTTGCGCTGGAGGGCCCCGGTGGAGGGCCGCGGCCGGGACGGGGCGGCACCGGAGAGCCCCGGTGGACACTTGGTGGTGGTTTTGACACTTGAGATTGCCATTTCTGTGGCATTTGTAATTGCAAAGTGGACATTGTAACTGTGGACTTTTTCCACACTCCACCACATGGTTGTACAAAGTCGATTTACGTTCAAATGACCTCCCGCATTGCTGGCACACAAATTCTTTCTGTTGTGTTGCAGGACTCACGGGGCCTGCAACAGGGATTTTTTGACATGTTCAAAAAATACTGCTACTATACTACTAATATTACCACTACTAATAATTACTACTACTAATATTTTACTATGCGAAGAAAATAAAACCTGGTTACTCAGGAAGCTCTGGCATTTATTAATGAGAATTTGATATGAAAAATATTTAAATAATGACAGAAATGTATAGTTTAGTTTTAATTATTTAAAATTAATTTTAATTAATTAGTTTAATTAATTTTAATTTTATTAAGAGCTTGAAAACAGAGATTTGTTGTATTTATCTTAGATTTTGCTTATCAAAATGGCTTGCAGTACATTATAAGGCAACATTAGTATACAAATTAGATTGAGTATTAAAAATTCAGAAAAAACCAATTTGTACAGTTTCAAACTAAAACCCTTTCTGGGATTACATTGGTGAGCTTGGAGTAAATACTATATGCTGGAGAGTATTTAATGTGGAAATAAAAACTAAACCGGAAATAATTTTAAATGCAAAGCCAAATTCATAATTCAAAAGCAAGGAGTAAGGTACTGTAATTTGTTTTTAAGTAAACTCACAAATGAACTTCATAAAAAAACACCAATCAATAAATACAGAAATCAAGTTTTTTTTTTAATAGTTTTTAACTGAGTAATCTAATTTTGATTCAAACTTCTTACCATGGGCGGGGCGGCGCCAGAGGGCCCAGGTGGAGGGCCGCGGCCGGGACGGGGTGGCGACGGAAGGCCCCGGTGGAGGGCCGCGGCCAGGGCGGGGCGGCGCTGGAGGGCCCCGGTGGAGGGCCGCGGCCAGGGTGGGGCGGCGCTGGAGGGCCCCGGTGGAGGGCCGGGGCGGGGCGGTGATGGAGGGCCCCGGTGGAGGGCCGCGGCCAGGGCGGGGTTGCGCTGGAGGGCCCCGGTGGAGGGCCGCGGCCGGGACGGGGCGGCACCGGAGAGCCCCGGTGGACACTTGGTGGTGGTTTTGACACTTGAGATTGCCATTTCTGTGGCATTTGTAATTGCAAAGTGGACATTGTAACTGTGGACTTTTTCCACACTCCACCACATGGTTGTACAAAGTCGATTTACGTTCAAATGACCTCCCGCATTGCTGGCACACAAATTCTTTCTGTTGTGTTGCAGGACTCACGGGGCCTGCAACAGGGATTTTTTGACATGTTCAAAAAATACTGCTACTATACTACTAATATTACCACTACTAATAATTACTACTACTAATATTTTACTATGCGAAGAAAATAAAACCTGGTTACTCAGGAAGCTCTGGCATTTATTAATGAGAATTTGATATGAAAAATATTTAAATAATGACAGAAATGTATAGTTTAGTTTTAATTATTTAAAATTAATTTTAATTAATTAGTTTAATTAATTTTAATTTTATTAAGAGCTTGAAAACAGAGATTTGTTGTATTTATCTTTGATTTTGCTTATCAAAATGGCTTGCAGTACATTATAAGGCAACATTAGTATACAAATTAGATTGAGTATTAAAAATTCAGAAAAAACCAATTTGTACAGTTTCAAACTAAAACCCTTTCTGGGATTACATTGGTGAGCTTGGAGTAAATACTATATGCTGGAGAGTATTTAATGTGGAAATAAAAACTAAACCGGAAATAATTTTAAATGCAAAGCCAAATTCATAATTCAAAAGCAAGGAGTAAGGTACTGTAATTTGTTTTTAAGTAAACTCACAAATGAACTTCATAAAAAAACACCAATCAATAAATACAGAAATCAAGTTTTTTTTTTAATAGTTTTTAACTGAGTAATCTAATTTTGATTCAAACTTCTTACCATGGGCGGGGCGGCGCCAGAGGGCCCAGGTGGAGGGCCGCGGCCGGGACGGGGTGGCGACGGAAGGCCCCGGTGGAGGGCCGCGGCCAGGGCGGGGCGGCGCTGGAGGGCCCCGGTGGAGGGCCGCGGCCAGGGTGGGGCGGCGCTGGAGGGCCCCGGTGGAGGGCCGGGGCGGGGCGGTGATGGAGGGCCCCGGTGGAGGGCCGCGGCCAGGGCGGGGTTGCGCTGGAGGGCCCCGGTGGAGGGCCGCGGCCGGGACGGGGCGGCACCGGAGAGCCCCGGTGGACACTTGGTGGTGGTTTTGACACTTGAGATTGCCATTTCTGTGGCATTTGTAATTGCAAAGTGGACATTGTAACTGTGGACTTTTTCCACACTCCACCACATGGTTGTACAAAGTCGATTTACGTTCAAATGACCTCCCGCATTGCTGGCACACAAATTCTTTCTGTTGTGTTGCAGGACTCACGGGGCCTGCAACAGGGATTTTTTGACATGTTCAAAAAATACTGCTACTATACTACTAATATTACCACTACTAATAATTACTACTACTAATATTTTACTATGCGAAGAAAATAAAACCTGGTTACTCAGGAAGCTCTGGCATTTATTAATGAGAATTTGATATGAAAAATATTTAAATAATGACAGAAATGTATAGTTTAGTTTTAATTATTTAAAATTAATTTTAATTAATTAGTTTAATTAATTTTAATTTTATTAAGAGCTTGAAAACAGAGATTTGTTGTATTTATCTTTGATTTTGCTTATCAAAATGGCTTGCAGTACATTATAAGGCAACATTAGTATACAAATTAGATTGAGTATTAAAAATTCAGAAAAAACCAATTTGTACAGTTTCAAACTAAAACCCTTTCTGGGATTACATTGGTGAGCTTGGAGTAAATACTATATGCTGGAGAGTATTTAATGTGGAAATAAAAACTAAACCGGAAATAATTTTAAATGCAAAGCCAAATTCATAATTCAAAAGCAAGGAGTAAGGTACTGTAATTTGTTTTTAAGTAAACTCACAAATGAACTTCATAAAAAAACACCAATCAATAAATACAGAAATCAAGTTTTTTTTTATAGTTTTTAACTGAGTAATCTAATTTTGATTCGAACTTCTTACCATAGGCGGGGCGGCGCCAGAGGGCCCAGGTGGAGGGCCGCGGTCGGGACGGGGCGGCGCTGGAGGGCCCCGGTGGAGGGCCGCGGCCGGGGCGGGGCGGCGCTGGAGGGTCCTGGTGGAGGGCCGCGGCCAGGGCGGGGCGGCGCTGCAGGGCCCCGGTGGAGGGCCGCGGCCGGGACGGGGGTGGCGACGGAAGGCCCCGCTGGAGGGCCGCGGCCAGGGCGGGGCGGCGCTGGAGGGCCCCAGTGAAGGGCCGGGGCGGGGCGGTGATGGAGGGCCCAGGTGGAGGGCCGCGGCCGGGACGGGGTGGCGACAGAAGGCCTCGGTGGAGGGCCGCGGCCAGGGTGGGGCGGCGCTGGAGGGCCGCGGTGGAGGGCCGCGGCCAGGGCGGGGCGGCGCTGGAGAGCCCCGGTGGAGGGCCGCGGCCAGGGCGGGGCGGCGCTGGAGTATTAAAAATTCAGAAAAAAGCAATTTGTACAGTTTCAAACTAAAACCCTTAATGGGATTACATTGGTGAGCTTGGAGTAAATACTATATGCTGGAGAGTATTTAATGTGAAAATAAAAACTAAACCGGAACTAATTTTAAATGCAAAGCCAAATTCATAATTCAAAAACAAGGAGTAAGGTACTGTAATTTGTTTTTAAGTAAACTCACAAATGAACTTCATAAAAAAACACCAATTATAAATACAGAAATCAAGTTTTTTTTAATAGTTTTTAACTGAGTAATCTAATTTTGTTTCAAACTTCTTACGATGGGCAGGGCGGCGCCAGAGGGCCCAGGTCGAGGGCCGCGGCCGGGGCGGGGCGGCGCTGGAGGGCCCCGGTGGAGGGCCGGGGTGGGGCGGCGCTGGAGGGCCCCGGTGGAGGGCGGCGGCCCGGACGGGGCGGCGCCAGAGGGCCCCGGAGGAGGGCCGCGGCCGGGACGGGGCGGCGCCAGAGGGCCCCGGTGGTTTTTATCTCACGCATCTTGATATTAGTTAGTATATTTATTAGTAATTTATTTTTGGAATGTTTACCAAATGTATTTACTTTGTAAAATGGATTTTCCGTTAGTAAATAAATAAATAAATAAATATTACAGAACATGAAATGTGAATAGCAATCGAAGGTAGGCCTAGGTGTACCTAATACTTAAAATCCGTAATAAATATACTCTTTTAGTTGTTAGTAGTAAGTGAGTCCTCCTGTTCATTTAACCCACCAGCCGCCACTGAATCATATGTTATGTCGATTGTTCATGTGACACTTGAGATTGCCATTTCTGTGGCATTTGTAATTGCAAAGCGGACATTGTAACTGTGGACTTTTTCCACACTCCACCACATGGTTGTACAAAGTCGATTTACGGTCAAATGACCTCCCGCATTGCTGGCACACAAATTCTTTCTGTTGTGTTGCAGGACTCACGGGGCCTGCAACAGGGATTTTTTGACATGTACAAAAAATACTGCTACTATACTACTAATATTACTACTACTAATAATTACTACTACTAATATTTTACTATGCGAAGAAAATAAAACCTGGTTACTCAGGAAGCTCTGGCATTTATTAATGAGAATTTGATATGAAAAATATTTAAATAATGACAGAAATGTATAGTTTAGTTTTAATTATTTAAAATTAATTTTAATTAATTAGTTTAATTAATTTTAATTTTATTAAGAGCTTGAAAACAGAGTTTTGTTGTATTTATCTTAGATTTTGCTTATCAAAATGGCTTGCAGTACATTATAAGGCAACATTAGTATACAAATTAGATTGAGTATTAAAAATTCAGAAAAAAGCAATTTGTACAGTTTCAAACTAAAACCCTTACTGGGATTACATTGGTGAGCTTGGAGTAAATACTATATGCTGAAGAGTACTTAATGTGGAAATAAAAACTAAACCGGAACTAATTTTAAATGCAAAGCCAAATTCATAATTCAAAAACAAGGAGTAAGGTACTGTAATTTGTTTTTAAGTAAACTCACAAATGAACTTCATAAAAAAACACCAATCAATAAATACAGGAATCAAGTTTTTTTTTAATAGTTTTTAACTGAGTAATCTAATTTTGATTCAAACTTCTTACCATGGGCGGGGCGGCGCCAGAGGGCCCAGGTGGAGGGCCGCGGTCGGGACGGGGCGGCGCTGGAGGGCCCCGGTGGAGGGCCGCGGCGGGGACGGGGCGGCGGTGGAGGGCCCCGGTGGAGGGCCGCGGCCAGGGCGGGGCGGCGCTGGAGGGCCCCGGTGGAGGGCCGCGGCCAGGGCGGGGCGGCGCTGGAGGGCCCCAGTGGAGGGCCGCGGCCAGGGCGGGGCGGCGCTGGAGTATTAAAAATTCAGAAAAAAGCAATTTGTACAGTTTCAAACTAAAACTCTTAATGGGATTACATTGGTGAGCTTGGAGTAAATACTATATGCTGGAGAGTATTTAATGTGAAAATAAAAACTAAACCGGAACTAATTTTAAATGCAAAGCCAAATTCATAATTCAAAAACAAGGAGTAAGGTACTGTAATTTGTTTTTAAGTAAACTCACAAATGAACTTCATAAAAAAACACCAATTATAAATACAGAAATCAAGTTTTTTTTTTAATAGTTTTTAACTGAGTAATCTAATTTTGATTCAAACTTCTTACCATGGGCGGGGCGGCGCCAGAGGGCCCAGGTGGAGGGCCGCGTTCGGGACGGGGCGGCGCTAAAGGGCCCCGGTGGAGGGCTGCGGCGGGGACGGGGCGGCGCTGGAGGGCCCCGGTGGAGGGCCGCGGCCAGGGCGGGGCGGCGCTGGAGGGCCCCGGTGGAGGGCCGCGGCCGGGACGGGGGTGGCGACGGAAGGCCCCGGTGGAGGGCCGCGGCCGGGACGGGGTGGCGACGGAAGGCCCCGGTGGAGGGCCGCGGCCAGGGCGGGGCGGCGCTGGAGGGCCCCGGTGGAGGGCCGCGGCCAGGGTGGGGCGGCGCTGGAGGGCCCCGGTGGAGGGCCGGGGCGGGGCGGTGATGGAGGGCCCCGGTGGAGGGCCGCGGCCAGGGCGGGGTTGCGCTGGAGGGCCCCGGTGGAGGGCTGCGGCCAGGGTGGGGTGGCGCTGGAGGGCCCCGGTGGAGGGCCGCGGCCAGGGCGGGGCGGCGCTGGAGGGCCCCGGTGGAGGGCCGCGGCCAGGGCGGGGCGGCGCTGGAGTATTAAAAATTCAGAAACAAGCAATTTGTACAGTTTCAAACTAAAACCCTTAATGGGATTACATTGGTGATCTTGGAGTAAATACTATATGCTGGAGAGTATTTAATGTGAAAATAAAAACTAAACCGGAACTAATTTTAAATGCAAAGCCAAATTCATAATTCAAAAACAAGGAGTAAGGTACTGTAATTTGTTTTTAAGTAAACTCACAAATGAACTTCATTATAAAACACCAATTATAAATACAGAAATCAAGTTTTTTTTTAATAGTTTTTAACTGAGTAATCTAATTTTGTTTCAAACTTCTTACCATGGGCGGGGCGGCGCTGGAGGGCCCCGGTGGAGGGCCGCGGCCGGGACGGGGTGGCACCGGAGAGCCTCGGTGGAGGGCCGCGGCCGGGACGGGGCGGCACCGGAGAGCCCCGGTGGAGGGCCGCGGCCAGGGTGGGGCGGCGCTGGAGGGCCCCGGTGGAGGGCCGCGGCCAGGGCGGGGCGGCGCCGGAGGGCCCCAGTGGAGGGCCGCGGCCAGGGCGGGGCGGCGCTGGAGGGCCCCGGTGGAGGGCCGCGGCCAGGGCGGGGCGGCGCTGGAGGGCCGCGGCCGGGACGGGGCGGCGCTGGAGGGCCCCAGTGGAGGGCCGCGGCCAGGGCGGGGCGGCGCTGGAGGGCCCCGGTGGAGGGCCGCGGCCAGGGCGGGGCGGCGCTGGAGGGCCCCGGTGGAGGGCTGCGGCCAGGACGGGGCGGCGCTGGAGGGCCGCGGCCGGGACGGGGCGGCACCGGAGAGCCCCGGTGGACACTTGGTGGTGGTTATGACACTTGAGATTGCCATTTCTGTGGCATTTGTAATTGCAAAGTGGACATTGCAACTGTGGACTTTTTCCACACTCCACCACATGGTTGTACAAAGTCGATTTACGTTCAAATGACCTCCCGCATTGCTGGCACACAAATTCTTTCTGTTGTGTTGCAGGACTCACGGGGCCTGCAACAGGGATTTTTTGACATGTAAAAAAAATACTGCTACTATACTACTAATATTACTACTACTAATAATTACTACTACTAATATTTTACTATGCGAAGAAAATAAAACCTGGTTACTCAGGAAGCTCTGGCATTTATTAATGAGAATTTGATATGAAAAATATTTAAATAATGACAGAAATGTATAGTTTAGTTTTAATTATTTAAAATTAATTTTAATTAATTAGTTTAATTAATTTTAATTTTATTAAGAGCTTGAAAACAGAGTTTTGTTGTATTTATCTTAGATTTTGCTTATCAAAATGGCTTGCAGTACATTATAAGGCAACATTAGTATACAAATTAGATTGAGTATTAAAAATTCAGAAAAAAGCAATTTGTACAGTTTCAAACTAAAACCCTTTCTGGGATTACATTGGTGAGCTTGGAGTAAATACTATATGCTGGAGAGTATTTAATGTGGAAATAAAAACTAAACCGGAAATAATTTTAAATGCAAAGCCAAATTCATAATTCAAAAGCAAGGAGTAAGGTACTGTAATTTGTTTTTAAGTAAACTCACAAATGAACTTCATAAAAAAACACCAATCAATAAATACAGGAATCAAGTTTTTTTTTTAATAGTTTTTAACTGAGTAATCTAATTTTGATTCAAACTTCTTACCATGGGCGGGGCGGCGCCAGAGGGCCCAGGTGGAGGGCCGCGGCCGGGACGGGGTGGCGACGGAAGGCCCCGGTGGAGGGCCGCGGCCAGGGCGGGGCGGCGCTGGAGGGCCCCGGTGGAGGGCCGCGGCCAGGGTGGGGCGGCGCTGGAGGGCCCCGGTGGAGGGCCGGGGCGGGGCGGTGATGGAGGGCCCCGGTGGAGGGCCGCGGCCAGGGCGGGGTTGCGCTGGAGGGCCCCGGTGGAGGGCCGCGGCCAGGGTGGGGCGGCGCTGGAGGGCCCCGGTGGAGGGCCGCGGCCAGGGCGGGGCGGCGCTGGAGGGCCCCGGTGGAGGGCCGCGGCCAGGGCGAGGCGGCGCTGGAGTATTAAAAATTCAGAAAAAAGCAATTTGTACAGTTTCAAACTAAAACCCTTAATGGGATTACATTGGTGATCTTGGAGTAAATACTATATGCTGGAGAGTATTTAATGTGAAAATAAAAACTAAACCGGAACTAATTTTAAATGCAAAGCCAAATTCATAATTCAAAAACAAGGAGTAAGGTACTGTAATTTGTTTTTAAGTAAACTCACAAATGAACTTCATAATAAAAAACCAATTATAAATACAGAAATCAAGTTTTTTTAAATAGTTTTTAACTGAGTAATCTAATTTTGTTTCAAACTTCTTACCATGGGCGGGGCGGCGCTGGAGGGCCCCGGTGGAGGGCCGCGGCCGGGACGGGGCGACACCGGAGAGCCCCGGTGGAGGGCCGCGGCTGGGGTGGGGCGGCGCTGGAGGGCCCCGGTGGAGGGCCGCGGCCAGGGCGGGGCGGCGCTGGAGGGCCCCAGTGGAGGGCCGCGGCCGGGACGGGGCGGCGCTGGAGGGCCCCAGTGGAGGGCCGCGGCCAGGGCGGGGCGGCGCTGGAGGGCCGCGGTGGAGGGCCGCGGCCAGGGCGGGGCGGCGCTGGAGGGCCCCAGTGGAGGGCCGCGGCCAGGGCGGGGCGGCGCTGGAGGGCCGCGGCCGGGACGGGGCGGCACCGGAGAGCCCCGGTGGACACTTGGTGGTGGTTATGACACTTGAGATTGCCATTTCTGTGGCATTTGTAATTGCAAAGTGGACATTGTAACTGTGGACTTTTTCCACACTCCACCACATGGTTGTACAAAGTCGATTTACGTTCAAATGACCTCCCGCATTGCTGGCACACAAATTCTTTCTGTTGTGTTGCAGGACTCACGGGGCCTGCAACAGGGATTTTTTGACATGTTCAAAAAATACTGCTACTATACTACTAATATTACCACTACTAATAATTACTACTACTAATATTTTACTATGCGAAGAAAATAAAACCTGGTTACTCAGGAAGCTCTGGCATTTATTAATGAGAATTTGATATGAAAAATATTTAAATAATGACAGAAATGTATAGTTTAGTTTTAATTATTTAAAATTAATTTTAATTAATTAGTTTAATTAATTTTAATTTTATTAAGAGCTTGAAAACAGAGTTTTGTTGTATTTATCTTAGATTTTGCTTATCAAAATGGCTTGCAGTACATTATAAGGCAACATTAGTATACAAATTAGATTGAGTATTAAAAATTCAGAAAAAAGCAATTTGTACAGTTTCAAACTAAAACCCTTTCTGGGATTACATTGGTGAGCTTGGAGTAAATACTATATGCTGGAGAGTATTTAATGTGGAAATAAAAACTAAACCGGAAATAATTTTAAATGCAAAGCCAAATTCATAATTCAAAAGCAAGGAGTAAGGTACTGTAATTTGTTTTTAAGTAAACTCACAAATGAACTTCATAAAAAAACACCAATCAATAAATACAGAAATCAAGTTTTTTTTATAGTTTTTAACTGAGTAATCTAATTTTGATTCGAACTTCTTACCATGGGCGGGGCGGCGCCAGAGGGCCCAGGTGGAGGGCCGCGGTCGGGACGGGGCGGCGCTGGAGGGCCCCGGTGGAGGGCCGCGGCCGGGGCGGGGCGGCGCTGGAGGGCCCTGGTTGAGGGCCGCGGCCAGGGCGGGGCGGCGCTGCAGGGCCCCGGTGGAGGGCCGCGGCCGGGACGGGGTGGCGACGGAAGGCCCCGCTGGAGGGCCGCGGCCAGGGCGGGGCGGCGCTGGAGGGCCCCAGTGAAGGGCCGGGGCAGGGCGGTGATGGAGGGCCCCGGTGGAGGGCCGCGGCCGGGACGGGGTGGCGACAGAAGGCCTCGGTGGAGGGCCGCGGCCAGGGTGGGGCGGCGCTGGAGGGCCCCGGTGGAGGGCCGCGGCCAGGGCGGGGCGGCGCTGGAGAGCCCCGGTGGAGGGCCGCGGCCAGGGCGGCGCTGGAGGGCCCCAGTGAAGGGCCGGGGCGGGGCGGTGATGGAGGGCCCCGGTGGAGGGCCGCGGCCGGGACGGGGTGGCGACAGAAGGCCTCGGTGGAGGGCCGCGGCCAGGGTGGGGCGGCGCTGGAGGGCCGCGGTGGAGGGCCGCGGCCAGGGCGGGGCGGCGCTGGAGAGCCCCGGTGGAGGGCCGCGGCCAGGGCGGGGCGGCGCTGGAGTATTAAAAATTCAGAAAAAAGCAATTTGTACAGTTTCAAACTAAAACCCTTAATGGGATTACATTGGTGAGCTTGGAGTAAATACTATATGCTGGAGAGTATTTAATGTGAAAATAAAAACTAAACCGGAACTAATTTTAAATGCAAAGCCAAATTCATAATTCAAAAACAAGGAGTAAGGTACTGTAATTTGTTTTTAAGTAAACTCACAAATGAACTTCATAAAAAAACACCAATTATAAATACAGAAATCAAGTTTTTTTTTAATAGTTTTTAACTGAGTAATCTAATTTTGTTTCAAACTTCTTACGATGGGCAGGGCGGCGCCAGAGGGCCCAGGTCGAGGGCCGCGGCCGGGGCGGGGCGGCGCTGGAGGGCCCCGGTGGAGGGCCGGGGTGGGGCGGCGCTGGAGGGCCCCGGTGGAGGGCGGCGGCCCGGACGGGGCGGCGCCAGAGGGCCCCGGTGGAGGGCCGCGGCCGGGACGGGGCGGCGCCAGAGGGCCCCGGTGGTTTTTATCTCACGCATCTTGATATTAGTTAGTATATTTATTAGTAATTTATTTTTGGAATGTTTACCAAATGTATTTACTTTGTAAAATGGATTTTCCGTTAGTAAATAAATAAATAAATAAATATTACAGAACATGAAATGTGAATAGCAATCGAAGGTAGGCCTAGGTGTACCTAATACTTAAAATCCGTAATAAATATACTCTTTTAGTTGTTAGTAGTAAGTGAGTCCTCCTGTTCATTTAACCCACCAGCCGCCACTGAATCATATGTTATGTCGATTGTTCATGTGACACTTGAGATTGCCATTTCTGTGGCATTTGTAATTGCAAAGCGGACATTGTAACTGTGGACTTTTTCCACACTCCACCACATGGTTGTACAAAGTCGATTTACGGTCAAATGACCTCCCGCATTGCTGGCACACAAATTCTTTCTGTTGTGTTGCAGGACTCACGGGGCCTGCAACAGGGATTTTTTGACATGTACAAAAAATACTGCTACTATACTACTAATATTACTACTACTAATAATTACTACTACTAATATTTTACTATGCGAAGAAAATAAAACCTGGTTACTCAGGAAGCTCTGGCATTTATTAATGAGAATTTGATATGAAAAATATTTAAATAATGACAGAAATGTATAGTTTAGTTTTAATTATTTAAAATTAATTTTAATTAATTAGTTTAATTAATTTTAATTTTATTAAGAGCTTGAAAACAGAGTTTTGTTGTATTTATCTTAGATTTTGCTTATCAAAATGGCTTGCAGTACATTATAAGGCAACATTAGTATACAAATTAGATTGAGTATTAAAAATTCAGTAAAAAAGCAATTTGTACAGTTTCAAACTAAAACCCTTACTGGGATTACATTGGTGAGCTTGGAGTAAATACTATATGCTGGAGAGTACTTAATGTGGAAATAAAAACTAAACCGGAACTAATTTTAAATGCAAAGCCAAATTCATAATTCAAAAACAAGGAGTAAGGTACTGTAATTTGTTTTTAAGTAAACTCACAAATGAACTTCATAAAAAAACACCAATCAATAAATACAGGAATCAAGTTTTTTTTTTAATAGTTTTTAACTGAGTAATCTAATTTTGATTCAAACTTCTTACCATGGGCGGGGCGGCGCCAGAGGGCCCAGGTGGAGGGCCGCGGTCGGGACGGGGCGGCGCTGGAGGGCCCCGGTGGAGGGCCGCGGCGGGGACGGGGCGGCGGTGGAGGGCCCCGGTGGAGGGCCGGGGCGGGGCGGTGATGGAGGGCCCCGGTGGAGGGCCGCGGCCAGGGCGGGGCGGCGCTGGAGGGCCCCGTAGGAGGGCCACGGCCAGGGTGGGGCGGCGCTGGAGGGCCCCGGTGGAGGGCCGCGGCCAGGGCGGGGCGGCGCTGGAGGGCCCCGGTGGAGGGCCGCGGCCAGGGTGGGGCGAGGCTGGAGGGCCCCGGTGGAGGGCCGGGGCGGGGCGGTGATGGAGGGCCCCGGTGGAGGGCCGCGGCCAGGGCGGGGTTGCGCTGGAGGGCCCCGGTGGAGGGCCGCGGCCAGGGTGGGGCGGCGCTGGAGGGCCCCGGTGGAGGGCCGCGGCCAGGGCGGGGCGGCGCTGGCGGGCCCCGGTGGAGGGCCGCGGCCAGGGCGGGGCGGCGCTGGAGTATTAAAAATTCAGAAAAAAGCAATTTGTACAGTTTCAAACTAAAACCCTTAATGGGATTACATTGGTGATCTTGGAGTAAATACTATATGCTGGAGAGTATTTAATGTGAAAATAAAAACTAAACCGGAACTAATTTTAAATGCAAAGCCAAATTCATAATTCAAAAGCAAGGAGTAAGGTACTGTAATTTGTTTTTAAGTAAACTCACAAATGAACTTCATAAAAAAACACCAATCAATAAATACAGGTATCAAGTTTTTTTTTAATAGTTTTTAACTGAGTAATCTAATTTTGATTCAAACTTCTTACCATGGGCGGGGCGGCGCCAGAGGGCCCAGGTGGAGGGCCGCGGTCGGGACGGGGCGGCGCTGGAGGGCCCCGGTGGAGGGCCGCGGCGGGGACAGGGCGGCGGTGGAGGGCCCCGGTGGAGGGCCGGGGCGGGGCGGTGATGGAGGGCCCCGGTGGAGGGCCGCGGCCAGGGCGGGGCGGCGCTGGAGGGCCCCGGTGGAGGGCCACGGCCAGGGTGGGGCGGCGCTGGAGGGCCCCGGTGGAGGGCCGCGGCCAGGGCGGGGCGGCGCTGGAGGGCCCCGGTGGAGGGCCGCGGCCAGGGCGGGGCGGCGCTGGAGTATTAAAAATTCAGAAAAAAGCAATTTGTACAGTTTCAAACTAAAACTCTTAATGGGATTACATTGGTGAGCTTGGAGTAAATACTATATGCTGGAGAGTATTTAATGTGAAAATAAAAACTAAACCGGAACTAATTTTAAATGCAAAGCCAAATTCATAATTCAAAAACAAGGAGTAAGGTACTGTAATTTGTTTTTAAGTAAACTCACAAATGAACTTCATAAAAAAACACCAATTATAAATACAGAAATCAAGTTTTTTTTTTAATAGTTTTTAACTGAGTAATCTAATTTTGATTCAAACTTCTTACCATGAGCGGGGCGGCGCCAGAGGGCCCAGGTGGAGGGCCGCGTTCGGGACGGGGCGGCGCTAAAGGGCCCCGGTGGAGGGCTGCGGCGGGGACGGGGCGGCGCTGGAGGGCCCCGGTGGAGGGCCGCGGCCAGGGCGGGGCGGCGCTGGAGGGCCCCGGTGGAGGGCCGCGGCCGGGACGGTGTGGCGACGGAAGGCCCCGGTGGAGGGCCGCGGCCGGGACGGGGTGGCGACGGAAGGCCCCGGTGGAGGGCCGCGGCCAGGGCGGGGCGGCGCTGGAGGGCCCCGGTGGAGGGCCGCGGCCAGGGTGGGGCGGCGCTGGAGGGCCCCGGTGGAGGGCCGGGGCGAGGCGGTGATGGAGGGCCCCGGTGGAGGGCCGCGGCCAGGGCGGGGTTGCGCTGGAGGGCCCCGGTGGAGGGCCGCGGCCAGGGTGGGGCGGCGCTGGAGGGCCCCGGTGGAGGGCCGCGGCCAGGGCGGGGCGGCGCTGGAGTATTAAAAATTCAGAAAAAAGCAATTTGTACAGTTTCAAACTAAAACCCTTAATGGGATTACATTGGTGATCTTGGAGTAAATACTATATGCTGGAGAGTATTTAATGTGAAAATAAAAACTAAACCGGAACTAATTTTAAATGCAAAGCCAAATTCATAATTCAAAAACAAGGAGTAAGGTACTGTAATTTGTTTTTAAGTAAACTCACAAATGAACTTCATAATAAAACACCAATTATAAATACAGAAATCAAGTTTTTTTTAATAGTTTTTAACTGAGTAATCTAATTTTGTTTCAAACTTCTTACCATGGGCGGGGCGGCGCTGGAGGGCCCCGGTGGAGGGCCGCGGCCGGGACGGGGCGGCACCGGAGAGCCCCGGTGGAGGGCCGCGGCTGGGGTGGGGCGGCGCCGGAGGGCCCCAGTGGAGGGCCGCGGCCAGGGCGGGGCGGCGCTGGAGGGCCCCGGTGGAGGGCCGCGGCCAGGGCGGGGCGGCGCTGGAGGGCCCCGGTGGAGGGCCGCGGCCAGGGCGGGGCGGCGCTGGAGGGCCCCGGTGGAGGGCCGCGGCCAGGGCGGGGCGGCGCTGGAGGGCCCCAGTGGAGGGCCGCGGCCGGGACGGGGCGGCACCGGAGAGCCCCGGTGGACACTTGGTGGTGGTTATGACACTTGAGATTGCCATTTCTGTGGCATTTGTAATTGCAAAGTGGACATTGTAACTGTGGACTTTTTCCACACTCCACCACATGGTTGTACAAAGTCGATTTACGTTCAAATGACCTCCCGCATTGCTGGCACACAAATTCTTTCTGTTGTGTTGCAGGACTCACGGGGCCTGCAACAGGGATTTTTTGACATGTACAAAAAATACTGCTACTATACTACTAATATTACTACTACTAATAATTACTACTACTAATATTTTACTATGCGAAGAAAATAAAACCTGGTTACTCAGGAAGCTCTGGCATTTATTAATGAGAATTTGATATGAAAAATATTTAAATAATGACAGAAATGTATAGTTTAGTTTTAATTATTTAAAATTAATTTTAATTAATTAGTTTAATTAATTTTAATTTTATTAAGAGCTTGAAAACAGAGTTTTGTTGTATTTATCTTAGATTTTGCTTATCAAAATGGCTTGCAGTACATTATAAGGCAACATTAGTATACAAATTAGATTGAGTATTAAAAATTCAGAAAAAAGCAATTTGTACAGTTTCAAACTAAAACCCTTTCTGGGATTACATTGGTGAGCTTGGAGTAAATACTATATGCTGGAGAGTATTTAATGTGGAAATAAAAACTAAACCGGAAATAATTTTAAATGCAAAGCCAAATTCATAATTCAAAAGCAAGGAGTAAGGTACTGTAATTTGTTTTTAAGTAAACTCACAAATGAACTTCATAAAAAAACACCAATCAATAAATACAGAAATCAAGTTTTTTTTTATAGTTTTTAACTGAGTAATCTAATTTTGATTCGAACTTCTTACCATGGGCGGGGCGGCGCCAGAGGGCCCAGGTGGAGGGCCGCGGTCGGGACGGGGCGGCGCTGGAGGGCCCCGGTGGAGGGCCGCGGCCGGGACGGGGCGGCGCTGGAGGGCCCTGGTGGAGGGCCGCGGCCAGGGCGGGGCGGCGCTGCAGGGCCCCGTTGGAGGGCCGCGGCCGGGACGGGGGTGGCGACGGAAGGCCCCGCTGGAGGGCCGCGGCCAGGGCGGGGCGGCGCTGGAGGGCCCCAGTGAAGGGCCACGGCCAGGGCGGGGCGGCGCTGGAGTATTAAAAATTCAGAAAAAAGCAATTTGTACAGTTTCAAACTAAAACCCTTAATGGGATTACATTGGTGAGCTTGGAGTAAATACTATATGCTGGAGAGTATTTAATGTGAAAATAAAAACTAAACCGGAACTAATTTTAAATGCAAAGCCAAATTCATAATTCAAAAACAAGGAGTAAGGTACTGTAATTTGTTTTTAAGTAAACTCACAAATGAACTTCATAAAAAAACACCAATTATAAATACAGAAATCAAGTTTTTTTTTAATAGTTTTTAACTGAGTAATCTAATTTTGTTTCAAACTTCTTACGATGGGCAGGGCGGCGCCAGAGGGCCCAGGTCGAGGGCCGCGGCCGGGGCGGGGCGGCGCTGGAGGGCCCCGGTGGAGGGCCGGGGTGGCGCGGCGCTGGAGGGCCCTGGTGGAGGGCGGCGGCCCGGACGGGGCGGCGCCAGAGGGCCCCGGTGGAGGGCCGCGGCCGGGACGGGGCGGCGCCAGAGGGCCCCGGTGGTTTTTATCTCACGCATCTTGATATTAATTTGTATATTTATTAGTAATTTATTTTTGGAATGTTTACCAAATGTATTTACTTTGTAAAATGGATTTTCCGTTAGTAAATAAATAAATAAATAAATATTACAGAACATGAAATGTGAATAGCAATCAAAGGTAGGCCTAGGTGTACCTAATACTTAAAATCCGTAATAAATATACTCTTTTAGTTGTTAGTAGTAAGTGAGTCCTCCTGTTCATTTAACCCACCAGCCGCCACTGAATCATATGTCATGTCGATTGTTCATGTGACACTTGAGATTGCCATTTCTGTGGCATTTGTAATTGCAAAGCGGACATTGTAACTGTGGACTTTTTCCACACTCCACCACATGGTTGTACAAAGTCGATTTACGGTCAAATTACCTCCCGCATTGCTGGCACACAAATTCTTTCTGTTGTGTTGCAGGACTCACGGGGCCTGCAACAGGGATTTTTTGACATGTACAAAAAATACTGCTACTATACTACTAATATTACTACTACTAATAATTACTACTACTAATATTTTACTATGCGAAGAAAATAGAACCTGGTTACTCAGGAAGCTCTGGCATTTATTAATGAGAATTTGATATGAAAAATATTTAAATAATGACAGAAATGTATAGTTTAGTTTTAATTATTTAAAATTAATTTTAATTAATTAGTTTAATTAATTTTAATTTTATTAAGAGCTTGAAAACAGAGATTTGTTGTATTTATCTTAGATTTTGCTTATCAAAATGGCTTGCAGTACATTATAAGGCAACATTAGTATACAAATTAGATTGAGTATTAAAAATTCAGAAAAAAGCAATTTGTACAGTTTCAAACTAAAACCCTTACTGGGATTACATTGGTGAGCTTGGAGTAAATACTATATGCAGGAGAGTACTTAATGTGGAAATAAAAACTAAACCGGAACTAATTTTAAATGCAAAGCCAAATTCATAATTCAAAAACAAGGAGTAAGGTACTGTAATTTGTTTTTAAGTAAACTCACAAATGAACTTACTAAAAAAACACCAATTATAAATACAGAAATCAAGTTTTTTTTAATAGTTTTTAACTGAGTAATCTAATTTTGTTTCAAACTTCTTACCATGGGCGGGGCGGCGCTGGAGGGCCCCGGTGGAGGGCCGCGGCCAGGACGGGGCGGCGCTGGAGGGCCCCGGTGGAGGGCCGCGGCCAGGGCGGGGCGGCGCCGGAGGGCCCCGGTGGAGGGCCGCGGCCAGGGCGGGGCGGCGCTGGAGTATTAAAAATTCAGAAACAAGCAATTTGTACAGTTTCAAACTAAAACCCTTAATGGGATTACATTGGTGAGCTTGGAGTAAATACTATATGCTGGAGAGTATTTAATGTTAAAATAAAAACTAAACCGGAACTAATTTTAAATGCAAAGCCAAATTCATAATTCAAAAACAAGGAGTAAGGTACTGTAATTTGTTTTTAAGTAAACTCACAAATGAACTTCATAAAAAAACACCAATTATAAATACAGAAATCAAGTTTTTTTTTTAAAGTTTTTATCTGAGTAATCTAATTTTGATTCAAACTTCTTACCATGGGCGGGGCGGCGCCAGAAGGCCCAGGTGGAGGGCCGCGGTCGGGACGGGGCGGCGCTGGAGGGCCCCGGTGGAGGGCCGCGGCGGGGACGGGGCTGCGCTGGAGGGCCCCGGTGGAGGGCCGCGGCCAGGGCGGGGCGGCGCTGGAGGGCCCCGGTGGAGGGCCGCGGCCGGGACGGGGTGGCGACGGAAGGCCCCGGTGGAGGGCCGCGGCCGGGACGGGGTGGCGACGGAAGGCCCCGGTGGTGGGCCGCGGCCAGGGCGGGGCGGCGCTGGAGGGCCCCGGTGGAGGGCCGCGGCCACGGTGGGGCGGCGCTGGAGGGCCCCGGTGGAGGGCCGCGGTCAGGGCGGGGCGGCGCCGGAGGGCCCCGTTGGAGGGCCGCGGCCAGGGTGGGGCGGCGCTAGAGGGCCCCGGTGGAGGGACGGGGCGGGGCGGTGATGGAGGGCCCCGGTGGAGGGCCGCGGCCAGGGCGGGGCGGCGCTGGAGGGCCCCGGTGGAGGGCCGCGGCCAGGACGGGGCGGCGCTGGAGGGCCCCGGTGGAGGGCCGCGGCCAGGGCGGGGCGGCGCCGGAGGGCCCCGGTGGAGGGCCGCGGCCAGGGCGGGGCGGCGCTGGAGTATTAAAAATTCAGAAACAAGCAATTTGTACAGTTTCAAACTAAAACCCTTAATGGGATTACATTGGTGAGCTTGGAGTAAATACTATATGCTGGAGAGTATTTAATGTGAAAATAAAAACTAAACCGGAACTAATTTGAAATGCAAAGCCAAATTCATAATTCAAAAACAAGGAGTAAGGTACTGTAATTTGTTTTTAAGTAAACTCACAAATGAACTTCATAAAAAAACACCAATCAATAAATACAGGAATCAAGTTTTTTTTTTAATAGTTTTTAACTGAGTAATCTAATTTTGATTCAAACTTCTTACCATGGGCGGGGCGGCGCCAGAGGGCCCAGGTGGAGGGCCGCGGTCGGGACGGGGCGGCGCTGGAGGGCCCCGGTGGAGGGCCGCGGTCGGGACGGGGCGGCGCTGGAGGGCCCCGGTGGAGGGCCGCGGTCGGGACGGGGCGGCGCTGGAGGGCCCCGGTGGAGGGCCGCGGCCGGGACGGGGCGGCGCTGGAGGGCCCCGGTGGAGGGCCGCGGTCGGGACGGGGCGGCGCTGGAGGGCCCCGGTGGAGGGCCGCGGCGGGGACGGGGCGGCACTGGAGGTCCCCGGTGGAGGGCCGCGGTCAGGGCGGGGCGGCGCCGGAGGGCCCCGTTGGAGGGCCGCGGCCAGGGTGGGGCGGCGCTGGAGGGCCCCGGTGGAGGGCCGCGGCCAGGGCGGGGCGGCGCTGGAGGGCCCCGGTGGAGGGCCGCGGCCAGGGCGGGGCGGCGCTGGAGTATTAAAAATTCAGAAAAAAGCAATTTGTACAGTTTCAAACTAAAACTCTTAATGGGATTACATTGGTGAGCTTGGAGTAAATACTATATGCTGGAGAATATTTAATGTGAAAATAAAAACTAAACCGGAACTAATTTTAAATGCAAAGCCAAATTCATAATTCAAAAACAAGGAGTAAGGTACTGTAATTTGTTTTTAAGTAAACTCACAAATGAACTTCATAAAAAAACACCAATTATAAATACAGAAATCAAGTTTTTTTTTTAATAGTTTTTAACTGAGTAATCTAATTTTGATTCAAACTTCTTACCATGGGCGGGGCGGCGCCAGAGGGCCCAGGTGGAGGGCCGCGTTCGGGACGGGGCGGCGCTAAAGGGCCCCGGTGGAGGGCTGCGGCGGGGACGGGGCGGCGCTGGAGGGCCCCGGTGGAGGGCCGCGGCCAGGGCGGGGCGGCGCTGGAGGGCCCCGGTGGAGGGCCGCGGCCGGGACGGGGTGGCGACGGAAGGCCCCGGTGGAGGGCCGCGGCCGGGACGGGGTGGCGACGGAAGGCCCCGGTGGAGGGCCGCGGCCAGGGCGGGGCGGCGACGGAAGGCCCCGGTGGAGGGCCGCGGCCAGGGCGGGGCGGCGCTGGAGTATTAAAAATTCAGAAAAAAGCAATTTGTACAGTTTCAAACTAAAACCCTTAATGGGATTACATTGGTGATCTTGGAGTAAATACTATATGCTGGAGAGTATTTAATGTGAAAATAAAAACTAAACCGGAACTAATTTTAAATGCAAAGCCAAATTCATAATTCAAAAACAAGGAGTAAGGTACTGTAATTTGTTTTTAAGTAAACTCACAAATGAACTTCATAATAAAACACCAATTATAAATACAGAAATCAAGTTTTTTTTTAATAGTTTTTAACTGAGTAATCTAATTTTGTTTCAAACTTCTTACCATGGGCGGGGCGGCGCTGGAGGGCCCCGGTGGAGGGCCGCGGCTGGGGTGGGGCGGCGCCGGAGGGCCCCAGTGGAGGGCCGCGGCCAGGGCGGGGCGGCGCTGGAGGGCCCCGGTGGAGGGCCGCGGCCAGGGCGGGGCGGCGCTGGAGGGCCGCGGCCAGGGCGGGGCGGCGCCGGAGGGCCCCAGTGGAGGGCCGCGGCCGGGGCGGGGCGGCGCTGGAGGGCCGCGGCCAGGGCGGGGCGGCGCTGGAGGGCCCCGGTGGAGAGCCGCGGCCGGTACGGGGCGGCGCTGGAGGGCCCCGCTGGAGGGCCGCGGCCAGGGCGGGGCGGCGCTGGAGGGCCCCAGTGAAGGGCCGGGGCGGGGCGGTGATGGAGGGCCCCAGTGGAGGGCCGCGGCCGGGACGGGGTGGCGACGGAAGGCCCCGGTGGAGGGCCGCGGCCGGGACGAGGTGGCGACGGAAGGCCCCGGTGGAGGGCCGCGGCCAGGGTGGGGCGGCGCTGGAGGGCCCCGGTGGAGGGCCGGGGTGGGGCGGCGCTGGAGGGCCCCGGTGGAGGGCGGCGGCCCGGACGGGGCGGCGCCAGAGGGCCCCGGTGGAGGGCCGTGGCCGGGACGGGGCGGCGCCAGAGGGCCCCGGTGGTTTTTATCTCACGCATCTTGATATTAGTTAGTATATTTATTAGTAATTTATTTTTGGAATGTTTACCAAATGTATTTACTTTGTAAAATGGATTTTCTGTCAGTAAATAAATAAATAAATAAATAAATATTACAGAACATGAAATGTGAATAGCAATCGAAGGTAGGCCTAGGTGTACCTAATACTTAAAATCCGTAATAAATATACTCTTTTAGTTGTTAGTAGTAAGTGAGTCCTCCTGTTCATTTAACCCACCAGCCGCCACTGAATCATATGTCATGTCGATTGTTCATGTGACACTTGAGATTGCCATTTCTGTGGCATTTGTAATTGCAAAGCGGACATTGTAACTGTGGACTTTTTCCACACTCCACCACATGGTTGTACAAAGTCGATTTACGGTCAAATTACCTCCCGCATTGCTGGCACACAAATTCTTTCTGTTGTGTTGCAGGACTCACGGGGCCTGCAACAGGGATTTTTTGACATGTACAAAAAATACTGCTACTATACTACTAATATTACTACTACTAATAATTACTACTACTAATATTTTACTATGCGAAGAAAATAGAACCTGGTTACTCAGGAAGCTCTGGCATTTATTAATGAGAATTTGATATGAAAAATATTTAAATAATGACAGAAATGTATAGTTTAGTTTTAATTATTTAAAATTAATTTTAATTAATTAGTTTAATTAATTTTAATTTTATTAAGAGCTTGAAAACAGAGATTTGTTGTATTTATCTTAGATTTTGCTTATCAAAATGGCTTGCAGTACATTATAAGGCAACATTAGTATACAAATTAGATTGAGTATTAAAAATTCAGAAAAAAGCAATTTGTACAGTTTCAAACTAAAACCCTTACTGGGATTACATTGGTGAGCTTGGAGTAAATACTATATGCAGGAGAGTACTTAATGTGGAAATAAAAACTAAACCGGAACTAATTTTAAATGCAAAGCCAAATTCATAATTCAAAAACAAGGAGTAAGGTACTGTAATTTGTTTTTAAGTAAACTCACAAATGAACTTCATAAAAAAACACCAATTATAAATACAGAAATCAAGTTTTTTTTAATAGTTTTTAACTGAGTAATCTAATTTTGTTTCAAACTTCTTACCATGGGCGGGGCGGCGCTGGAGGGCCCCGGTGGAGGGCCGCGGCCAGGACGGGGCGGCGCTGGAGGGCCCCGGTGGAGGGCCGCGGCCAGGGCGGGGCGGCGCCGGAGGGCCCCGGTGGAGGGCCGCGGCCAGGGCGGGGCGGCGCTGGAGTATTAAAAATTCAGAAACAAGCAATTTGTACAGTTTCAAACTAAAACCCTTAATGGGATTACATTGGTGAGCTTGGAGTAAATACTATATGCTGGAGAGTATTTAATGTGAAAATAAAAACTAAACCGGAACTAATTTTAAATGCAAAGCCAAATTCATAATTCAAAAACAAGGAGTAAGGTACTGTAATTTGTTTTTAAGTAAACTCACAAATGAACTTCATAAAAAAACACCAATTATAAATACAGAAATCAAGTTTTTTTTTTAAAGTTTTTATCTGAGTAATCTAATTTTGATTCAAACTTCTTACCATGGGCGGGGCGGCGCCAGAAGGCCCAGGTGGAGGGCCGCGGTCGGGACGGGGCGGCGCTGGAGGGCCCCGGTGGAGGGCCGCGGCGGGGACGGGGCTGCGCTGGAGGGCCCCGGTGGAGGGCCGCGGCCAGGGCGGGGCGGCGCTGGAGGGCCCCGGTGGAGGGCCGCGGCCGGGACGGGGTGGCGACGGAAGGCCCCGGTGGAGGGCCGCGGCCGGGACGGGGTGGCGACGGAAGGCCCCGGTGGTGGGCCGCGGCCAGGGCGGGGCGGCGCTGGAGGGCCCCGGTGGAGGGCCGCGGCCACGGTGGGGCGGCGCTGGAGGGCCCCGGTGGAGGGCCGCGGTCAGGGCGGGGCGGCGCCGGAGGGCCCCGTTGGAGGGCCGCGGCCAGGGTGGGGCGGCGCTAGAGGGCCCCGGTGGAGGGACGGGGCGGGGCGGTGATGGAGGGCCCCGGTGGAGGGCCGCGGCCAGGGCGGGGCGGCGCTGGAGGGCCCCGGTGGAGGGCCGCGGCCAGGGTGGGTTGGCGCTGGAGGGCCCCGTCGGAGAGCCGCGGCCAGGGCGGGGCGGCGCTGGAGGGCCCCGGTGGAGGGCCGGGGTGGGGCGGCGCTGGAGGGCCCCGGTGGAGGGCCGCGGTCGGGACGGGGCGGCGCTGGAGGGCCCCGGTGGAGGGCCGCGGCGGGGACGGGGCGGCACTGGAGGGCCCCGGTGGAGGGCCGCGGTCAGGGCGGGGCGGCGCCGGAGGGCCCCGTTGGAGGGCCGCGGCCAGGGTGGGGCGGCGCTGGAGGGCCCCGGTGGAGGGCCGCGGCCAGGGCGGGGCGGCGCTGGAGGGCCCCGGTGGAGGGCCGCGGCCAGGGCGGGGCGGCGCTGGAGTATTAAAAATTCAGAAAAAAGCAATTTGTACAGTTTCAAACTAAAACTCTTAATGGGATTACATTGGTGAGCTTGGAGTAAATACTATATGCTGGAGAATATTTAATGTGAAAATAAAAACTAAACCGGAACTAATTTTAAATGCAAAGCCAAATTCATAATTCAAAAACAAGGAGTAAGGTACTGTAATTTGTTTTTAAGTAAACTCACAAATGAACTTCATAAAAAAACACCAATTATAAATACAGAAATCAAGTTTTTTTTTAATAGTTTTTAACTGAGTAATCTAATTTTGATTCAAACTTCTTACCATGGGCGGGGCGGCGCCAGAGGGCCCAGGTGGAGGGCCGCGTTCGGGACGGGGCGGCGCTAAAGGGCCCCGGTGGAGGGCTGCGGCGGGGACGGGGCGGCGCTGGAGGGCCCCGGTGGAGGGCCGCGGCCAGGGCGGGGCGGCGCTGGAGGGCCCCGGTGGAGGGCCGCGGCCGGGACGGGGTGGCGACGGAAGGCCCCGGTGGAGGGCCGCGGCCGGGACGGGGTGGAGACGGAAGGCCCCGGTGGAGGGCCGCGACCAGGGCGGGGCGGCGCTGGAGGGCCCCGGTGGAGGGTTGGGCCAGGGTGGGGCGGCGCTGGAGGGCCCCGGTGGAGGGCCGGGGCGGGGCGGTGATGGAGGGCCCCGGTGGAGGGCCGCGGCCAGGGCGGGGTTGCGCTGGAGGGCCCCGGTGGAGGGCCGCGGCCAGGGTGGGGCGGCGCTGGAGGGCCCCGGTGGAGGGCCGCGGCCAGGGCGGGGCGGCACTGGAGGGCCCCGGTGGAGGGCCGCGGCCAGGGCGGGGCGGCGCTGGAGTATTAAAAATTCAGAAAAAAGCAATTTGTACAGTTTCAAACTAAAACCCTTAATGGGATTACATTGGTGATCTTGGAGTAAATACTATATGCTGGAGAGTATTTAATGTGAAAATAAAAACTAAACCGGAACTAATTTTAAATGCAAAGCCAAATTCATAATTCAAAAACAAGGAGTAAGGTACTGTAATTTTTTTTTTAAGTAAACTCACAAATGAACTTCATAATAAAACACCAATTATAAATACAGAAATCAAGTTTTTTTTTAATAGTTTTTAACTGAGTAATCTAATTTTGTTTCAAACTTCTTACCATGGGCGGGGCGGCGCTGGAGGGCCCCGGTGGAGGGCCGCGGCTGGGGTGGGGCGGCGCCGGAGGGCCCCAGTGGAGGGCCGCGGCCAGGGCGGGGCGGCGCTGGAGGGCCCCGGTGGAGGGCCGCGGCCAGGGCGGGGCGGCGCTAGAGGGCCGCGGCCAGGGCGGGGCGGCGCCGGAGGGCCCCAGTGCAGGGCCGCGGCCGGGGCGGGGTGGCGACAGAAGGCCTCGGTGGAGGGCCGCGGCCAGGGTGGGGCGGCGCTGGAGGGCCCCAGTGGAGGGCCGCGGCCAGGGCGGGGCGGCGCTGGAGGGCCCCGGTGGAGGGCCGCGGCCAGGGTGGGTTGGCGCTGGAGGGCCCCGTCGGAGGGCCGCGGCCAGGGCGGGGCGGCGCTGGAGGGCCCCGGTGGAGGGCCGGGGTGGGGCGGCGCTGGAGGGCCCCGGTGGAGGGCGGCGGCCCGGACGGGGCGGCGCCAGAGGGCCCCGGTGGAGGGCCGCGGCCGGGACGGGGCGGCGCCAGAGGGCCCCGGTGGTTTTTATCTCACGCATCTTGATATTAGTTAGTATATTTATTAGTAATTTATTTTTGGAATGTTTACCAAATGTATTTACTTTGTAAAATGGATTTTCCGTCAGTAAATAAATAAATAAATAAATATTACAGAACATGAAATGTGAATAGCAATCGAAGGTAGGCCTAGGTGTACCTAATACTTAAAATCCGTAATAAATATACTCTTTTAGTTGTAAGTAGTAAGTGAGTCCTCCTGTTCATTTAACCCACCAGCCGCCACTGAATCATATGTTATGTCGATTTTTTATGTGACACTTGAGATTGCCATTTCTGTGGCATTTGTAATTGCAAAGCGGACATTGTAACTGTGGACTTTTTCCACACTCCACCACATGGTTGTACAAAGTCGATTTACGGTCAAATGACCTCCCGCATTGCTGGCACACAAATTCTTTCTGTTGTGTTGCAGGACTCACGGGGCCTGCAACAGGGATTTTTTGACATGTACAAAAAATACTGCTACTATACTACTAATATTACTACTACTAATAATTACTACTACTAATATTTTACTATGCGAAGAAAATAAAACCTGGTTACTCAGGAAGCTCTGGCATTTATTAATGAGAATTTGATATTAAAAATATTTAAATAATGACAGAAATGTATAGTTTAGTTTTAATTATTTAAAATTAATTTTAATTAATTAGTTTAATTAATTTTAATTTTATTAAGAGCTTGAAAACAGAGTTTTGTTGTATTTATCTTAGATTTTGCTTATCAAAATGGCTTGCAGTACATTATAAGGCAACATTAGTATACAAATTAGATTGAGTATTAAAAATTCAGAAAAAAGCAATTTGTACAGTTTCAAACTAAAACCCTTACTGGGATTACATTGGTGAGCTTGGAGTAAATACTATATGCTGGAGAGTACTTAATGTGGAAATAAAAACTAAACCGGAACTAATTTTAAATGCAAAGCCAAATTCATAATTCAAAAACAAGGAGTAAGGTACTGTAATTTGTTTTTAAGTAAACTCACAAATGAACTTCATAAAAAAACACCAATCAATAAATACAGGAATCAAGTTTTTTTTTTAATAGTTTTTAACTGAGTAATCTAATTTTGATTCAAACTTCTTACCATGGGCGGGGCGGCGCCAGAGGGCCCAGGTGGAGGGCCGCGGTCGGGACGGGGCGGCGCTGGAGGGCCCCGGTGGAGGGCCGCGGTCGGGACGGGGCGGCGCTGGAGGGCCCCGGTGGAGGGCCGCGGTCGGGACGGGGCGGCGCTGGAGGGCCCCGGTGGAGGGCCGCGGCCGGGACGGGGCGGCGCTGGAGGGCCCCGGTGGAGGGCCGCGGTCGGGACGGGGCGGCGCTGGAGGGCCCCGGTGGAGGGCCGCGGCGGGGACGGGGCGGCACTGGAGGGCCCCGGTGGAGGGCCGCGGTCAGGGCGGGGCGGCGCCGGAGGGCCCCGTTGGAGGGCCGCGGCCAGGGTGGGGCGGCGCTGGAGGGCCCCGGTGGAGGGCCGCGGCCAGGGCGGGGCGGCGCTGGAGGGCCCCGGTGGAGGGCCGCGGCCAGGGCGGGGCGGCGCTGGAGTATTAAAAATTCAGAAAAAAGCTATTTGTACAGTTTCAAACTAAAACTCTTAATGGGATTACATTGGTGAGCTTGGAGTAAATACTATATGCTGGAGAATATTTAATGTGAAAATAAAAACTAAACCGGAACTAATTTTAAATGCAAAGCCAAATTCATAATTCAAAAACAAGGAGTAAGGTACTGTAATTTGTTTTTAAGTAAACTCACAAATGAACTTCATAAAAAAACACCAATTATAAATACAGAAATCAAGTTTTTTTTTTAATAGTTTTTAACTGAGTAATCTAATTTTGATTCAAACTTCTTACCATGGGCGGGGCGGAGCCAGAGGGCCCAGGTGGAGGGCCGCGTTCGGGACGGGGCGGCGCTAAAGGGCCCCGGTGGAGGGCTGCGGCGGGGACGGGGCGGCGCTGGAGGGCCCCGGTGGAGGGCCGCGGCCAGGGCGGGGCGGCGCTGGAGGGCCCCGGTGGAGGGCCGCGGCCGGGACGGGGTGGCGACGGAAGGCCCCGGTGGAGGGCCGCGGCCGGGACGGGGTGGCGACGGAAGGCCCCGGTGGAGGGCCGCGGCCAGGGCGGGGCGGCGCTGGAGTATTAAAAATTCAGAAAAAAGCAATTTGTACAGTTTCAAACTAAAACCCTTAATGGGATTACATTGGTGATCTTGGAGTAAATACTATATGCTGGAGAGTATTTAATGTGAAAATAAAAACTAAACCGGAACTAATTTTAAATGCAAAGCCAAATTCATAATTCAAAAACAAGGAGTAAGGTACTGTAATTTGTTTTTAAGTAAACTCACAAATGAACTTCATAATAAAACACCAATTATAAATACAGAAATCAAGTTTTTTTTTAATAGTTTTTAACTGAGTAATCTAATTTTGTTTCAAACTTCTTACCATGGGCGGGGCGGCGCCGGCGGGCCCCAGTGGAGGGCCGCGGCCAGGGCGGGGCGGCGCTGGAGGGCCCCGGTGGAGGGCCGCGGCCAGGGCGGGGCGGCGCTGGAGGGCCGCGGCCAGGGCGGGGCGGCGCCGGAGGGCCCCAGTGGAGGGCCGCGGCCGGGGCGGGGCGGCGCTGGAGGGCCGCGGCCAGGGCGGGGCGGCGCTGGAGGGCCGCGGCCGGGGCGGGGCGGCGCTGGAGGGCCCCGGTGGAGGGCCGCGGCCGGGACGGGGCGGCACCGGAGAGCCCCGGTGGAGGGCCGCGGCTGGGGTGGGGCGGCGCCGGAGGGCCCCAGTGGAGGGCCGCGGCCAGGGCGGGGCGGCGCTGGAGGGCCCCAGTGGAGGGCCGCGGCCAGGGCGGGGAGGCGCTGGAGGGCCGCGGCCAGGGCGGGGCGGCGCTGGAGGGCCGCGGCCAGGGCGGGGCGGCGCTGGAGGGCCCCAGTGGAGGGCCGCGGCCAGGGCGGGGAGGCGCTGGAGGGCCGCGGCCAGGGCGGGGCGGCGCTGGAGGGCCGCGGCCAGGGCGGGGCGGCGCCGGAGGGCCCGGTGGAGGGCCGCGGCCGGGGCGGGGCGGCGCCGGAGGGCCCCGGTGGAGGGCCGCGGCCGGGACGGGGCGGCACCGGAGAGCCCCGGTGGAGGGCCGCGGCCGGGACGGGGCGGCGCCGGAGGGCCCCAGTGGAGGGCCGCGGCCAGGGTGGGGCGGCGCTGGAGGGCCCCGGTGGAGGGCCGCGGCCAGGACGGGGCGGCGCTGGAGGGCCGCGGCCGGGACGGGGCGGCACCGGAGAGCCCCGGTGGACACTTGGTGGTGGTTATGACACTTGAGATTGCCATTTCTGTGGCATTTGTAATTGCAAAGTGGACATTGTAACTGTGGACTTTTTCCACACTCCACCACATGGTTGTACAAAGTCGATTTACGTTCAAATGACTTCCCGCATTGCTGGCACACAAATTCTTTCTGTTGTGTTGCAGGACTCACGGGGCCTGCAACATAGATTTTTGACATGTACAAAAAATACTGCTACTATACTACTAATATTACTACTACTAATAATTACTACTACTAATATTTTACTATGCGAAGAAAATAAAACCTGGTTACTCAGGAAGCTCTGGGATTTATTAATGAGAATTTGATATGAAAAATATTTAAATAATGACAGAAATGTATAGTTTAGTTTTAATTATTTAAAATTTATTTTAATTAATTAGTTTAATTAATTTTAATTTTATTAAGAGCTTGAAAACAGAGTTTTGTTGTATTTATCTTAGATTTTGCTTATCAAAATGGCTTGCAGTACATTTTAAGGCACCATTAGTATACAAATTAGATTGAGTATTAAAAATTCAGAAAAAAGCAATTTGTACAGTTTCAAACTAAAACCCTTACTGGGATTACATTGGTGAGCTTGGAGTAAATACTATATGCAGGAGAGTACTTAATGTGGAAATAAAAACTAAACCGGAACTAATTTTAAATGCAAAGCCAAATTCATAATTCAAAAACAAGGAGTAAGGTACTGTAATTTGTTTTTAAGTAAACTCACAAATGAACTTCATAAAAAAACACCAATTATAAATACAGAAATCAAGTTTTTTTTAATAGTTTTTAACTGAGTAATCTAATTTTGTTTCAAACTTCTTACCATGGGCGGGGCGGCGATGGAGGGCCCCGGTGGAGGGCCGCGGCCAGGACAGGGCGGCGCTGGAGGGCCCCGGTGGAGGGCCGCGGCCAGGGCGGGGCGGCGCCGGAGGGCCCCGGTGGAGGGCCGCGGCCGGGACGGGGTGGCAACAGAAGGCCTCGGTGGAGGGCCGCGGCCAGGGTGGGGCGGCGCTGGAGGGCCCCGGTGGAGGGCCGCGGCCAGGGCGGGGCGGCGCTGGAGTATTAAAAATTCAGAAACAAGCAATTTGTACAGTTTCAAACTAAAACCCTTAATGGGATTACATTGGTGAGCTTGGAGTAAATACTATATGCTGGAGAGTATTTAATGTGAAAATAAAAACTAAACCGGAACTAATTTTAAATGCAAAGCCAAATTCATAATTCAAAAACAAGGAGTAAGGTACTGTAATTTGTTTTTAAGTAAACTCACAAATGAACTTCATAAAAAAACACCAATTATAAATACAGAAATCAAGTTTTTTTTAATAGTTTTTAACTGAGTAATCTAATTTTGTTTCAAACTTCTTATCATGGGCGGGGCGGCGCTGGAGGGCCCCGTCGGAGGGCCGCGGCGGGGACGGGGCGGCGCTGGAGGGCCCCGGTGGAGAGCCGCGGCCGGGACGGGGTGGCGACGGAAGGCCCCGCTGGAGGGCCGCGGCCAGGGCGGGGCGGCGCTAGAGGTCCCCAGTGAAGGGCCGGGGCGGGGCGGTGATGGAGGGCCCCGGTGGAGGGCCGCGGCCGGGACGGGGTGGCGACGAAAGGCCCCGGTGGAGGGCCGCGGCCGGGACGAGGTGGCGACGGAAGGCCCCGCTGGAGGGCCGCGGCCGGGATGGGGCGGCGCTGGAGGGCCGCGGCCAGGACGGGGCGGCACCGGAGAGCCCCGGTGGAGGGCCGCGGCCGGGACGGGGGTGGCGACAGAAGGCCTCGGTGGAGGGCCGCGGCCAGGGTGGGGCGGCGCTGGAGGGCCCCAGTGGAGGGCCGCGGCCAGGGCGGGGCGGCGCTGGAGGGCCGCGGCCAGGGCGGGGCGGCGCCGGAGGGCCCCAGTGGAGGGCCGCGGCCGGGGCGGGGCGGCGCTGGAGGGCCGCGGCCAGGGCGGGGCGGCGCTGGAGGGCCGCGGCCGGGGCGGGGCGGCGCTGGAGGGCCCCGGTGGAGGGCCGCGGCCGGGACGGGGCGGCACCGGAGAGCCCCGGTGGAGGGCCGCGGCTGGGGTGGGGCGGCGCCGGAGGGCCCCAGTGGAGGGCCGCGGCCAGGGCGGGGCGGCGCTGGAGGGCCCCAGTGGAGGGCCGCGGCCAGGGCGGGGAGGCGCTGGAGGGCCGCGGCCAGGGCGGGGCGGCGCTGGAGGGCCGCGGCCAGGGCGGGGCGGCGCTGGAGGGCCCCAGTGGAGGGCCGCGGCCAGGGCGGGGAGGCGCTGGAGGGCCGCGGCCAGGGCGGGGCGGCGCTGGAGGGCCGCGGCCAGGGCGGGGCGGCGCCGGAGGGCCCGGTGGAGGGCCGCGGCCGGGGCGGGGCGGCGCCGGAGGGCCCCGGTGGAGGGCCGCGGCCGGGACGGGGCGGCACCGGAGAGCCCCGGTGGAGGGCCGCGGCCGGGACGGGGCGGCGCCGGAGGGCCCCAGTGGAGGGCCGCGGCCAGGGTGGGGCGGCGCTGGAGGGCCCCGGTGGAGGGCCGCGGCCAGGACGGGGCGGCGCTGGAGGGCCGCGGCCGGGACGGGGCGGCACCGGAGAGCCCCGGTGGACACTTGGTGGTGGTTATGACACTTGAGATTGCCATTTCTGTGGCATTTGTAATTGCAAAGTGGACATTGTAACTGTGGACTTTTTCCACACTCCACCACATGGTTGTACAAAGTCGATTTACGTTCAAATGACTTCCCGCATTGCTGGCACACAAATTCTTTCTGTTGTGTTGCAGGACTCACGGGGCCTGCAACATAGATTTTTGACATGTACAAAAAATACTGCTACTATACTACTAATATTACTACTACTAATAATTACTACTACTAATATTTTACTATGCGAAGAAAATAAAACCTGGTTACTCAGGAAGCTCTGGGATTTATTAATGAGAATTTGATATGAAAAATATTTAAATAATGACAGAAATGTATAGTTTAGTTTTAATTATTTAAAATTTATTTTAATTAATTAGTTTAATTAATTTTAATTTTATTAAGAGCTTGAAAACAGAGTTTTGTTGTATTTATCTTAGATTTTGCTTATCAAAATGGCTTGCAGTACATTTTAAGGCAACATTAGTATACAAATTAGATTGAGTATTAAAAATTCAGAAAAAAGCAATTTGTACAGTTTCAAACTAAAACCCTTACTGGGATTACATTGGTGAGCTTGGAGTAAATACTATATGCAGGAGAGTACTTAATGTGGAAATAAAAACTAAACCGGAACTAATTTTAAATGCAAAGCCAAATTCATAATTCAAAAACAAGGAGTAAGGTACTGTAATTTGTTTTTAAGTAAACTCACAAATGAACTTCATAAAAAAACACCAATTATAAATACAGAAATCAAGTTTTTTTTAATAGTTTTTAACTGAGTAATCTAATTTTGTTTCAAACTTCTTACCATGGGCGGGGCGGCGATGGAGGGCCCCGGTGGAGGGCCGCGGCCAGGACAGGGCGGCGCTGGAGGGCCCCGGTGGAGGGCCGCGGCCAGGGCGGGGCGGCGCCGGAGGGCCCCGGTGGAGGGCCGCGGCCGGGACGGGGTGGCAACAGAAGGCCTCGGTGGAGGGCCGCGGCCAGGGTGGGGCGGCGCTGGAGGGCCCCGGTGGAGGGCCGCGGCCAGGGCGGGGCGGCGCTGGAGTATTAAAAATTCAGAAACAAGCAATTTGTACAGTTTCAAACTAAAACCCTTAATGGGATTACATTGGTGAGCTTGGAGTAAATACTATATGCTGGAGAGTATTTAATGTGAAAATAAAAACTAAACCGGAACTAATTTTAAATGCAAAGCCAAATTCATAATTCAAAAACAAGGAGTAAGGTACTGTAATTTGTTTTTAAGTAAACTCACAAATGAACTTCATAAAAAAACACCAATTATAAATACAGAAATCAAGTTTTTTTTAATAGTTTTTAACTGAGTAATCTAATTTTGTTTCAAACTTCTTATCATGGGCGGGGCGGCGCTGGAGGGCCCCGTCGGAGGGCCGCGGCGGGGACGGGGCGGCGCTGGAGGGCCCCGGTGGAGAGCCGCGGCCGGGACGGGGTGGCGACGGAAGGCCCCGCTGGAGGGCCGCGGCCAGGGCGGGGCGGCGCTAGAGGTCCCCAGTGAAGGGCCGGGGCGGGGCGGTGATGGAGGGCCCCGGTGGAGGGCCGCGGCCGGGACGGGGTGGCGACGAAAGGCCCCGGTGGAGGGCCGCGGCCGGGACGAGGTGGCGACGGAAGGCCCCGCTGGAGGGCCGCGGCCGGGATGGGGCGGCGCTGGAGGGCCGCGGCCAGGACGGGGCGGCACCGGAGAGCCCCGGTGGAGGGCCGCGGCCGGGACGGGGTGGCGACAGAAGGCCTCGGTGGAGGGCCGCGGCCAGGGTGGGGCGGCGCTGGAGGGCCCCAGTGGAGGGCCGCGGCCAGGGCGGGGCGGCGCTGGAGGGCCCCGGTGGAGGGCCGCGGCCAGGGCGGGGCGGCGTTGGAGTATTAAAAATTCAGAAACAAGCAATTTGTACAGTTTCAAACTAAAACCCTTAATGGGATTACATTGGTGAGCTTGGAGTAAATACTATATGCTGGAGAGTATTTAATGTGAAAATAAAAACTAAACCGGAACTAATTTTAAATGCAAAGCCAAATTCATAATTCAAAAACAAGGAGTAAGGTACTGTAATTTGTTTTTAAGTAAACTCACAAATGAACTTCATAAAAAAACACCAATTATAAATACAGAAATCAAGTTTTTTTTTAATAGTTTTTATCTGAGTAATCTAATTTTGATTCAAACTTCTTACCATGGGCGGGGCGGCGCCAGAGGGCCCAGGTGGAGGGCCGCGGTCGGGACGGGGCGGCGCTGGAGGGCCCCGGTGGAGGGCCGCGGCCAGGGCGGGGCGGCACCGGAGAGCCCCGGTGGACACTTGGTGGTGGTTATGACACTTGAGATTGCCATTTCTGTGGCATTTGTAATTGCAAAGTGGACATTGTAACTGTGGACTTTTTCCACACTCCACCACATGGTTGTACAAAGTCGATTTACGTTCAAATGACCTCCCGCATTGCTGGCATACAAATTCTTTCTGTTGTGTTGCAGGACTCACGGGGCCTGCAACAGGGATTTTTTTACATGTACAAAAAATACTGCTACTATACTACTAATATTACTACTACTAATAATTACTACTACTAATATTTTACTATGCGAAGAAAATAAAACCTGGTTACTCAGGAAGCTCTGGCATTTATTAATGAGAATTTGATATGAAAAATATTTAAATAATGACAGAAATGTATAGTTTAGTTTTAATTATTTAAAATTAATTTTAATTAATTAGTTTAATTAATTTTAATTTTATTAAGAGCTTGAAAACAGAGTTTTGTTGTATTTATCTTAGATTTTGCTTATCAAAATGGCTTGCAGTACATTATAAGGCAACATTAGTATACAAATTAGATTGAGTATAAAAAATTCAGAAAAAAGCAATTTGTACAGTTTCAAACTAAAACCCTTACTGGGATTACATTGGTGAGCTTGGAGTAAATACTATATGCTGGAGAGTATTTAATGTGGAAATAAAAACTAAACCGGAAATAATTTTAAATGCAAAGCCAAATTCATAATTCAAAAGCAAGGAGTAAGGTACTGTAATTTGTTTTTAAGTAAACTCACAAATGAACTTCATAAAAAAACACCAATCAATAAATACAGAAATCAAGTTTTTTTTTATAGTTTTTAACTGAGTAAGCTAATTTTGATTCGAACTTCTTACCATGGGCGGGGCGGCGCCAGAGGGCCCAGGTGGAGGGCCGCGGTCGGGACGGGGCGGCGCTGGAGGGCCCCGGTGGAGGGCCGCGGCCGGGACGGGGCGGCGCTGGAGGGCCCTGGTGGAGGGCCGCGGCCAGGGCGGGGCGGCGCTGCAGGGCCCCGGTGGAGGGCCGCGGCCGGGACGGGGTGGCGACGGAAGGCCCCGCTGGAGGGCCGCGGCCAGGGCGGGGCGGCCCTGGAGGGCCCCAGTGAAGGGCCGGGGCGGGGCGGTGATGGAGGGCCCCGGTGGAGGGCCGCGGCCGGGACGAGGTGGCGACGGAAGGCCCCGCTGGAGGGCTGCGGCCAGGACGGGGCGGCACCGGAGAGCCCCGGTGGAGGGCCGCGGCCGGGACGGGGTGGCGACAGAAGGCCTCGGTGGAGGGCCGCGGCCAGGGTGGGGCGGCGCTGGAGGGCCCCGGTGGAGGGCCGCGGCCAGGGCGGGGCGGCGCTGGAGTATTAAAAATTCAGAAAAAAGCAATTTGTACAGTTTCAAACTAAAACCCTTAATGGGATTACATTGGTGATCTTGGAGTAAATACTATATGCTGGAGAGTATTTAATGTGAAAATAAAAACTAAACCGGAACTAATTTTAAATGCAAAGCCAAATTCATAATTCAAAAACAAGGAGTAAGGTACTGTAATTTGTTTTTAAGTAAACTCACAAATGAACTTCATAATAAAACACCAATTATAAATACAGAAATCAAGTTTTTTTTTAATAGTTTTTAACTGAGTAATCTAATTTTGTTTCAAACTTCTTACCATGGGCGGGGCGGCGCTGGAGGGCCCCGGTGGAGGGCCGCGGCCGGGACGGGGCGGCACCGGAGAGCCCCGGTGGAGGGCCGCGGCTGGGGTGGGGCGGCGCCGGAGGGCCCCAGTGGGGGGCCGCGGCCAGGGCGGGGCGGCGCTGGAGGGCCCCGGTGGAGGGCCGCGGCCAGGGCGGGGCGGCGCTGGAGGGCCGCGGCCAGGGCGGGGCGGCGCCGGAGGGCCCCAGTGGAGGGCCGCGGCCAGGGCGGGGCGGCGCCGGAGGGCCCCGGTAGAGGGCCGCGGCCGGGGCGGGGCGGCGCTGGAGGGCCCCGGTGGAGGGCCGCGGCCAGGGCGGGGCGGCGCTGGAGGGCCCCAGTGGAGGGCCGCGGCCAGGGCGGGGCGGCGCCGGAGGGCCCCGGTGGAGGGCCGCGGCCGGGGCGGGGCGGCGCTGGAGGGCCCCGGTGGAGGGCCGCGGCCGGGACGGGGCGGCACCGGAGAGCCCCGGTGGACACTTGGTGGTGGTTATGACACTTGAGATTGCCATTTCTGTGGCATTTGTAATTGCAAAGTGGACATTGTAACTGTGGACTTTTTCCACACTCCACCACATGGTTGTACAAAGTCGATTTACGTTCAAATGACCTCCCGCATTGCTGGCACACAAATTCTTTCTGTTGTGTTGCAGGACTCACGGGGCCTGCAACAGGGATTTTTTGACATGTACAAAAAATACTGCTACTATACTACTAATATTACTACTACTAATAATTACTACTACTAATATTTTACTATGCGAAGAAAATAAAACCTGGTTACTCAGGAAGCTCTGGCATTTATTAATGAGAATTTGATATGAAAAATATTTAAATAATGACAGAAATGTATAGTTTAGTTTTAATTATTTAAAATTTATTTTAATTAATTAGTTTAATTAATTTTAATTTTATTAAGAGCTTGAAAACAGAGTTTTGTTGTATTTATCTTAGATTTTGCTTATCAAAATGGCTTGCAGTACATTATAAGGCAACATTAGTATACAAATTAGATTGAGTATTAAAAATTCAGAAAAAAGCAAGTTTTTTTTAATAGTTTTTAACTGAGTAATCTAATTTTGTTTCAAACTTCTTACCATGGGCGGGGCGGCGCTGGAGGGCCCCGGTGGAGGGCCGCGGCGGGGACGGGGCGGCGCTGGAGGACCCCGGTGGAGAGCCGCGGCCGGGACGGGGTGGCGACGGAAGGCCCCGCTGGAGGGCCGCGGCCAGGGCGGGGCGGCGCTAGAGGGCCCTAGTGAAGGGCCGGGGCGGGGCGGTGATGGAGGGCCCCGGTGGAGGGCCGCGGCCGGGACGGGGTGGCGACGAAAGGCCCCGGTGGAGGGCCGCGGCCGGGACGAGGTGGCGACGGAAGGCCCCGCTGGAGGGCCGCGGCCGGGATGGGGCGGCGCTGGAGGGCCGCGGCCAGGACGGGGCGGCACCGGAGAGCCCCGGTGGAGGGCCGCGGCCGGGACGGGGTGGCGACAGAAGGCCTCGGTGGAGGGCCGCGGCCAGGGTGGGGCGGCGCTGGAGGGCCCCAGTGGAGGGCCGCGGCCAGGGCGGGGCGGCGCTGGAGGGCCCCGGTGGAGGGCCGCGGCCAGGGCGGGGCGGCGCTGGAGTATTAAAAATTCAGAAACAAGCAATTTGTACAGTTTCAAACTAAAACCCTTAATGGGATTACATTGGTGAGCTTGGAGTAAATACTATATGCTGGAGAGTATTTAATGTGAAAATAAAAACTAAACCGGAACTAATTTTAAATGCAAAGCCAAATTCATAATTCAAAAACAAGGAGTAAGGTACTGTAATTTGTTTTTAAGTAAACTCACAAATGAACTTCATAAAAAAACACCAATTATAAATACAGAAATCAAGTTTTTTTTAATAGTTTTTAACTGAGTAATCTAATTTTGTTTCAAACTTCTTATCATGGGCGGGGCGGCGCTGGAGGGCCCCGGTGGAGGGCCGCGGCCAGGGCGGGGCGGCGCTGGAGGGCCCCGGTGGAGGGCCGCGGCCAGGGCGGGGCGGCGCTGGAGGGCCCCGGTGGAGGGCCGCGGCCAGGGCGGGGCGGCGCTGGAGGGCCCCGGTGGAGGGCCCCGGCCAGGGCGGGGCGGCGCTGGAGGGCCCCGGTGGAGGGCCGCGGCCAGGGCGGGGCGGCGCTGGAGGGCCCCGGTGGAGGGCCGCGGCCAGGGCGGGGCGGCGCTGGAGGGCCCCGGTGGAGGGCCGCGGCCAGGGCGGGGCGGCGCTGGAGGGCCCCGGTGGAGGGCCGCGGCCAGGACGGGGCGGCGCTGGAGGGCCGCGGCCGGGACGGGGCGGCACCGGAGAGCCCCGGTGGACACTTGGTGGTGGTTATGACACTTGAGATTGCCATTTCTGTGGCATTTGTAATTGCAAAGTGGACATTGTAACTGTGGACTTTTTCCACACTCCACCACATGGTTGTACAAAGTCGATTTACGTTCAAATGACCTCCCGCATTGCTGGCACACAAATTCTTTCTGTTGTGTTGCAGGACTCACGGGGCCTGCAACATAGATTTTTGACATGTACAAAAAATACTGCTACTATACTACTAATATTACTACTACTAATAATTACTACTACTAATATTTTACTATGCGAAGAAAATAAAACCTGGTTACTCAGGAAGCTCTGGCATTTATTAATGAGAATTTGATATGAAAAATATTTAAATAATGACAGAAATGTATAGTTTAGTTTTAATTATTTAAAATTTATTTTAATTAATTAGTTTAATTAATTTTAATTTTATTAAGAGCTTGAAAACAGAGTTTTGTTGTATTTATCTTAGATTTTGCTTATCAAAATGGCTTGCAGTACATTATAAGGCAACATTAGTATACAAATTAGATTGAGTATTAAAAATTCAGAAAAAAGCAATTTGTACAGTTTCAAACTAAAACCCTTACTGGGATTACATTGGTGAGCTTGGAGTAAATACTATATGCAGGAGAGTACTTAATGTGGAAATAAAAACTAAACCGGAACTAATTTTAAATGCAAAGACAAATTCATAATTCAAAAACAAGGAGTAAGGTACTGTAATTTGTTTTTAAGTAAACTCACAAATGAACTTCATAAAAAAACACCAATTATAAATACAGAAATCAAGTTTTTTTTAATAGTTTTTAACTGAGTAATCTAATTTTGTTTCAAACTTCTTACCATGGGCGGGGCGGCGCTGGAGGGCCCCGGTGGAGGGCCGCGGCCAGGACAGGGCGGCGCTGGAGGGACCCGGTGGAGGGCCGCGGCCAGGGCGGGGCGGCGCCGGAGGGCCCCGGTGGAGGGCCGCGGCCGGGACGGGGTGGCGACAGAAGGCCTCGGTGGAGGGCCGCGGCCAGGGTGGGGCGGCGCTGGAGGGCCCCAGTGGAGGGCCGCGGCCAGGGCGGGGCGGCGCTGGAGGGCCCCGGTGGAGGGCCGCGGCCAGGGCGGGGCGGCGCTGGAGTATTAAAAATTCAGAAACAAGCAATTTGTACAGTTTCAAACTAAAACCCTTAATGGGATTACATTGGTGAGCTTGGAGTAAATACTATATGCTGGAGAGTATTTAATGTGAAAATAAAAACTAAACCGGAACTAATTTTAAATGCAAAGCCAAATTCATAATTCAAAAACAAGGAGTAAGGTACTGTAATTTGTTTTTAAGTAAACTCACAAATGAACTTCATAAAAAAACACCAATTATAAATACAGAAATCAAGTTTTTTTAATAGTTTTTAACTGAGTAATCTAATTTTGTTTCAAACTTCTTACCATGGGCGGGGCGGCGCTGGAGGGCCCCGGTGGAGGGCCGCGGCGGGGACGGGGCGGCGCTGGAGGGCCCCGGTGGAGAGCCGCGGCCGGGACGGGGTGGCGACGGAAGGCCCCGCTGGAGGGCCGCGGCCAGGGCGGGGCGGCGCTAGAGGGCCCCAGTGAAGGGCCGGGGCGGGGCGGTGATGGAGGGCCCCGGTGGAGGGCCGCGGCCGGGACGGGGTGGCGACGAAAGGCCCCGGTGGAGGGCCGCGGCCGGGACGAGGTGGCGACGGAAGGCCCCGCTGGAGGGCCGCGGCCGGGATGGGGCGGCGCTGGAGGGCCGCGGCCAGGACGGGGCGGCACCGGAGAGCCCCGGTGGAGGGCCGCGGCCGGGACGGGGGTGGCGACAGAAGGCCTCGGTGGAGGGCCGCGGCCAGGGTGGGGCGGCGCTGGAGGGCCCCAGTGGAGGGCCGCGGCCAGGGCGGGGCGGCGCTGGAGGGCCCCGGTGGAGGGCCGCGGCCAGGGCGGGGCGGCGCTGGAGTATTAAAAATTCAGAAACAAGCAATTTGTACAGTTTCAAACTAAAACCCTTGATGGGATTACATTGGTGAGCTTGGAGTAAATACTATATGCTGGAGAGTATTTAATGTGAAAATAAAAACTAAACCGGAACTAATTTTAAATGCAAAGCCAAATTCATAATTCAAAAACAAGGAGTAAGGTACTGTAATTTGTTTTTAAGTAAACTCACAAATGAACTTCATAAAAAAAACACCAATTATAAATACAGAAATCAAGTTTTTTTTAATAGTTTTTATCTGAGTAATCTAATTTTGATTCAAACTTCTTACCATGGGCGGGGCGGCGCCAGAGGGCCCAGGTGGAGGGCCGCGGTCGGGACGGGGCGGCGCTGGAGGGCCCCGGTGGAGGGCCGCGGCCAGGGCGGGGCGGCGCTGGAGGGCCCCGGTGGAGGGCCGCGGCCAGGGCGGGGCGGCGCTGGAGGGCCCCGGTGGAGGGCCGCGGCCAGGACGGGGCGGCGCTGGAGGGCCGCGGCCAGGGCGGGGCGGCGCTGGAGGGCCCCGGTGGAGGGCCCCGGCCAGGGCGGGGCGGCGCTGGAGGGCCCCGGTGGAGGGCCGCGGCCAGGGCGGGGCGGCGCTGGAGGGCCCCGGTGGAGGGCCGCGGCCAGGGCGGGGCGGCGCTGGAGGGCCCCGGTGGAGGGCCGCGGCCAGGGCGGGGCGGCGCTGGAGGGCCCCGGTGGAGGGCCGCGGCCAGGGCGGGGCGGCGCTGGAGGGCCCCGGTGGAGGGCCGCGGCCAGGGCGGGGCGGCGCTGGAGGGCCCCGGTGGAGGGCCGCGGCCAGGGCGGGGCGGCGCTGGAGGGCCCCGGTGGAGGGCCGCGGCCAGGACGGGGCGGCGCTGGAGGGCCGCGGCCGGGACGGGGCGGCACCGGAGAGCCCCGGTGGACACTTGGTGGTGGTTATGACACTTGAGATTGCCATTTCTGTGGCATTTGTAATTGCAAAGTGGACATTGTAACTGTGGACTTTTTCCACACTCCACCACATGGTTGTACAAAGTCGATTTACGTTCAAATGACCTCCCGCATTGCTGGCACACAAATTCTTTCTGTTGTGTTGCAGGACTCACGGGGCCTGCAACAGGGATTTTTTGACATGTACAAAAAATACTGCTACTATACTACTAATATTACTACTACTAATAATTACTACTACTAATATTTTACTATGCGAAGAAAATAAAACCTGGTTACTCAGGAAGCTCTGGCATTTATTAATGAGAATTTGATATGAAAAATATTTAAATAATGACAGAAATGTATAGTTTAGTTTTAATTATTTAAAATTAATTTTAATTAATTAGTTTAATTAATTTTAATTTTATTAAGAGCTTGAAAACAGAGTTTTGTTGTATTTATCTTAGATTTTGCTTATCAAAATGGCTTGCAGTACATTATAAGGCAACATTAGTATACAAATTAGATTGAGTATTAAAAATTCAGAAAAAAGCAATTTGTACAGTTTCAAACTAAAACCCTTACTGGGATTACATTGGTGAGCTTGGAGTAAATACTATATGCTGGAGAGTATTTAATGTGGAAATAAAAACTAAACCGGAAATAATTTTAAATGCAAAGCCAAATTCATAATTCAAAAGCAAGGAGTAAGGTACTGTAATTTGTTTTTAAGTAAACTCACAAATGAACTTCATAAAAAAACACCAATCAATAAATACAGAAATCAAGTTTTTTTTATAGTTTTTAACTGAGTAATCTAATTTTGATTCGATCTTCTTACCATGGGCGGGGCGGCGCCAGAGGGCCCAGGTGGAGGGCCGCGGTCGGGACGGGGCGGCGCTGGAGGGCCCCGGTGGAGGGCCGCGGCCGGGACGGGGCGGCGCTGGAGGGCCCTGGTGGAGGGCCGCGGCCAGGGCGGGGCGGCGCTGCAGGGCCCCGGTGGAGGGCCGCGGCCGGGACGGGGTGGCGACGGAAGGCCCCGCTGGAGGGCCGCGGCCAGGGCGGGGCGGCCCTGGAGGGCCCCAGTGAAGGGCCGGGGCGGGGCGGTGATGGAGGGCCCCGGTGGAGGGCCGCGGCCGGGACGGGGTGGCGACGGAAGGCCCCGGTGGAGGGCCGCGGCCGGGACGAGGTGGCGACGGAAGGCCCCGCTGGAGGGCCGCGGCCAGGACGGGGCGGCACCGGAGAGCCCCGGTGGAGGGCCGCGGCCGGGACGGGGTGGCGACAGAAGGCCTCGGTGGAGGGCCGCGGCCAGAGTGGGGCGGCGCTGGAGGGCCCCGGTGGAGGGCCGCGGCCAGGGCGGGGCGGCGCTGGAGTATTAAAAATTCAGAAAAAAGCAATTTGTACAGTTTCAAACTAAAACCCTTAATGGGATTACATTGGTGATCTTGGAGTAAATACTATATGCTGGAGAGTATTTAATGTGAAAATAAAAACTAAACCGGAACTAATTTTAAATGCAAAGCCAAATTCATAATTCAAAAACAAGGAGTAAGGTACTGTAATTTGTTTTTAAGTAAACTCACAAATGAACTTCATAATAAAACACCAATTATAAATACAGAAATCAAGTTTTTTTTTAATAGTTTTTAACTGAGTAATCTAATTTTGTTTCAAACTTCTTACCATGGGCGGGGCGGCGCTGGAGGGCCCCGGTGGAGGCCGCGGCCGGGACGGGGCGGCACCGGAGAGCCCCGGTGGAGGGCCGCGGCTGGGGTGGGGCGGCGCCGGAGGGCCCCAGTGGAGGGCCGCGGCCAGGGCGGGGCGGCGCTGGAGGGCCCCGGTGGAGGGCCGCGGCCAGGGCGGGGCGGCGCTGGAGGGCCGCGGCCAGGGCGGGGCGGCGCCGGAGGGCCCCAGTGGAGGGCCGCGGCCAGGGCGGGGCGGCGCCGGAGGGCCCCGGTGGAGGGCCGCGGCCGGGGCGGGGCGGCGCTGGAGGGCCCCGGTGGAGGGCCGCGGCCGGGACGGGGCGGCACCGGAGAGCCCCGGTGGAGGGCCGCGGCTGGGGTGGGGCGGCGCCGGAGGGCCCCAGTGGAGGGCCGCGGCCAGGGCGGGGCGGCGCTGGAGGGCCCCGGTGGAGGGCCGCGGCCAGGGCGGGGCGGCGCTGGAGGGCCCCGGTGGAGGGCCGCGGCCAGGGCGGGGCGGCGCTGGAGGGCCGCGGCCGGGACGGGGCGGCACCGGAGAGCCCCGGTGGACACTTGGTGGTGGTTATGACACTTGAGATTGCCATTTCTGTGGCATTTGTAATTGCAAAGTGGACATTGTAACTGTGGACTTTTTCCACACTCCACCACATGGTTGTACAAAGTCGATTTACGTTCAAATGACCTCCCGCATTGCTGGCACACAAATTCTTTCTGTTGTGTTGCAGGACTCACGGGGCCTGCAACATAGATTTTTGACATGTACAAAAAATACTGCTACTATACTACTAATATTACTACTACTAATAATTACTACTACTAATATTTTACTATGCGAAGAAAATAAAACCTGGTTACTCAGGAAGCTCTGGCATTTATTAATGAGAATTTGATATGAAAAATATTTAAATAATGACAGAAATGTATAGTTTAGTTTTAATTATTTAAAATTTATTTTAATTAATTAGTTTAATTAATTTTAATTTTATTAAGAGCTTGAAAACAGAGTTTTGTTGTATTTATCTTAGATTTTGCTTATCAAAATGGCTTGCAGTACATTATAAGGCAACATTAGTATACAAATTAGATTGAGTATTAAAAATTCAGAAAAAAGCAATTTGTACAGTTTCAAACTAAAACCCTTACTGGGATTACATTGGTGAGCTTGGAGTAAATACTATATGCAGGAGAGTACTTAATGTGGAAATAAAAACTAAACCGGAACTAATTTTAAATGCAAAGCCAAATTCATAATTCAAAAATAAGGAGTAAGGTACTGTAATTTGTTTTTAAGTAAACTCACAAATGAACTTCATAAAAAAACACCAATTATAAATACAGAAATCAAGTTTTTTTTAATAGTTTTTAACTGAGTAATCTAATTTTGTTTCAAACTTCTTACCATGGGCGGGGCGGCGCTGGAGGGCCCCGGTGGAGGGCCGCGGCCAGGACAGGGCGGCGCTGGAGGGCCCCGGTGGAGGGCCGCGGCCAGGGCGGGGCGGCGCCGGAGGGCCCCGGTGGAGGGCCGCGGCCGGGACGGGGTGGCGACAGAAGGCCTCGGTGGAGGGCCGCGGCCAGGGTGGGGCGGCGCTGGAGGGCCCCAGTGGAGGGCCGCGGCCAGGGCGGGGCGGCGCTGGAGGGCCCCGGTGGAGGGCCGCGGCCAGGGCGGGGCGGCGCTGGAGGGCCCCGGTGGAGGGCCGCGGCCAGGGCGGGGCGGCGCTGGAGGGCCCCGGTGGAGGGCCGCGGCCAGGGCGGGGCGGCGCTGGAGGGCCCCGGTGGAGGGCCGCGGCCAGGGTGGGGCGGCGCTGGAGGGCCCCGGTGGAGGGCCGCGGCCAGGGTGGGGCGGCGCTGGAGGGCCCCGGTGGAGGGCCGCGGCCAGGGCGGGGCGGAGCTGGAGGGCCCCGGTGGAGGGCCGCGGCCAGGGCGAGGCGGCACTGGAGTATTAAAAATTCAGAAACAAGCAATTTGTACAGTTTCATACTAAAACCCTTAATGGGATTACATTGGTGAGCTTGGAGTAAATACTATATGCTGGAGAGTATTTAATGTGAAAATAAAAACTAAACCGGAACTAATTTTAAATGCAAAGCCAAATTCATAATTCAAAAACAAGGAGTAAGGTACTGTAATTTGTTTTTAAGTAAACTCACAAATGAACTTCATAAAAAAACACCAATTATAGATACAGAAATCAAGTTTTTTTTTTAAAGTTTTTATCTGAGTAATCTAATTTTGATTCAAACTTCTTACCATGGGCGGGGCGGCGCCAGAAGGCCCAGGTGGAGGGCCGCGGTCGGGACGGGGCGGCGCTGGAGGGCCCCGGTGGAGGGCCGCGGCGGGGACGGGGCGGCGCTGGAGGGCCCCGGTGGAGAGCCGCGGCCGGGACGGGGTGGCGACGGAAGGCCCCGCTGGAGGGCCGCGGCCAGGGCGGGGCGGCGCTAGAGGGCCCCAGTGAAGGGCCGGGGCGGGGCGGTGATGGAGGGCCCCGGTGGAGGGCCGCGGCCGGGACGGGGTGGCGACGAAAGGCCCCGGTGGAGGGCCGCGGCCGGGACGAGGTGGCGACGGAAGGCCCCGCTGGAGGGCCGCGGCCGGGATGGGGCGGCGCTGGAGGGCCGCGGCCAGGACGGGGCGGCACCGGAGAGCCCCGGTGGAGGGCCGCGGCCGGGACGGGGGTGGCGACAGAAGGCCTCGGTGGAGGGCCGCGGCCAGGGTGGGGTGGCGCTGGAGGGCCCCAGTGGAGGGCCGCGGCCAGGGCGGGGCGGCGCTGGAGGGCCCCGGTGGAGGGCCGCGGCCAGGGCGGGGCGGCGCTGGAGTATTAAAAATTCAGAAACAAGCAATTTGTACAGTTTCAAACTAAAACCCTTAATGGGATTACATTGGTGAGCTTGGAGTAAATACTATATGCTGGTGAGTATTTAATGTGAAAATAAAAACTAAACCGGAACTAATTTTAAATGCAAAGCCAAATTCATAATTCAAAAACAAGGAGTAAGGTACTGTAATTTGTTTTTAAGTAAACTCACAAATGAACTTCATAAAAAAACACCAATTATAAATACAGAAATCAAGTTTTTTTTTAATAGTTTTTATCTGAGTAATCTAATTTTGATTCAAACTTCTTACCATGGGCGGGGGTGGCGCCAGAGGGCCCAGGTGGAGGGCCGCGGCCGGGGCAGGGCGGCGCTGGAGGGCCCCGGTGGAGGGCCGCGGTCGGGACGGGGCGGCGCTGGAGGGCCCCGGTGGAGGGCCGCGGCGGGGACGGGGCGGCGCTGGAGGGCCCCGTTGGAGGGCCGCGGCCAGGGCGGGGCGGCGCTGGAGGGCCCCGGTGGAGGGCCGCGGCCGGGACGGGGTGGCGACGGAAGGCCCCGGTGGAGGGCCGCGGCCGGGACGGGGGTGGTGACGGAAGGCCCCAGTGGAGGGCCGCGGCCAGGGCGGGGCGGCGCTGGAGGGCCCCGGTGGAGGGCCGCGGTCAGGGTGAGGCGGCGCCGGAGGGCCCCGTTGGAGGGCCGCGGCCAGGGTGGGGGCGGCGCTGGAGGGCCCCGGTGGAGGGCCGGGGCGGGGCGGTGATGGAGGGCCCCGGTGGAGGGCCGCGGCCAGGGCGGGGCGGCGCTGGAGGGCCCCGGTGGAGGGCCGCGGCCAGGGTGGGGCGGCGCCGGAGGGCCCCGTCGGAGGGCCGCGGCCAGGGCGGGGCGGCGCTGGAGGGCCCCGGTGGAGGGCCGCGGCCAGGGCGGGGCGGCGCTGGAGTATTAAAAATTCAGAAAAAAGCAATTTGTACAGTTTCAAACTAAAACCCTTAATGGGATTACATTGGTGAGCTTGGAGTAAATACTATATGCTGGAGAGTATTTAATGTGAAAATAAAAACTAAACCGGAACTACTTTTAAATGCAAAGCCAAATTCATAATTCAAAAACAAGGAGTAAGGTACTGTAATTTGTTTTTAAGTAAACTCACAAATGAACTTCATAATAAAACACCAATTATAAATACAGAAATCAAGTTTTTTTTTAATAGTTTTTAACTGAGTATTCTAATTTTGTTTCAAACTTCTTACCATGGGCGGGGCGGCGCTGGAGGGCCCCGTTGGAGGGCCGCGGCCGGGACGGGGCGGCACCGGAGAGCCCCGGTGGAGGGCCGCGGCTGGGGTGGGGCGGCGCCGGAGGGCCCCGATGGAGGGCCGCGGCCGGGACGGGGCGGCGCCAGAGGGCCCCGGTGGTTTTTATCTCACGCATCTTGATATTAGTTAGTATATTTATTAGTAATTTATTTTTGGAATGTTTACCAAATGTATTTACTTTGTAAAATGGATTTTCCGTCAGTAAATAAATAAATAAATAAATAAATAAATAAATAAATATTACAGAACATGAAATGTGAATAGCAATCGAAGGTAGGCCTAGGTGTACCTAATACTTAAAATCCGTAATAAATATCCTCTTTTAGTTGTTAGTAGTAAGTGAGTCCTCCTGTTCATTTAACCCACCAGCCGCCACTGAATCATATGTTATGTCGATTGTTCATGTGACACTTGAGATTGCCATTTCTGTGGCATTTGTAATTGCAAAGCGGACATTGTAACTGTGGACTTTTTCCACACTCCACCACATGGTTGTACAAAGTCGATTTACGGTCAAATGACCTCCCGCATTGCTGGCACACAAATTCTTTCTGTTGTGTTGCAGGACTCACGGGGCCTGCAACAGGGATTTTTTGACATGTACAAAAAATACTGCTACTATACTACTAATATTACTACTACTAATAATTACTACTACTAATATTTTACTATGCGAAGAAAATAGAACCTGGTTACTCAGGAAGCTCTGGCATTTATTAATGAGAATTTGATATGAAAAATATTTAAATAATGACAGAAATGTATAGTTTAGTTTTAATTATTTAAAATTAATTTTAATTAATTAGTTTAATTAATTTTAATTTTATTAAGAGCTTGAAAACAGAGTTTTGTTGTATTTATCTTAGATTTTGCTTATCAAAATGGCTTGCAGTACATTATAAGGCAACATTAGTATACAAATTAGATTGAGTATTAAAAATTCAGAAAAAAGCAATTTGTACAGTTTCAAACTAAAACCCTTACTGGGATTACATTGGTGAGCTTGGAGTAAATACTATATGCAGGAGAGTACTTAATGTGGAAATAAAAACTAAACCGGAACTAATTTTAAATGCAAAGCCAAATTCATAATTCAAAAACAAGGAGTAAGGTACTGTAATTTGTTTTTAAGTAAACTCACAAATGAACTTCATAAAAAAACACCAATTATAAATACAGAAATCAAGTTTTTTTTAATAGTTTTTAACTGAGTAATCTAATTTTGTTTCAAACTTCTTACCATGGGCGGGGCGGCGCTGGAGGGCCCCGGTGGAGGGCCGCGGCCAGGACAGGGCGGCGCTGGAGGGCCCTGGTGGAGGGCCGCGGCCAGGGCGGGGCGGCGCCGGAGGGCCCCGGTGGAGGGCCGCGGCCGGGACGGGGGTGGCGACAGAAGGCCTCGGTGGAGGGCCGCGGCCAGGGTGGGGCGGCGCTGGAGGGCCCCAGTGGAGGGCCGCGGCCAGGGCGGGGCGGCGCTGGAGGGCCCCGGTGGAGGGCCGCGGCCAGGGCGGGGCGGCGCTGGAGTATTAAAAATTCAGAAACAAGCAATTTGTACAGTTTCAAACTAAAACCCTTAATGGGATTACATTGGTGAGCTTGGAGTAAATACTATATACTGGAGAGTATTTAATGTGAAAATAAAAACTAAACCGGAACTAATTTTAAATGCAAAGCCAAATTCATAATTCAAAAACAAGGAGTAAGGTACTGTAATTTGTTTTTAAGTAAACTCACAAATGAACTTCATAAAAAACACCAATTATAAATACAGAAATCAAGTTTTTTTTTAAAGTTTTTATCTGAGTAATCTAATTTTGATTCAAACTTCTTACCATGGGCGGGGCGGCGCCAGAAGGCCCAGGTGGAGGGCCGCGGTCGGGACGGGGCGGCGCTGGAGGGCCCCGGTGGAGGGCCGCGGCGGGGACGGGGCGGCGCTGGAGGGCCCAGGTGGAGGGTCGCGGCCAGGGCGGGGCGGCGCTGGAGGGCCCCGGTGGAGGGCCGCGGCCGGGACGGGGTGGCGACGGAAGGCCCCGGTGGAGGGCCGCGGCCGGGACGGGGTGGCGACGGAAGGCCCCGGTGGTGGGCCGCGGCCAAGGTGGGGCGGCGCCGGAGGGCCCCAGTGAAGGGCCGGGGCGGGGCGGTGATGGAGGGCCCCGGTGGAGGGCCGCGGCCAGGGCGGAGCGGCACCGGAGAGCCCCGGTGGAGGGCCGCGGCTGGGGTGGGGCGGCGCCGGAGGGCCCCGGTGGAGGGCCGCGGCCAGGGCGGGGCGGCGCTGGAGGGCCGCGGCCGGGACGGGGCGGCGCTGGAGGGCCCCGGTGGAGGGCCGCGGCCGGGGCGGGGCGGTTCTGGAGGGCCCCAGTGGAGGGCCGCGGCCAGGGCGGGGCGGCGCTGGAGGGCCCCAGTGGAGGGCCGCGGCCAGGGCGGGGCGGCGCTGGAGGGCCGCGGCCAGGGCGGGGCGGCGCCGGAGGGCCCCGGTGGAGGGCCGCGGCCGGGGCGGGGCGGCGCTGGAGGGCCCCGGTGGAGGGCCGCGGTCAGGGTGGGGCGGCGCCGGAGGGCCCCGTCGGAGGGCCGCGGCCAGGGCGGGGCGGCGCTGGAGGGCCCCGGTGGAGGGCCGCGGCCAGGGTGGGGCGGCGCCGGAGGCCCCCGTCGGAGGGCCGCGGCCAGGGCGGGGCGGCGCTGGAGGGCCGCGGCCAGGGTGGGGCGGCGCTGGAGGGCCCCGGTGGAGGGCCGGGGCGGGGCGGTGATGGAGGGCCCCGGTGGAGGGCCGCGGCCAGGGCGGGGCGGCGCTGGAGGGCCCCGGTGGAGGGCCGCGGCCAGGGTGGGGCGGCGCCGGAGGGCCCCGTCGGAGGGCCGCGGCCAGGGCGGGGCGGCGCTGGAGGGCCCCGGTGGAGGGCCGCGGCCAGGGCGGGGCGGCGCTGGAGTATTAAAAATTCAGAAAAAAGCAATTTGTACAGTTTCAAACTAAAACCCTTAATGGGATTACATTGGTGAGCTTGGAGTAAATACTATATGCTGGAGAGTATTTAATGTGAAAATAAAAACTAAACCGGAACTACTTTTAAATGCAAAGCCAAATTCATAATTCAAAAACAAGGAGTAAGGTACTGTAATTTGTTTTTAAGTAAACTCACAAATGAACTTCATAATAAAACACCAATTATAAATACAGAAATCAAGTTTTTTTTTTAATAGTTTTTAACTGAGTAATCTAATTTTGTTTCAAACTTCTTACCATGGGCGGGGCGGCGCTGGAGGGCCCCGTTGGAGGGCCGCGGCCGGGACGGGGCGGCATCGGAGAGCCCCGGTCGAGGGCCGCGGCTGGGGTGGGGCGGCGCCGGAGGGCCCCGATGGAGGGCCGCGGCCGGGACGGGGCGGCGCCAGAGGGCCCCGGTGGTTTTTATCTCACGCATCTTGATATTAGTTAGTATATTTATTAGTAATTTATTTTTGGAATGTTTACCAAATGTATTTACTTTGTAAAATGGATTTTCCGTCAGTAAATAAATAAATAAATAAATAAATAAATAAATATTACAGAACATGAAATGTGAATAGCAATCGAAGGTAGGCCTAGGTGTACCTAATACTTAAAATCCGTAATAAATATACTCTTTTAGTTGTTAGTAGTAAGTGAGTCCTCCTGTTCATTTAACCCACCAGCCGCCACTGAATCATATGTTATGTCGATTGTTCATGTGACACTTGAGATTGCCATTTCTGTGGCATTTGTAATTGCAAAGCGGACATTGTAACTGTGGACTTTTTCCACACTCCACCACATGGTTGTACAAAGTCGATTTACGGTCAAATGACCTCCCGCATTGCTGGCACACAAATTCTTTCTGTTGTGTTGCAGGACTCACGGGGCCTGCAACAGGGATTTTTTGACATGTACAAAAAATACTGCTACTATACTACTAATATTACTACTACTAATAATTACTACTACTAATATTTTACTATGCGAAGAAAATAGAACCTGGTTACTCAGGAAGCTCTGGCATTTATTAATGAGAATTTGATATGAAAAATATTTAAATAATGACAGAAATGTATAGTTTAGTTTTAATTATTTAAAATTAATTTTAATTAATTAGTTTAATTAATTTTAATTTTATTAAGAGCTTGAAAACAGAGTTTTGTTGTATTTATCTTAGATTTTGCTTATCAAAATGGCTTGCAGTACATTATAAGGCAACATTAGTATACAAATTAGATTGAGTATTAAAAATTCAGAAAAAAGCAATTTGTACAGTTTCAAACTAAAACCCTTACTGGGATTACATTGGTGAGCTTGGAGTAAATACTATATGCAGGAGAGTACTTAATGTGGAAATAAAAACTAAACCGGAACTAATTTTAAATGCAAAGCCAAATTCATAATTCAAAAACAAGGAGTAAGGTACTGTAATTTGTTTTTAAGTAAACTCACAAATGAACTTCATAAAAAAACACCAATTATAAATACAGAAATCAAGTTTTTTTTAATAGTTTTTAACTGAGTAATCTAATTTTGTTTCAAACTTCTTACCATGGGCGGGGCGGCGCTGGAGGGCCCCGGTGGAGGGCCGCGGCCAGGACAGGGCGGCGCTGGAGGGCCCCGGTGGAGGGCCGCGGCCAGGGCGGGGCGGCGCCGGAGGGCCCCGGTGGAGGGCCGCGGCCGGGACGGGGTGGCGACAGAAGGCCTCGGTGGAGGGCCGCGGCCAGGGTGGGGCGGCGCTGGAGGGCCCCAGTGGAGGGCCGCGGCCAGGGCGGGGCGGCGCTGGAAGGCCCCGGTGGAGGGCCGCGGCCAGGGCGGGGCGGCGCTGGAGTATTAAAAATCCAGAAACAAGCAATTTGTACAGTTTCAAACTAAAACCCTTAATGGGATTACATTGGTGAGCTTGGAGTAAATACTATATACTGGAGAGTATTTAATGTGAAAATAAAAACTAAACCGGAACTAATTTTAAATGCAAAGCCAAATTCATAATTCAAAAACAAGGAGTAAGGTACTGTAATTTGTTTTTAAGTAAACTCACAAATGAACTTCATAAAAAACACCAATTATAAATACAGAAATCAAGTTTTTTTTAAAGTTTTTATCTGAGTAATCTAATTTTGATTCAAACTTCTTACCATGGGTGGGGCGGCGCCAGAGGGCCCAGGAGGAGGGCCGCGGCTGGGGTGGGGCGGCGCCGGAGGGCCCCGGTGGAGGGCCGCGGCCAGGGCGGGGCGGCGCTGGAGGGCCGCGGCCGGGACGGGGCGGCGCTGGAGGGCCCCGGTGGAGGGCCGCGGCCGGGGCGGGGCGGTTCTGGAGGGCCCCAGTGGAGGGCCGCGGCCAGGGCGGGGCGGCGCTGGAGGGCCCCAGTGGAGGGCCGCGGCCAGGGCGGGGCGGCGCTGGAGGGCCGCGGCCAGGGCGGGGGCGGCGCCGGAGGGCCCCGGTGGAGGGCCGCGGCCGGGGCGGGGCGGCGCTGGAGGGCCCCGGTGGAGGGCCGCGGCCAGGGCGGGGCGGCGCTGGAGGGCCGCGGCCGGGACGGGGCGGCACCGGAGAGCCCCGGTGGACACTTGGTGGTGGTTATGACACTTGAGATTGCCATTTCTGTGGCATTTGTAATTGCAAAGTGGACATTGTAACTGTGGACTTTTTCCACACTCCACCACATGGTTGTACAAAGTCGATTTACGTTCAAATGACCTCCCGCATTGCTGGCACACAAATTCTTTCTGTTGTGTTGCAGGACTCACGGGGCCTGCAACATAGATTTTTGACATGTACAAAAAATACTGCTACTATACTACTAATATTACTACTACTAATAATTACTACTACTAATATTTTACTATGCGAAGAAAATAAAACCTGGTTACTCAGGAAGCTCTGGCATTTATTAATGAGAATTTGATATGAAAAATATTTAAATAATGACAGAAATGTATAGTTTAGTTTTAATTATTTAAAATTTATTTTAATTAATTAGTTTAATTAATTTTAATTTTATTAAGAGCTTGAAAACAGAGTTTTGTTGTATTTATCTTAGATTTTGCTTATCAAAATGGCTTGCAGTACATTATAAGGCAACATTAGTATACAAATTAGATTGAGTATTAAAAATTCAGAAAAAAGCAATTTGTACAGTTTCAAACTAAAACCCTTACTGGGATTACATTGGTGAGCTTGGAGTAAATACTATATGCAGGAGAGTACTTAATGTGGAAATAAAAACTAAACCGGAACTAATTTTAAATGCAAAGCCAAATTCATAATTCAAAAACAAGGAGTAAGGTACTGTAATTTGTTTTTAAGTAAACTCACAAATGAACTTCATAAAAAAACACCAATTATAAATACAGAAATCAAGTTTTTTTTAATAGTTTTTAACTGAGTAATCTAATTTTGTTTCAAACTTCTTACCATGGGCGGGGCGGCGCTGGAGGGCCCCGGTGGAGGGCCGCGGCCAGACAGGGCGGCGCTGGAGGGCCCCGGTGGAGGGCCGCGGCCAGGGCGGGGCGGCGCCGGAGGGCCCCGGTGGAGGGCCGCGGCCGGGACGGGGTGGCGACAGAAGGCCTCGGTGGAGGGCCGCGGCCAGGGTGGGGCGGCGCTGGAGGGCCCCAGTGGAGGGCCGCGGCCAGGGCGCGGCGGCGCTGGAGGGCCCCGGTGGAGGGCCGCGGCCAGGGCGGGGCGGCGCTGGAGTATTAAAAATTCAGAAACAAGCAATTTGTACAGTTTCAAACTAAAACCCTTAATGGGATTACATTGGTGAGCTTGGAGTAAATACTATATGCTGGAGAGTATTTAATGTGAAAATAAAAACTAAACCGGAACTAATTTTAAATGCAAAGCCAAATTCATAATTCAAAAACAAGGAGTAAGGTACTGTAATTTGTTTTTAAGTAAACTCACAAATGAACTTCATAAAAAAACACCAATTATAAATACAGAAATCAAGTTTTTTTTTTAAAGTTTTTATCTGAGTAATCTAATTTTGATTCAAACTTCTTACCATGGGCGGGGCGGCGCCAGAAGGCCCAGGTGGAGGGCCGCGGTCGGGACGGGGCGGCGCTGGAGGGCCCCGGTGGAGGGCCGCGGCGGGGACGGGGCGGCGCTGGAGGGCCCCGGTGGAGAGCCGCGGCCGGGACGGGGTGGCGACGGAAGGCCCCGCTGGAGGGCCGCGGCCAGGGCGGGGCGGCGCTAGAGGGCCCCAGTGAAGGGCCGGGGCGGGACGGTGATGGAGGGCCCCGGTGGAGGGCCGCGGCCGGGACGGGGTGGCGACGAAAGGCCCCGGTGGAGGGCCGCGGCCGGGACGAGGTGGCGACGGAAGGCCCCGCTGGAGGGCCGCGGCCGGGATGGGGCGGCGCTGGAGGGCCGCGGCCAGGACGGGGCGGCACCGGAGAGCCCCGGTGGAGGGCCGCGGCCGGGACGGGGTGGCGACAGAAGGCCTCGGTGGAGGGCCGCGGCCAGGGTGGGGCGGCGCTGGAGGGCCCCAGTGGAGGGCCGCGGCCAGGGCGGGGCGGCGCTGGAGGGCCCCGGTGGAGGGCCGCGGCCAGGGCGGGGCGGCGCTGGAGTATTAAAAATTCAGAAACAAGCAATTTGTACAGTTTCAAACTAAAACCCTTAATGGGATTACATTGGTGTGCTTGGAGTAAATACTATATGCTGGAGAGTATTTAATGTGAAAATAAAAACTAAACCGGAACTAATTTTAAATGCAAAGCCAAATTCATAATTCAAAAACAAGGAGTAAGGTACTGTAATTTGTTTTTAAGTAAACTCACAAATGAACTTCATAAAAAAACACCAATTATAAATACAGAAATCAAGTTTTTTTTTTAATAGTTTTTATCTGAGTAATCTAATTTTGATTCAAACTTCTTACCGTGGGCGGGGTGGCGCCAGAGGGCCCAGGTGGAGGGCCGCGGTCGGGACGGGGCGGCGCTGGAGGGCCCCGGTGGAGGGCCGCGGCGGGGACGGGGCGGCGCTGGAGGGCCCCGGTGGAGGGCCGCGGCCAGGGCGGGGCGGCGCTGGAGGGCCCCGGTGGAGGGCCGCGGCCGGGACGGGGTGGCGACGGAAGGCCCCGGTGGAGGGCCGCGGCCGGGAAGGGGTGGTAACGGAAGGCCCCGGTGGAGGGCCGCGGCCAGGGCGGGGCGGCGCTGGAGGGCCCCGGTGGAGGGCCGCGGCCAGGGCGGGGCGGCGCTGGAGGGCCCCGGTGGAGGGCCGCGGTCAGGGTGGGGCGGCGCCGGAGGGCCCCGTTGGAGGGCCGCGGCCAGGGTGGGGCGGCGCTGGAGGGCCCCGGTGGAGGGCCGGGGCGGGGCGATGATGGAGGGCCCCGGTGGAGGGCCGCAGCCAGGGGGGGGCGGCGCTGGAGGGCCCCGGTGGAGGGCCGCGGCCAGGGTGGGGCGGCGCTGGAGGGCCCCGTCGGAGGGCCGCGGCCAGGGCAGGGCGGCGCTGGAGGGCCCCGGTGGAGGGCCGCGGCCAGGGCGGGGCGGCGCTGGAGTATTAAAAATTCAGAAAAAAGCAATTTGTACAGTTTCAAACTAAAACCCTTAATGGGATTACATTGGTGAGCTTGGAGTAAATACTATATGCTGGAGAGTATTTAATGTGAAAATAAAAACTAAACCGGAACTAATTTTAAATGCAAAGCCAAATTCATAATTCAAAAACAAGGAGTAAGGTACTGTAATTTGTTTTTAAGTAAACTCACAAATGAACTTCATAATAAAACACCAATTATAAATACAGAAATCAAGTTTTTTTTTAATAGTTTTTAACTGAGTAATCTAATTTTGTTTCAAACTTCTTACCATGGGCGGGGCGGCGCTGGAGGGCCCCGTTGGAGGGCCGCGGCCGGGACGGGGCGGCATCGGAGAGCCCCGGTCGAGGGCCGCGGCTGGGGTGGGGCGGCGCCGGAGGGCCCCGATGGAGGGCCGCGGCCGGGACGGGGCGGCGCCAGAGGGCCCCGGTGGTTTTTATCTCACGCATCTTGATATTAGTTAGTATATTTATTAGTAATTTATTTTTGGAATGTTTACCAAATGTATTTACTTTGTAAAATGGATTTTCCGTCAGTAAATAAATAAATAAATAAATAAATAAATAAATAAATAAATATTACAGAACATGAAATGTGAATAGCAATCGAAGGTAGGCCTAGGTGTACCTAATACTTAAAATCCGTAATAAATATACTCTTTTAGTTGTTAGTAGTAAGTGAGTCCTCCTGTTCATTTAACCCACCAGCCGCCACTGAATCATATGTTATGTCGATTGTTCATGTGACACTTGAGATTGCCATTTCTGTGGCATTTGTAATTGCAAAGCGGACATTGTAACTGTGGACTTTTTCCACACTCCACCACATGGTTGTACAAAGTCGATTTACGGTCAAATGACCTCCCGCATTGCTGGCACACAAATTCTTTCTGTTGTGTTGCAGGACTCACGGGGCCTGCAACAGGGATTTTTTGACATGTACAAAAAATACTGCTACTATACTACTAATATTACTACTACTAATAATTACTACTACTAATATTTTACTATGCGAAGAAAATAGAACCTGGTTACTCAGGAAGCTCTGGCATTTATTAATGAGAATTTGATATGAAAAATATTTAAATAATGACAGAAATGTATAGTTTAGTTTTAATTATTTAAAATTAATTTTAATTAATTAGTTTAATTAATTTTAATTTTATTAAGAGCTTGAAAACAGAGTTTTGTTGTATTTATCTTAGATTTTGCTTATCAAAATGGCTTGCAGTACATTATAAGGCAACATTAGTATACAAATTAGATTGAGTATTAAAAATTCAGAAAAAAGCAATTTGTACAGTTTCAAACTAAAACCCTTACTGGGATTACATTGGTGAGCTTGGAGTAAATACTATATGCAGGAGAGTACTTAATGTGGAAATAAAAACTAAACCGGAACTAATTTTAAATGCAAAGCCAAATTCATAATTCAAAAACAAGGAGTAAGGTACTGTAATTTGTTTTTAAGTAAACTCACAAATGAACTTCATAAAAAAACACCAATTATAAATACAGAAATCAAGTTTTTTTTAATAGTTTTTAACTGAATAATCTAATTTTGTTTCAAACTTCTTACCATGGGCGGGGCGGCGCTGGAGGGCCCCGGTGGAGGGCCGCGGCCAGGACAGGGCGGCGCTGGAGGGCCCCGGTGGAGGGCCGCGGCCAGGGCGGGGCGGCGCCGGAGGGCCCCGGTGGAGGGCCGCGGCCGGGACGGGGTGGCGACAGAAGGCCTCGGTGGAGGGCCGCGGCCAGGGTGAGGCGGCGCTGGAGGGCCCCAGTGGAGGGCCGCGGCCAGGGCGGGGCGGCGCTGGAGGGCCCCGGTGGAGGGCCGCGGCCAGGGCGGGGCGGCGCTGGAGTATTAAAAATTCAGAAACAAGCAATTTGTACAGTGTCAAACTAAAACCCTTAATGGGATTACATTGGTGAGCTTGGAGTAAATACTATATGCTGGAGAGTATTTAATGTGAAAATAAAAACTAAACCGGAACTAATTTTAAATGCAAAGCCAAATTCATAATTCAAAAACAAGGAGTAAGGTACTGTAATTTGTTTTTAAGTAAACTCACAAATGAACTTCATAAAAAATACCAATTATAAATACAGAAATCAAGTTTTTTTTAAAGTTTTTATCTGAGTAATCTAATTTTGATTCAAACTTCTTACCATGGGCGGGGCGGCGCCAGAAGGCCCAGGTGGAGGGCCGCGGTCGGGACGGGGCGGCGCTGGAGGGCCCCGGTGGAGGGCCGCGGCGGGGACGGGGCGGCGCTGGAGGGCCCCGGTGGAGGGCCGCGGCCAGGGCGGGGCGGCGCTGGAGGGCCCCGGTGGAGGGCCGCGGCCGGGACGGGGTTTCGACGGAAGGCCCCGGTGGAGGGCCGCGGCCGGGACGGGGTGGCGACGGAAGGCCCCGGTGGTGGGCCGCGGCCAGGGTGGGGCGGCGCCGGAGGGCCCCAGTGAAGGGCCGGGGCGGGGCGGTGATGGAGGGCCCCGGTGGAGGGCCGCGGCCGGGACGGGGTGGCGACGGAAGGCCCCGGTGGAGGGCCGCGGCCAGGGCGGGGCGGCACCGGAGAGCCCCGGTGGAGGGCCGCGGCTGGGGTGGGGCGGCGCCGGAGGGCCCCGGTGGAGGGCCGCGGCCAGGGCGGGGCGGCGCTGGAGGGCCCCGGTGAAGGGCGGCGGCCCGGACGGGGCGGCGCCAGAGGGCCCCGGTGGTTTTTATCTCACGCATCTTGAAATTAGTTAGTATATTTATTAGTAATTTATTTTTGGAATGTTTACCAAATGTATTTACTTTGTAAAATGGATTTTCCGTCAGTAAATAAATAAATAAATAAATATTACAGAACATGAAATGTGAATAGCAATCGAAGGTAGGCCTAGGTGTACCTAATACTTAAAATCCGTAATAAATATACTCTTTTAGTTGTTAGTAGTAAGTGAGTCCTCCTGTTCATTTAACCCACCAGCCGCCACTGAATCATATGTTATGTCGATTGTTCATGTGACACTTGAGATTGCCATTTCTGTGGCATTTGTAATTGCAAAGCGGACATTGTAACTGTGGACTTTTTCCACACTCCACCACATGGTTGTACAAAGTCGTTTTACGGTCAAATGACCTCCCGCATTGCTGGCACACAAATTCTTTCTGTTGTGTTGCAGGACTCACGGGGCCTGCAACAGGGATTTTTTGACATGTACAAAAAATACTGCTACTATACTACTAATATTACTACTACTAATAATTACTACTACTAATATTTTACTATGCGAAGAAAATAAAACCTGGTTACTCAGGAAGCTCTGGCATTTTTTAATGAGAATTTGATATGAAAAATATTTAAATAATGACAGAAATGTATAGTTTAGTTTTAATTATTTAAAATTAATTTTAATTAATTAGTTTAATTAATTTTAATTTTATTAAGAGCTTGAAAACAGAGTTTTGTTGTATTTATCTTAGATTTTGCTTATCTAAATGGCTTGCAGTACATTATAAAGCAACATTAGTATACAAATTAGATTGAGTATTAAAAATTCAGAAAAAAGCAATTTGTACAGTTTCAAACTAAAACCCTTACTGGGATTACATTGGTGAGCTTGGAGTAAATACTATATGCTGGAGAGTACTCAATGAGGAAATAAAAACTAAACCGGAACTAATTTTAAATGCAAAGCCAAATTCATAATTCAAAAACAAGGAGTAAGGTACTGTAATTTGTTTTTAAGTAAACTCACAAATGAACTTCATAAAAAACACCAATTATAAATACAGAAATCAAGTTTTTTTTTAATAGTTTTTAACTGAGTAATCTAATTTTGATTCAAACTTCTTACCATGGGCGGGGCAGCGCTGGAGGGCCCCGGTGGAGGGCCGCGGCCGGGACGGGGCGGCGCTGGAGGGCCCCGATGGAGGGCCGCGGCCAGGGCGGGGCGGCGCTGGAGGGCCCCGGTGGAGGGCCGCGGCCGGGACGGGGTGGCGACGGAAGGCCCCGGTGGAGGGCCGCGGCCGGGACGGGGTGGCGACGGAAGGCCCCGGTGGAGGGCCGCGGCCAGGGCGGGGCGGCGCTGGAGGGCCCCGGTGGAGGGCCGCGGTCAGGGCGGGGCGGCGCCGGAGGGCCCCGGTGGAGGGCCGCGGCCAGGGCGGGGCGGCGCTGGAGTATTAAAAATTCAGAAACAAGCAATTTGTACAGTGTCAAACTAAAACCCTTAATGGGATTACATTGGTGAGCTTGGAGTAAATACTATATGCTGGAGAGTATTTAATGTGAAAATAAAAACTAAACCGGAACTAATTTTAAATGCAAAGCCAAATTCATAATTCAAAAACAAGGAGTAAGGTACTGTAATTTGTTTTTAAGTAAACTCACAAATGAACTTCATAAAAAATACCAATTATAAATACAGAAATCAAGTTTTTTTTAAAGTTTTTATCTGAGTAATCTAATTTTGATTCAAACTTCTTACCATGGGCGGGGCGGCGCCAGAAGGCCCAGGTGGAGGGCCGCGGTCGGGACGGGGCGGCGCTGGAGGGCCCCGGTGGAGGGCCGCGGCGGGGACGGGGCGGCGCTGGAGGGCCCCGGTGGAGGGCCGCGGCCAGGGCGGGGCGGCGCTGGAGGGCCCCGGTGGAGGGCCGCGGCCGGGACGGGGTGGCGACGGAAGGCCCCGGTGGAGGGCCGCGGCCGGGACGGGGTGGCGACGGAAGGCCCCGGTGGTGGGCCGCGGCCAGGGTGGGGCGGCGCCGGAGGGCCCCAGTGAAGGGCCGGGGCGGGGCGGTGATGGAGGGCCCCGGTGGAGGGCCGCGGCCGGGACGGGGTGGCGACGGAAGGCCCCGGTGGAGGGCCGCGGCCAGGGCGGGGCGGCGCCGGAGGGCCCCAGTGAAGGGCCGGGGCGGGGCGGTGATGGAGGGCCCCGGTGGAGGGCCGCGGCCGGGACGGGGTGGCGACGGAAGGCCCCGGTGGAGGGCCGCGGCCAGGGCGGGGCGGCACCGGAGAGCCCCGGTGGAGGGCCGCGGCTGGGGTGGGGCGGCGCCGGAGGGCCCCGGTGGAGGGCCGCGGCCAGGGCGGGGCGGCGCTGGAGGGCCCCGGTGAAGGGCGGCGGCCCGGACGGGGCGGCGCCAGAGGGCCCCGGTGGTTTTTATCTCACGCATCTTGAAATTAGTTAGTATATTTATTAGTAATTTATTTTTGGAATGTTTACCAAATGTATTTACTTTGTAAAATGGATTTTCCGTCAGTAAATAAATAAATAAATAAATATTACAGAACATGAAATGTGAATAGCAATCGAAGGTAGGCCTAGGTGTACCTAATACTTAAAATCCGTAATAAATATACTCTTTTAGTTGTTAGTAGTAAGTGAGTCCTCCTGTTCATTTAACCCACCAGCCGCCACTGAATCATATGTTATGTCGATTGTTCATGTGACACTTGAGATTGCCATTTCTGTGGCATTTGTAATTGCAAAGCGGACATTGTAACTGTGGACTTTTTCCACACTCCACCACATGGTTGTACAAAGTCGTTTTACGGTCAAATGACCTCCCGCATTGCTGGCACACAAATTCTTTCTGTTGTGTTGCAGGACTCACGGGGCCTGCAACAGGGATTTTTTGACATGTACAAAAAATACTGCTACTATACTACTAATATTACTACTACTAATAATTACTACTACTAATATTTTACTATGCGAAGAAAATAAAACCTGGTTACTCAGGAAGCTCTGGCATTTTTTAATGAGAATTTGATATGAAAAATATTTAAATAATGACAGAAATGTATAGTTTAGTTTTAATTATTTAAAATTAATTTTAATTAATTAGTTTAATTAATTTTAATTTTATTAAGAGCTTGAAAACAGAGTTTTGTTGTATTTATCTTAGATTTTGCTTATCAAAATGGCTTGCAGTACATTATAAAGCAACATTAGTATACAAATTAGATTGAGTATTAAAAATTCAGAAAAAAGCAATTTGTACAGTTTCAAACTAAAACCCTTACTGGGATTACATTGGTGAGCTTGGAGTAAATACTATATGCTGGAGAGTACTCAATGAGGAAATAAAAACTAAACCGGAACTAATTTTAAATGCAAAGCCAAATTCATAATTCAAAAACAAGGAGTAAGGTACTGTAATTTGTTTTTAAGTAAACTCACAAATGAACTACATAAAAAACACCAATTATAAATACAGAAATCAAGTTTTTTTTTAATAGTTTTTAACTGAGTAATCTAATTTTGATTCAAACTTCTTACCATGGGCGGGGCAGCGCTGGAGGGCCCCGGTGGAGGGCCGCGGCCGGGACGGGGCGGCGCTGGAGGGCCCCGATGGAGGGCCGCGGCCAGGGCGGGGCGGCGCTGGAGGGCCCCGGTGGAGGGCCGCGGCCGGGACGGGGTGGCGACGGAAGGCCCCGGTGGAGGGCCGCGGCCGGGACGGGGTGGCGACGGAAGGCCCCGGTGGAGGGCCGCGGCCAGGGCGGGGCGGCGCTGGAGGGCCCCGGTGGAGGGCCGCGGTCAGGGCGGGGCGGCGCCGGAGGGCCCCGTTGGAGGGCCGCGGCCAGGGTGGGGCGGCGCTGGAGGGCCCCGGTGGAGGGCCGCGGCCAGGGCGGGGCGGCGCTGGAGGGCCGCGGCCGGGACGGGGCGGCGCTGGAGGGCCCCGGTGGAGGGCCGCGGCCGGGGCGGGGCGGTTCTGGAGGGCCCCAGTGGAGGGCCGCGGCCAGGGCGGGGCGGCGCTGGAGGGCCCCAGTGGAGGGCCGCGGCCAGGGCGGGGCGGCGCTGGAGGGCCGCGGCCAGGGCGGGGCGGCGCCGGAGGGCCCCGGTGGAGGGCCGCGGCCGGGGCGGGGCGGCGCTGGAGGGCCCCGGTGGAGGGCCGCGGCCAGGGCGGGGCGGCGCTGGAGGGCCGCGGCCGGGACGGGGCGGCACCGGAGAGCCCCGGTGGACACTTGGTGGTGGTTATGACACTTGAGATTGCCATTTCTGTGGCATTTGTAATTGCAAAGTGGACATTGTAACTGTGGACTTTTTCCACACTCCACCACATGGTTGTACAAAGTCGATTTACGTTCAAATGACCTCCCGCATTGCTGGCACACAAATTCTTTCTGTTGTGTTGCAGGACTCACGGGGCCTGCAACATAGATTTTTGACATGTACAAAAAATACTGCTACTATACTACTAATATTACTACTACTAATAATTACTACTACTAATATTTTACTATGCGAAGAAAATAAAACCTGGTTACTCAGGAAGCTCTGGCATTTATTAATGAGAATTTGATATGAAAAATATTTAAATAATGACAGAAATGTATAGTTTAGTTTTAATTATTTAAAATTTATTTTAATTAATTAGTTTAATTAATTTTAATTTTATTAAGAGCTTGAAAACAGAGTTTTGTTGTATTTATCTTAGATTTTGCTTATCAAAATGGCTTGCAGTACATTATAAGGCAACATTAGTATACAAATTAGATTGAGTATTAAAAATTCAGAAAAAAGCAATTTGTACAGTTTCAAACTAAAACCCTTACTGGGATTACATTGGTGAGCTTGGAGTAAATACTATATGCAGGAGAGTACTTAATGTGGAAATAAAAACTAAACCGGAACTAATTTTAAATGCAAAGCCAAATTCATAATTCAAAAACAAGGAGTAAGGTACTGTAATTTGTTTTTAAGTAAACTCACAAATGAACTTCATAAAAAAACACCAATTATAAATACAGAAATCAAGTTTTTTTTAATAGTTTTTAACTGAGTAATCTAATTTTGTTTCAAACTTCTTACCATGGGCGGGGCGGCGCTGGAGGGCCCCGGTGGAGGGCCGCGGCCAGACAGGGCGGCGCTGGAGGGCCCCGGTGGAGGGCCGCGGCCAGGGCGGGGCGGCGCCGGAGGGCCCCGGTGGAGGGCCGCGGCCGGGACGGGGTGGCGACAGAAGGCCTCGGTGGAGGGCCGCGGCCAGGGTGGGGCGGCGCTGGAGGGCCCCAGTGGAGGGCCGCGGCCAGGGCGCGGCGGCGCTGGAGGGCCCCGGTGGAGGGCCGCGGCCAGGGCGGGGCGGCGCTGGAGTATTAAAAATTCAGAAACAAGCAATTTGTACAGTTTCAAACTAAAACCCTTAATGGGATTACATTGGTGAGCTTGGAGTAAATACTATATGCTGGAGAGTATTTAATGTGAAAATAAAAACTAAACCGGAACTAATTTTAAATGCAAAGCCAAATTCATAATTCAAAAACAAGGAGTAAGGTACTGTAATTTGTTTTTAAGTAAACTCACAAATGAACTTCATAAAAAAACACCAATTATAAATACAGAAATCAAGTTTTTTTTTTTAAAGTTTTTATCTGAGTAATCTAATTTTGATTCAAACTTCTTACCATGGGCGGGGCGGCGCCAGAAGGCCCAGGTGGAGGGCCGCGGTCGGGACGGGGCGGCGCTGGAGGGCCCCGGTGGAGGGCCGCGGCGGGGACGGGGCGGCGCTGGAGGGCCCCGGTGGAAAGCCGCGGCCGGGACGGGGTGGCGACGGAAGGCCCCGCTGGAGGGCCGCGGCCAGGGCGGGGCGGCGCTAGAGGGCCCCAGTGAAGGGCCGGGGCGGGGCGGTGATGGAGGGCCCCGGTGGAGGGCCGCGGCCGGGACGGGGTGGCGACGAAAGGCCCCGGTGGAGGGCCGCGGCCGGGACGAGGTGGCGACGGAAGGCCCCGCTGGAGGGCCGCGGCCGGGATGGGGCGGCGCTGGAGGGCCGCGGCCAGGACGGGGCGGCACCGGAGAGCCCCGGTGGAGGGCCGCGGCCGGGACGGGGTGGCGACAGAAGGCCTCGGTGGAGGGCCGCGGCCAGGGTGGGGCGGCGCTGGAGGGCCCCAGTGGAGGGCCGCGGCCAGGGCGGGGCGGCGCTGGAGGGCCCCGGTGGAGGGCCGCGGCCAGGGCGGGGCGGCGCTGGAGTATTAAAAATTCAGAAACAAGCAATTTGTACAGTTTCAAACTAAAACCCTTAATGGGATTACATTGGTGTGCTTGGAGTAAATACTATATGCTGGAGAGTATTTAATGTGAAAATAAAAACTAAACCGGAACTAATTTTAAATGCAAAGCCAAATTCATAATTCAAAAACAAGGAGTAAGGTACTGTAATTTGTTTTTAAGTAAACTCACAAATGAACTTCATAAAAAAACACCAATTATAAATACAGAAATCAAGTTTTTTTTTTAATAGTTTTTATCTGAGTAATCTAATTTTGATTCAAACTTCTTACCATGGGCGGGGTGGCGCCAGAGGGCCCAGGTGGAGGGCCGCGGTCGGGACGGGGCGGCGCTGGAGGGCCCCGGTGGAGGGCCGCGGCGGGGACGGGGCGGCGCTGGAGGGCCCCGGTGGAGGGCCGCGGCCAGGGCGGGGCGGCGCTGGAGGGCCCCGGTGGAGGGCCGCGGCCGGGACGGGGTGGCGACGGAAGGCCCCGGTGGAGGGCCGCGGCCGGGAAGGGGTGGTAACGGAAGGCCCCGGTGGAGGGCCGCGGCCAGGGCGGGGCGGCGCTGGAGGGCCCCGGTGGAGGGCCGCGGCCAGGGCGGGGCGGCGCTGGAGGGCCCCGGTGGAGGGCCGCGGTCAGGGTGGGGCGGCGCCGGAGGGCCCCGTTGGAGGGCCGCGGCCAGGGTGGGGCGGCGCTGGAGGGCCCCGGTGGAGGGCCGGGGCGGGGCGATGATGGAGGGCCCCGGTGGAGGGCCGCAGCCAGGGGGGGGCGGCGCTGGAGGGCCCCGGTGGAGGGCCGCGGCCAGGGTGGGGCGGCGCTGGAGGGCCCCGTCGGAGGGCCGCGGCCAGGGCAGGGCGGCGCTGGAGGGCCCCGGTGGAGGGCCGCGGCCAGGGCGGGGCGGCGCTGGAGTATTAAAAATTCAGAAAAAAGCAATTTGTACAGTTTCAAACTAAAACCCTTAATGGGATTACATTGGTGAGCTTGGAGTAAATACTATATGCTGGAGAGTATTTAATGTGAAAATAAAAACTAAACCGGAACTAATTTTAAATGCAAAGCCAAATTCATAATTCAAAAACAAGGAGTAAGGTACTGTAATTTGTTTTTAAGTAAACTCACAAATGAACTTCATAATAAAACACCAATTATAAATACAGAAATCAAGTTTTTTTTTAATAGTTTTTAACTGAGTAATCTAATTTTGTTTCAAACTTCTTACCATGGGCGGGGCGGCGCTGGAGGGCCCCGTTGGAGGGCCGCGGCCGGGACGGGGCGGCATCGGAGAGCCCCGGTCGAGGGCCGCGGCTGGGGTGGGGCGGCGCCGGAGGGCCCCGATGGAGGGCCGCGGCCGGGACGGGGCGGCGCCAGAGGGCCCCGGTGGTTTTTATCTCACGCATCTTGATATTAGTTAGTATATTTATTAGTAATTTATTTTTGGAATGTTTACCAAATGTATTTACTTTGTAAAATGGATTTTCCGTCAGTAAATAAATAAATAAATAAATAAATAAATAAATAAATAAATATTACAGAACATGAAATGTGAATAGCAATCGAAGGTAGGCCTAGGTGTACCTAATACTTAAAATCCGTAATAAATATACTCTTTTAGTTGTTAGTAGTAAGTGAGTCCTCCTGTTCATTTAACCCACCAGCCGCCACTGAATCATATGTTATGTCGATTGTTCATGTGACACTTGAGATTGCCATTTCTGTGGCATTTGTAATTGCAAAGCGGACATTGTAACTGTGGACTTTTTCCACACTCCACCACATGGTTGTACAAAGTCGATTTACGGTCAAATGACCTCCCGCATTGCTGGCACACAAATTCTTTCTGTTGTGTTGCAGGACTCACGGGGCCTGCAACAGGGATTTTTTGACATGTACAAAAAATACTGCTACTATACTACTAATATTACTACTACTAATAATTACTACTACTAATATTTTACTATGCGAAGAAAATAGAACCTGGTTACTCAGGAAGCTCTGGCATTTATTAATGAGAATTTGATATGAAAAATATTTAAATAATGACAGAAATGTATAGTTTAGTTTTAATTATTTAAAATTAATTTTAATTAATTAGTTTAATTAATTTTAATTTTATTAAGAGCTTGAAAACAGAGTTTTGTTGTATTTATCTTAGATTTTGCTTATCAAAATGGCTTGCAGTACATTATAAGGCAACATTAGTATACAAATTAGATTGAGTATTAAAAATTCAGAAAAAAGCAATTTGTACAGTTTCAAACTAAAACCCTTACTGGGATTACATTGGTGAGCTTGGAGTAAATACTATATGCAGGAGAGTACTTAATGTGGAAATAAAAACTAAACCGGAACTAATTTTAAATGCAAAGCCAAATTCATAATTCAAAAACAAGGAGTAAGGTACTGTAATTTGTTTTTAAGTAAACTCACAAATGAACTTCATAAAAAAACACCAATTATAAATACAGAAATCAAGTTTTTTTTAATAGTTTTTAACTGAGTAATCTAATTTTGTTTCAAACTTCTTACCATGGGCGGGGCGGCGCTGGAGGGCCCCGGTGGAGGGCCGCGGCCAGGACAGGGCGGCGCTGGAGGGCCCCGGTGGAGGGCCGCGGCCAGGGCGGGGCGGCGCCGGAGGGCCCCGGTGGAGGGCCGCGGCCGGGACGGGGTGGCGACAGAAGGCCTCGGTGGAGGGCCGCGGCCAGGGTGAGGCGGCGCTGGAGGGCCCCAGTGGAGGGCCGCGGCCAGGGCGGGGCGGCGCTGGAGGGCCCCGGTGGAGGGCCGCGGCCAGGGCGGGGCGGCGCTGGAGTATTAAAAATTCAGAAACAAGCAATTTGTACAGTGTCAAACTAAAACCCTTAATGGGATTACATTGGTGAGCTTGGAGTAAATACTATATGCTGGAGAGTATTTAATGTGAAAATAAAAACTAAACCGGAACTAATTTTAAATGCAAAGCCAAATTCATAATTCAAAAACAAGGAGTAAGGTACTGTAATTTGTTTTTAAGTAAACTCACAAATGAACTTCATAAAAAATACCAATTATAAATACAGAAATCAAGTTTTTTTTAAAGTTTTTATCTGAGTAATCTAATTTTGATTCAAACTTCTTACCATGGGCGGGGCGGCGCCAGAAGGCCCAGGTGGAGGGCCGCGGTCGGGACGGGGCGGCGCTGGAGGGCCCCGGTGGAGGGCCGCGGCGGGGACGGGGCGGCGCTGGAGGGCCCCGGTGGAGGGCCGCGGCCAGGGCGGGGCGGCGCTGGAGGGCCCCGGTGGAGGGCCGCGGCCGGGACGGGGTGGCGACGGAAGGCCCCGGTGGAGGGCCGCGGCCGGGACGGGGTGGCGACGGAAGGCCCCGGTGGTGGGCCGCGGCCAGGGTGGGGCGGCGCCGGAGGGCCCCAGTGAAGGGCCGGGGCGGGGCGGTGATGGAGGGCCCCGGTGGAGGGCCGCGGCCGGGACGGGGTGGCGACGGAAGGCCCCGGTGGTTTTTATCTCACGCATCTTGATATTAGTTAGTATATTTATTAGTAATTTATTTTTGGAATGTTTACCAAATGTATTTACTTTGTAAAATGGATTTTCCATCAGTAAATAAATAAATAAATAAATAAATAAATAAATATTACAGAACATGAAATGTGAATAGCAATCGAAGGTAGGCCTAGGTGTACCTAATACTTAAAATCCGTAATAAATATACTCTTTTAGTTGTTAGTAGTAAGTGAGTCCTCCTGTTCATTTAACCCACCAGCCGCCACTGAATCATATGTTATGTCGATTGTTCATGTGACACTTGAGATTGCCATTTCTGTGGCATTTGTAATTGCAAAGCGGACATTGTAACTGTGGACTTTTTCCACACTCCACCACATGGTTGTACAAAGTCGATTTACGGTCAAATGACCTCCCGCATTGCTGGCACACAAATTCTTTCTGTTGTGTTGCAGGACTCACGGGGCCTGCAACAGGGATTTTTTGACATGTACAAAAAATACTGCTACTATACTACTAATATTACTACTACTAATAATTACTACTACTAATATTTTACTATGCGAAGAAAATAAAACCTGGTTACTCAGGAAGCTCTGGCATTTATTAATGAGAATTTGATATGAAAAATATTTAAATAATGACAGAAATGTATAGTTTAGTTTTAATTATTTAAAATTAATTTTAATTAATTAGTTTAATTAATTTTAATTTTATTAAGAGCTTGAAAACAGAGTTTTGTTGTATTTATCTTAGATTTTGCTTATCAAAATGGCTTGCAGTACATTATAAGGCAACATTAGTATACAAATTAGATTGAGTATTAAAAATTCAGAAAAAAGCAATTTGTACAGTTTCAAACTAAAACCCTTACTGGGATTACATTGGTGAGCTTGGAGTAAATACTATATGCTGGAGAGTACTTAATGTGGAAATAAAAACTAAACCGGAACTAATTTTAAATGCAAAGCCAAATTCATAATTCAAAAACAAGGAGTAAGGTACTGTAATTTGTTTTTAAGTAAACTCACAAATGAACTTCATAAAAAAACACCAATTATAAATACAGAAATCAAGTTTTTTTTTTAATAGTTTTTAACTGAGTAATCTAATTTTGATTCAAACTTCTTACCATGGGCGGGGCGGCGCCAGAGGGCCCAGGTGGAGGGCCGCGGTCGGGACGGGGCGGCGCTGGAGGGCCCCGGTGGAGGGCCGCGGCCGGGACGGGGCGGCGCTGGAGGGCCCCGGTGGAGGGCCGCGGCCAGGGCGGGGCGGCGCTGGAGGGCCCCGGTGGAGGGCCGCGGCCGGGACGGGGTGGCGACGGAAGGCCCCGCTGGAGGGCCGCGGCCAGGGCGGGGCGGCGCTGGAGGGCCCCAGTGAAGGGCCGGGGCGGGGCGGTGATGGAGGGCCCCGGTGGAGGGCCGCGGCGGGGACGGGGTGGCGACGGAAGGCCCCGGTGGAGGGCCGCGGCCGGGACGAGGTGGCGACGGAAGGCCCCGCTGGAGGGCGGCGGCCGGGACGGGGCGGCGCTGGAGGGCCCCGGTGGAGGGCCGCGGCCAGGGCGGGGCGGCGCTGGAGGGCCCCGGTGGAGGGCCGCGGCCGGGACGGGGTGGCGACGGAAGGCCCCGCTGGAGGGCCGCGGCCAGGGCGGGGCGGCGCTGGAGGGCCCCAGTGAAGGGCCGGGGCGGGGCGGTGATGGAGGGCCCCGGTGGAGGGCCGCGGCCGGGACGGGGTGGCGACGGAAGGCCCCGGTGGAGGGCCGCGGCCGGGACGAGGTGGCGACGGAAGGCCCCGCTTGAGGGCCGCGGCCGGGACGGGGCGGCGCTGGAGGGCCGCGGCCGGGACGAGGTGGTGACGGAAGGCCCCGCTTGAGGGCCGCGGCCGGGACGGGGCGGCACCGGAGAGCCCCGGTGGAGGGCCGCGGCCGGGACGGGGTGGCGACAGAAGGCCTCGGTGGAGGGCCGCGGCCGGGACGGGGTGGCGACGGAAGGCCCCGGTGGAGGGCCGCGGCCAGGGCGGGGCGGCGCTGGAGGGCCCCGGTGGAGGGCTGCGGCCAGGGCGGGGCGGCGCTGGAGTATTAAAAATTCAGAAAAAAGCAATTTGTACAGTTTCAAACTAAAACCCTTAATGGGATTACATTGGTGAGCTTGGAGTAAATACTATATGCTGGAGAGTATTTAATGTGAAAATAAAAACTAAACCGGAACTAATTTTAAATGCAAAGCCAAATTCATAAATCAAAAACAAGGAGTAAGGTACTGTAATTTGTTTTTAAGTAAACTCACAAATGAACTTCATAAAAAAACACCAATTATAAATACAGAAATCAAGTTTTTTTTTTAATAGTTTTTAACTGAGTAATCTAATTTTGTTTCAAACTTCTTACCATGGACGGGGCGGCGCTGGAGGGCCCCGGTGGAGGGCCGCGGCCGGGACGGGGCGGCGCTGGAGGGCCCCGGTGGAGGGCCGCGGCCAGGGCGGGGCGGCGCTGGAGGGCCCCGGTGGAGGGCTGCGGCCAGGGTGGGGCGGCGCTGGAGTATTAAAAATTCAGAAAAAAGCAATTTGTACAGTTTCAAACTAAAACCCTTAATGGGATTACATTGGTGAGCTTGGAGTAAATACTATATGCTGGAGAGTATTTAATGTGAAAATAAAAACTAAACCGGAACTAATTTTAAATGCAAAGCCAAATTCATAATTAAAAAACAAGGAGTAAGGTACTGTAATTTGTTTTTAAGTAAACTCACAAATGAACTTCATAAAAAAACACCAATTATAAATACAGAAATCAAGTTTTTTTTAATAGTTTTTAACTGAGTAATCTAATTTTGTTTCAAACTTCTTACGATGGGCAGGGCGGCGCCAGAGGGCCCAGGTCGAGGGCCGCGGCCGGGGGGGGGCGGCGCTGGAGGGCCCCGGTGGAGGGCGGCGGCCCGGACGGGGCGGCGCCAGAGGGCCCCGGTGGAGGGCCGCGGCCGGGACGGGGTGGCGCCAGAGGGCCCCGGTGGTTTTTATCTCACGCATCTTGATATTAGTTAGTATATTTATTAGTAATTTATTTTTGGAATGTTTACCAAATGTATTTACTTTGTAAAATGGATTTTCCGTCAGTAAATAAATAAATAAATAAATATTACAGAACATGAAATGTGAATAGCAATCGAAGGTAGGCCTAGGTGTACCTAATACTTAAAATCCGTAATAAATATACTCTTTTAGTTGTAAGTAGTAAGTGAGTCCTCCTGTTCATTTAACCCACCAGCCGCCACTGAATCATATGTTATGTCGATTGTTCATGTGACACTTGAGATTGCCATTTCTGTGGCATTTGTAATTGCAAAGCGGACATTGTAACTGTGGACTTTTTCCACACTCCACCACATGGTTGTACAAAGTCGATTTACGGTCAAATGACCTCCCGCATTGCTGGCACACAAATTCTTTCTGTTGTGTTGCAGGACTCACGGGGCCTGCAATAGGGATTTTTTGACATGTACAAAAAATACTGCTACTATACTACTAATATTACTACTACTAATAATTACTACTACTAATATTTTACTATGCGAAGAAAATAAAACCTGGTTACTCAGGAAGCTCTGGCATTTATTAATGAGAATTTGATATGAAAAATATTTAAATAATGACAGAAATGTATTGTAACGTGCCAAATCCTAGCCGGGGTATTTTAGCACGTTTGTGCCACGAATTTACTCAGTCGTAATATACTGGAATGTCCAGGGTCGATTTAATTTGAAAAAAACTAAATTTAGAATGGGCTCAGCAAAGAACTAACCTTAGCTTCAGTCTTAACATTCCTTGATTCGATCATCATTGCCCATGTAATTGCCAATCGATAACATCATTGATAAGTAAAAGGCCGTCAGCGGTGAAATATCGGATTTTATTTATTTGGTAACTTAAATAAAAACAAAACGGGAAACTATTCCCTACTAGCTCTTTAAATCCTCGATAACTAAATTATAAAAACTTACCCAAAACCCCTTTTTCACCAGCTGTTCCTATATAGCCTGAAAATCCTAAGATTTTAATTTAATAAAGTCTCAAACCTTTTTATTTGTCTTTCAATAGGCCTAATCAGTCATTAACTGAGCTCTTTCGCCCCAGTCCTACTTCATCTCGATTTAATTTATTAAATTTAAATGCACGGCCTAAAATGCCTGTCAGAAATTCCTATAAAGTTTTCTTTAGTTTCAATTTATTTTATTTTGTTTCAAGTCCCACAGCTTTTACGCCTGGGGCCTATTAATCCCGGAGCTATTTCACCCGGGCTCTAACGCGATAATTTATTTTAATTTTATTCAAATAGTCCCGCTCTAAACCTATCGGTTCCTAATAAAAAAGAAACAATCTTTAAATTTCCATTTCCCGGTATTATTTCACCCGGGTTCTACACGTACGGAATAATAGGATAACTCCTAAAGTAAAATCCTTTCCTGAAGAAATTATAACTTTGTTATTCTCAGAGTCGTTACACTCGAGTACTATCTGTAAATTTCATAAATAAGTCACTACCTGTGATATGTTCAAGTCAAAATACCCAAAATTATTTACAAAGGAAAAATATTTACAATAATCTTTCCGTAACCAACCAAACAATTATTATAACAAGTCCATGTCTCAGAGCTCTTTCGCCGCTGAGTTACCAAAATGTCATATATTATTTTTAATTACGCCTATCTCCTATTCCGAAAATAAACTAAATTTTAATCCTTAATATTTCGTAATTAATTGTAATAAACCTTGGGATTGTAATTCTAATGTCGGATATTCTCTAATAACATAAGAAGGAACATCAATTCACTTACAATTTCTTTCGATTTGCCTACGGGGCTATTTATTGTACGGCCAGGTCGTTCGCGGGAGGGTAGGTGTATTCAGCTCTGCGCCGAATCGTAGACTGATCTGTCTCGGTGGCTCGAGTGAGAGCTCTCGCTGCCCCCACTACCGCTGCGACGCTAGCGCCGTGCGTGGCGAGTCTGGGAACTAGGTGCCCAGCTGATCTGCAGGTCGGCCAACGCGACAAACGAAATATTCCTACTGTTTAACTCTTTTTCCCAACTCAAATTTGTAAGCCCTTACAGTTTAGTTTTAATTATTTAAAATTAATTTTAATTAATTAGTTTGATTAATTTTAATTTTATTAAGAGCTTGAAAATAGAGTTTTGTTGTATTTATCTTAGATTTTGCTTATCAAAATGGATTGCAGTACATTATAAGGCAACATTAGTATACAAATTAGATTGAGTATTAAAAATTCAGAAAAAAACAATTTGTACAGTTACAAACTAAAACCCTTACTGGGAGTACATTGGTGAGCTTGGAGTAAATACTATATGCTGGAGAGTACTTAATGTGGAAATAAAAACTAAACCGGAACTAATTTTAAATGCAAAGCCAAATTCATAATTCAAAAACAAGGAGTAAGGTAGTGTAATTTGTTTTTAAGTAAACTCACAAATGAACTTCATAAAAAAAACCAATTATAAATACAGAAATCAAGTTTTTTTTAATAGTTTTTAACTGAGTAATCTAATTTTGATTCAAACTTCTTACCATGGGCGGGGCGGCGCCAGAGGGCCCAGGTGGAGGGCCGCAGTCGGGACGGGGCGGCGCTGGAGGGCCCCGGTGGAGGGCCGCGGCCGGGACGGGGCGGCGCTGGAGGGCCCCGGTGGAGGGCCGCGGCCAGGGCGGGGCGGCGCTGGAGGGCCCCGGTGGAGGGCTGCGGCCGGGACGGGGTGGCGACGGAAGGCCCCGCTGGAGGGCCGCGGCCAGGGCGGGGCGGCGCTGGAGGGCCCAAGTGAAGGGCCGGGGCGGGGCGGCGCTGGAGGGCCGCGGCCGGGACGGGGCGGCACCGGAGAGCCCCGGTGGAGGGCCGCGGCCTGGACGGGGTGGCAACAGAAGGCCTCGGTGGAGGGCCGCGGCCGGGACGAGGTGGCGACGGAAGGCCCCGCTGGAGGGCCGCGGCCGGGACGGGGCGGCGCTGGAGTATTAAAAATTCAAAAAAAAGCAATTTGTACAGTTTCAAACTAAAACCCTTAATGGGATTACATTGGTGAGCTTGGAGTAAATACTATATGCTGGAGAGTATTTAATGTGAAAATAAAAACTAAACCGGAACTAATTTTGAATGCAAAGCCAAATTCATAAATCAAAAACAAGGAGTAAGGTACTGTAATTTGTTTTTAAGTAAACTCACAAATGAACTTCATAAAAAAACACCAATTATAAATACAGAAATCAAGTTTTTTTTTAATAGTTTTTAACTGAGTAATCTAATTTTGTTTCAAACTTCTTACCATGGGCGGGGCGGCGCTGGAGGGCCCAGGTCGAGGGCCGCGGCCGGGGCGGGCCGGCGCTGGAGGGCCCCGGTGGAGGGCCGGGGTGGGGCGGCGCTGGAGGGCCCCGGTGGAGGGCGGCGGCCGGGACGGGGCGGCGCCAGAGGGCCCCGGTGGTTTTTATCTCACGCATCTTGATATTAGTTAGTATATTTATTAGTAATTTATTTTTGGAATGTTTACCAAATGTATTTACTTTGTAAAATGGATTTTCCATCAGTAAATAAATAAATAAATAAATAAATAAATATTACAGAACATGAAATGTGAATAGCAATCGAAGGTAGGCCTAGGTGTACCTAATACTTAAAATCCGTAATAAATATACTCTTTTAGTTGTTAGTAGTAAGTGAGTCCTCCTGTTCATTTAACCCACCAGCCGCCACTGAATCATATGTTATGTCGATTGTTCATGTGACACTTGAGATTGCCATTTCTGTGGCATTTGTAATTGCAAAGCGGACATTGTAACTGTGGACTTTTTCCACACTCCACCACATGGTTGTACAAAGTCGATTTACGGTCAAATGACCTCCCGCATTGCTGGCACACAAATTCTTTCTGTTGTGTTGCAGGACTCACGGGGCCTGCAACAGGGATTTTTTGACATGTACAAAAATACTGCTACTATACTACTAATATTACTACTACTAATAATTACTACTACTAATATTTTACTATGCGAAGAAAATAGAACCTGGTTACTCAGGAAGCTCTGGCATTTATTAATGAGAATTTGATATGAAAAATATTTAAATAATGACAGAAATGTATAGTTTAGTTTTAATTATTTAAAATTAATTTTAATTAATTAGTTTAGTTATTTTTAATTTTATTAAGAGCTTGAAAACAGAGTTTTGTTGTATTTATCTTAGATTTTGCTTATCAAAATGGCTTGCAGTACATTATAAGGCAACATTAGTATACAAATTAGATTGAGTATTAAAAATTCAGAAAAAAGCAATTTGTACAGTTTCAAACTAAAACCCTTACTGGGATTACATTGGTGAGCTTGGAGTAAATACTATATGCTGGAGAGTACTTAATGTGGAAATAAAAACTAAACCAGAACTAATTTTAAATGCAAAGCCAAATTCATAATTCAAAAACAAGGAGTAAGGTACTGTAATTTGTTTTTAAGTAAACTCACAAATGAACTTCATAAAAAAAAAAACCAATTATAAATACAGAAATCAAGTTTTTTTTTTAATAGTTTTTAACTTAGTAATCTAATTTTGATTCAAACTTCTTACCATGGGCGGGGCGGCGCCAGAGGGCCCAGGTGGAGGGCCGCAGTCGGGACGGGGCGGCGCTGGAGGGCCCCGGTGGAGGGCCGCGGCCGGGACGGGGCGGCGCTGGAGGGCCCCGGTGGAGGGCCGCGGCCAGGGCGGGGCGGCGCTGGAGGGCCCCGGTGGAGGGCTGCGGCCGGGACGGGGTGGCGACGGAAGGCCCCGCTGGAGGGCCGCGGCCAGGGCGGGGCGGCGCTGGAGGGCCCAAGTGAAGGGCCGGGGCGGGGCGGCGCTGGAGGGCCGCGGCCGGGACGGGGCGGCACCGGAGAGCCCCGGTGGAGGGCCGCGGCCTGGACGGGGTGGCAACAGAAGGCCTCGGTGGAGGGCCGCGGCCGGGACGAGGTGGCGACGGAAGGCCCCGCTGGAGGGCCGCGGCCGGGACGGGGCGGCGCTGGAGTATTAAAAATTCAAAAAAAAGCAATTTGTACAGTTTCAAACTAAAACCCTTAATGGGATTACATTGGTGAGCTTGGAGTAAATACTATATGCTGGAGAGTATTTAATGTGAAAATAAAAACTAAACCGGAACTAATTTTGAATGCAAAGCCAAATTCATAAATCAAAAACAAGGAGTAAGGTACTGTAATTTGTTTTTAAGTAAACTCACAAATGAACTTCATAAAAAAACACCAATTATAAATACAGAAATCAAGTTTTTTTTTAATAGTTTTTAACTGAGTAATCTAATTTTGTTTCAAACTTCTTACCATGGGCGGGGCGGCGCTGGAGGGCCCAGGTCGAGGGCCGCGGCCGGGGCGGGCCGGCGCTGGAGGGCCCCGGTGGAGGGCCGGGGTGGGGCGGCGCTGGAGGGCCCCGGTGGAGGGCGGCGGCCGGGACGGGGCGGCGCCAGAGGGCCCCGGTGGTTTTTATCTCACGCATCTTGATATTAGTTAGTATATTTATTAGTAATTTATTTTTGGAATGTTTACCAAATGTATTTACTTTGTAAAATGGATTTTCCATCAGTAAATAAATAAATAAATAAATAAATAAATATTACAGAACATGAAATGTGAATAGCAATCGAAGGTAGGCCTAGGTGTACCTAATACTTAAAATCCGTAATAAATATACTCTTTTAGTTGTTAGTAGTAAGTGAGTCCTCCTGTTCATTTAACCCACCAGCCGCCACTGAATCATATGTTATGTCGATTGTTCATGTGACACTTGAGATTGCCATTTCTGTGGCATTTGTAATTGCAAAGCGGACATTGTAACTGTGGACTTTTTCCACACTCCACCACATGGTTGTACAAAGTCGATTTACGGTCAAATGACCTCCCGCATTGCTGGCACACAAATTCTTTCTGTTGTGTTGCAGGACTCACGGGGCCTGCAACAGGGATTTTTTGACATGTACAAAAATACTGCTACTATACTACTAATATTACTACTACTAATAATTACTACTACTAATATTTTACTATGCGAAGAAAATAGAACCTGGTTACTCAGGAAGCTCTGGCATTTATTAATGAGAATTTGATATGAAAAATATTTAAATAATGACAGAAATGTATAGTTTAGTTTTAATTATTTAAAATTAATTTTAATTAATTAGTTTAGTTAATTTTAATTTTATTAAGAGCTTGAAAACAGAGTTTTGTTGTATTTATCTTAGATTTTGCTTATCAAAATGGCTTGCAGTACATTATAAGGCAACATTAGTATACAAATTAGATTGAGTATTAAAAATTCAGAAAAAAGCAATTTGTACAGTTTCAAACTAAAACCCTTACTGGGATTACATTGGTGAGCTTGGAGTAAATACTATATGCTGGAGAGTACTTAATGTGGAAATAAAAACTAAACCAGAACTAATTTTAAATGCAAAGCCAAATTCATAATTCAAAAACAAGGAGTAAGGTACTGTAATTTGTTTTTAAGTAAACTCACAAATGAACTTCATAAAAAAAAAACCAATTATAAATACAGAAATCAAGTTTTTTTTTTAATAGTTTTTAACTTAGTAATCTAATTTTGATTCAAACTTCTTACCATGGGCGGGGCGGCGCCAGAGGGCCCCGGTGGAGGGCCGCGGCCAGGGCGGGGCGGCGCTGGAGGGCCCCGGTGGAGGGCCGCGGCCAGGGCGGGGAGGCACCGGAGGGCCCCGGTGGAGGGCCGCGGCCAGGGCGGGGCGGTTATGGAGGGCCCCGGTGGAGGGCCGCGGCCAGGGCGGGGCGGTTATGGAGGGCCCCGGTGGAGGGCCACGGCCAGGGCGGGGCGGCGCTGGAGCGCCCCGGTGGAGGGCCGGGGCGGGGCGGTTATGGAGGGCCCCGATGGAGGGCCGCGGCCAGGGCGGGGAGGCGCTGGAGGGCCTTGGTGGAGGGCCCCGGCCAGGGTGGGGCGGCGCTGGAGGGCCCCGGTGGAGGGCCGCGGCCAGGGACATTGATAATTAAAAAAGGTCCATTGTTAAAATTAATAAAACTAAGCTACAAAATGCAAAAAATACCCGGGCTTTGGATTCAATCGTTGTGTTTGTTGTTAATGTGGCATTTAAGGTTCCCATTTCTGTCACATTTATAATTAAAAAAGGTCCATTGTTAAAATTGATAAAACTAAGTTACAAAATGGCAAAAAATACCCGGGCTTGGGATTCGAGAAATCAGTCGTTATGTTTATTGTTCATGTGGCATTTAAGGTTGCCATTTCTGTGACATTTGTATGCGCAAAGCGGACATTGTAATTGTGGACTTTTACCACATTCAGCCACATGGTTGTGCAAAGTAGATTTACTGTCGAACGACCTCCCGCACTGATCGCACACAAATTCTTTTTGTTGGGGATTCACGGGGCCTGCAACAGGGATTTTTTGACATGTACAAAAAATACTGCTACTATACTACTAATATTACTACTACTAATAATTGCTACTACTAATATTTTACTATGCGAAGAAAATAAAACCTGGTTACTCAGGAAGCTCTGGCATTTATTAATGAGAATTTGATATGAAAAATATTTAAATAATGACTGAAATGTATAGTTTAGTTTTAATTAATTAAAATTAATTTTAATTAATTAGTGTAATTAATTTTAATTTTATTAAGAGCTTGAAAACAGAGTTTTGTTGTATTTATCTTAGATTTTGCTTATCAAAATGGCTTGCAGTACATTATAAGGCAACATTAGTATACAAATTAGATTGAGTATTAAAAATACAGAAAAAAGCAATTTGTACAGTTTCAAACTAAAACCCTTACTGGGATTACATTGGTGAGCTTGGAGTAAATACTATATGCTGGAGAGTATTTAATGTGAAAATAAAAACTAAACCGGAACTAATTTTAAATGGAAAGCCAAATTCATAATTCAAAAACAAGGAGTAAGGGTACTGTAATTTGTTTTTAAGTAAACTCACAAACGAACTTCATAAAAAACACCAATTATAAATACAGAAATAAAGTTTTTTTTATAGTTTTTAACTGGGCAATCTAATTTTGTTTCAAACTTCTTACCATGGGCGGGGCGGCGCCAGAGGGCCCAGGTCGAGGGCCGCGGCCGGGGCGGGGCGGCGCTGGAGGGCCCCGGTGGAGGGCCGCGGCCGGGACGGGGTGGTGACGGAAGGCCCCGGTGGAGGGCCGCGGCTGGGGTGGGGCGGCGCTGGAGGGCCCGGTGGAGGGCCGGGGTGGGGCGGTGATGGAGGGCCCCGGTGGAGGGCCGCGGCTGGGGTGGGGCGGCGCTGGAGGGCCCCGGTGGAGGGCCGGGGTGGGGCGGTGATGGAGGGCCCCGGTGGAGGGCCGCGGCTGGGGTGGGGCGGCGCCGGACGGCCCCGGTGGAGGGCCGCGGCCGGGACGGGGCGGCACCGGAGAGCCCCGGTGGAGGGCCGCGGCCGAGACGGGGTGGTGACGGAAGGCCCCGGTGGAGGGCCGCGGCTGGGGTGGGGCGGCGCTGGAGGGCCCCAGTGGAGGGCCGGGGTGGGGCGGTGATGGAGGGCCCCGGTGGAGGGCCGCGGCTGGCGTGGGGCGGCGCCGGACGGCCCCGGTGGAGGGCCGCGGCCAGGGCGGGGCATCGCCGGAGGGCCCCGGTGGAGGGCCGCGGCCAGGGCGGGGCGGCGCTGGAGTATTAAAAATTCAGAAAAACGCAATTTGTACAGTTTCAAACTAAAACCCTTAATGAGATTACATTGGTGAGCTTGGAGTAAATACTATATGCTGGAGAGTATTTAATGTGAAAATAAAAACTAAACCGGAACTAATTTTAAATGCAAAGCCAAATTCATAATTCAAAAACAAGGAGTAAGGGTACTGTAATTTGTTTTTAAGTAAGCTCACAAATGAACTTCATAAAAAACACCAATTATAAATACAGAAATCAAGTTTTTTTTTAATAGTTTTTAACTGAGTAATCTAATTTTGTTTCAAACTTCTTACCATGGGCGGGGCGGCGCCAGAGGGCCCAGGTCGAGGGCCGCGGCCTGGGCGGGGCGGCGCTGGAGGGCCCCGGTGGAGGGCCGGGGTGGGGCGGCGCTGGAGGGCCCCGGTGGAGGGCGGCGGCCCGGACGGGGCGGCGCTGGAGGGCCCCGGTGGAGGGCCGTGGCCGGGACGGGGCGGCGCCAGAGGGCCCCGGTGGTTTTTATCTTACGCATCTTGATATTAGTTAGTATATTTATTAGTAATTTATTTTTGGAATGTTTACCAAATGTATTTACTTTGTAAAATGGATTTTCCGTCAGTAAATAAATAAATAAATAAATAAATAAATATTACAGAACATGAAATGTGAATAGCAATCGAAGGTAGGCCTAGGTGTACCTAATACTTAAAATCCGTAATAAATATACTCTTTTAGTTGTTAGTAGTAAGTGAGTCCTCCTGTTCATTTAACCCACCAGCCGCCACTGAATCATATGTTATGTCGATTGTTCATGTGACACTTGAGATTGCCATTTCTGTGGCATTTGTAATTGCAAAGCGGACATTGTAACTGTGGACTTTTTCCACACTCCACCACATGGTTGTACAAAGTCGATTTACGGTCAAATGACCTCCCGCATTGCTGGCACACAAATTCTTTCTGTTGTGTTGCAGGACTCACGGGGCCTGCAACAGGGATTTTTTGACATGTACAAAAAATACTGCTACTATACTACTAATATTACTACTACTAATAATTACTACTACTAATATTTTACTATGCGAAGAAAATAAAACCTGGTTACTCAGGAAGCTCTGGCATTTATTAATGAGAATTTGATATGAAAAATATTTAAATAATGACAGAAATGTATAGTTTAGTTTTAATTATTTAAAATTAATTTTAATTAATTAGTTCAATTAATTTTAATTTTATTAAGAGCTTGAAAACAGAGTTTTGTTGTATTTATCTTAGATTTTGCTTATCAAAATGGCTTGCAGTACATTATAAGGCAACATTAGTATACAAATTAGATTGAGTATTAAAAATTCAGAAAAAAGCAATTTGTACAGTTTCAAACTAAAACCCTTACTGGGATTACATTGGTGAGCTTGGAGTAAATACTATATGCTGGAGAGTATTTAATGTGAAAATAAAAACTAAACCGGAACTAATTTTAAATGGAAAGCCAAATTCATAATTCAAAAACAAGGAGTAAGGGTACTGTAATTTGTTTTTAAGTAAACTCACAACGAACTTCATAAAAAACACCAATTATAAATACAGAAATAAAGTTTTTTTTATAGTTTTTAACTGGGTAATCTAATTTTGTTTCAAACTTCTTACCATGGGCGGGGCGGCGCCAGAGGGCCCAGGTCGAGGGCCGCGGCCGGGGCGGGGCGGCGCTGGAGGGCCCCGGTGGAGGGCCGCGGCCGGGACGGGGTGGTGACGGAAGGCCCCGGTGGAGGGCCGCGGCTGGGGTGGGGCGGCGCTGGAGGGCCCGGTGGAGGGCCGGGGTGGGGCGGTGATGGAGGGCCCAGGTGGAGGGCCGCGGCTGGGGTGGGGCGGCGCTGGAGGGCCCCGGTGGAGGGCCGGGGTGGGGCGGTGATGGAGGGCCCCGGTGGAGGGCCGCGGCTGGGGTGGGGCGGCGCCGGACGGCCCCGGTGGAGGGCCGCGGCCGGGACGGGGCGGCACCGGAGAGCCCCGGTGGAGGGCCGCGGCCGAGACGGGGTGGTGACGGAAGGCCCCGGTGGAGGGCCGCGGCTGGGGTGGGGCGGCGCTGGAGGGCCCCAGTGGAGGGCCGGGGTGGGGCGGTGATGGAGGGCCCCGGTGGAGGGCCGCGGCTGGGGTGGGGCGGCGCCGGACGGCCCCGGTGGAGGGCCGGGGCGGGGCGGTGATGGAGGGCCCCGGTGGAGGGCCGCGGCCAGGGCGGGGCGGCGCTGGAGGGCCCCGGTGAAAGGCCGCGGCTGGGACGGGGCGGCACCAGAGAGCCCCGGTGGAGGGCCGCGGCCGGGACGGGGTTGCGACGGAAGGCCCCGGTGGAGGGCCGCGGCTGGGCTGGGGCAGCGCTGGAGGGCCCCGGTGGAGGGCCGCGGCCAGGGCGGGGCGGCGCTGGAATATAAAAATTCTGAAAAAAGCAATTTGTACAGTTTCAAACTAAAACCCTTAATGGGATTACATTGGTGAGCTTGGAGTAAATACTATATGCTGGAGAGTATTTAATGTGAAAATAAAAACTAAACTGGAACTAATTTTAAATGCAAAGCCAAATTCATAATTCAAAAACAAGGAGTAAGGGTACTGTAATTTGTTTTTAAGTAAACTCACAAATGAACTTCATAAAAAAACACCAATTATAAATACAGAAATCAAGTTTTTTTTTAATAGTTTTTAACTGAGTAATCTAATTTTGTTTCAAACTTCTTACGATGGGCAGGGCGGCGCCAGAGGGCCCAGGTCGAGGGCCGCGGCCGGGGCGGGGCGGCGCTGGAGGGCCCCGGTGGAGGGCCGGGGTGGGGCGGCGCTGGAGGGCCCCGGTGGAGGGCAGCGGCCCGGACGGGGCGGCGCTGGAGGGCCCCGGTGGAGGGCCGCGGCCGGGACGGGGCGGCGCCAGAGGGCCCCGGTGGTTTTTATCTCACGCATCTTGATATTAGTTAGTATATTTATTAGTAATTTATTTTTTAATGTTTACCAAATGTATTTACTTTGTAAAATGGATTTTCCGTCAGTAAATAAATAAATAAATAAATAAATAAATATTACAGAACATGAAATGTGGATAGCAGTCGAAGGTAGGCCTAGGTGTACCTAATACTTAAAATCCGTAATAAATATACTCTTTTAGTTGTTAGTAGTAAGTGAGTCCTCCTGTTCATTTAACCCACCAGCCGCCACTGAATCATATGTTATGTCGATTGTTCATGTGACACTTGAGATTGCCATTTCTGTGGCATTTGTAATTGCAAAGCGGACATTGTAACTGTGGACTTTTTCCACACTCCACCACATGGTTGTACAAAGTCGATTTACGGTCAAATGACCTCCCGCATTGCTGGCACACAAATTCTTTCTGTTGTGTTGCAGGACTCACGGGGCCTGCAACAGGGATTTTTTGACATGTACAAAAAATACTGCTACTATACTACTAATATTACTACTACTAATAATTACTACTACTAATATTTTACTATGCGAAGAAAATAAAACCTGGTTACTCAGGAAGCTCTGGCATTTATTAATGAGAATTTGATATGAAAAATATTTAAATAATGACAGAAATGTATAGTTTAGTTTTAATTATTTAAAATTAATTTTAATTAATTAGTTCAATTAATTTTAATTTTATTAAGAGCTTGAAAACAGAGTTTTGTTGTATTTATCTTAGATTTTGATTATCAAAATGGCTTGCAGTACATTATAAGGCAACATTAGTATACAAATTAGATTGAGTATTAAAAATTCAGAAAAAAAGCAATTTGTACAGTTTCAAACTAAAACCCTTACTGGGATTACATTGGTGAGCTTGGAGTAAATACTATATGCTGGAGAGTATTTAATGTGAAAATAAAAACTAAACCGGAACTAATTTTAAATACAAAGCCAAATTCATAATTCAAAAACAAGGAGTAAGGGTACTGTAATTTGTTTTTAAGTAAACTCACAAATGAACTTCATAAAAAAACACCAATTATAAATACATAAATCATTTTTTTTTTAATAGTTTTTAACTGAGTAATCTAATTTTGTTTCAAACTTCTTACCATGGGCGGGGCGGCGCCAGAGGGCCCAGGTCGAGGGCCGCGGCCGGGGCAGGGCGGCACTGGAGGGCCCCGGTGAAAGGCCGCGGCTGGGACGGGGCGGCACCAGAGAGCCCTGGTGGAGGGCCGCGGCCGGGACGGGGTGGCGACGGAAGGCCCCGGTGGAGGGCCGCGGCTGGGCTGGGGCGGCGCTGGAGGGCCCCGGTGGAGGGCCGGGGCGGGGCGGTGATGGAGGGCCCCGGTGGAGGGCCGCGGCCAGGGCGGGGCGGCGCTGGAGGGCCCCGGTGGAGGGCCGCGGCCAGGGCGGGGCGGCGCTGGAATATAAAAATTCTGAAAAAAGCAATTTGTACAGTTTCAAACTAAAACCCTTACTGGGATTACATTGGTGAGCTTGGAGTAAATACTATATGCTGGAGAGTATTTAATGTGAAAATAAAAACTAAACCGGAACTAATTTTAAATGCAAAGCCAAATTCATAATTCAAAAACACGGAGTAAGGGTACTGTAATTTGTTTTTAAGTAAACTCACAAATGAACTTCATAAAAAAACACCAATTATAAATACAGAAATCAAGTTTTTTTTAATAGTTTTTAACTGAGTAATCTAATTTTGTTTCAAACTTCTTACCATGGGCGGGGCGGCGCCAGAGGGCCCAGGTCAAGGGCCGCGGCCGGGGCGGGGCGGCGCTGGAGGGCCCCGGTGGAGGGCCGCGGCGAGGGCGGAGCGGCGCTGGAGGGCCCCGGTGGAGGGCCGCGGCCGGGACGGGGCGGCACCGAAGAGCCCTGGTGGAGGGCCGCGGCCGGGACGGGGTGGTGACGGAAGGCCCCGGTGGAGGGCCGCGGCTGGGGTGGGGCGGAGCTGGAGGGCCCCGGTGGAGGGCCGGGGTGGGGCGGCGCTGGAGGGCCCCGGTGGAGGGCCGCGGCCGGGACGGGGTGGCGCCGGAAGGCCCCAGTTGAGGGCCGCGGCTGGGGTTGGGCGGCGCCGGAGGGCCCCGGTGGAGGGCCGCGGACAGGGCGGGGCGGCGCCGGAGGGCCCCGGTGGAGGGCCGCGGCCAGGGTGGGGCGGCGCTGGAGGGTCCCGGTGGAGGGCCGGGGCGGGGCGGGGCGGCGCTGGAGGGCCCCGGTGGAGGGCCACGGCCAGGGTGGGGCGGCGTTGGAGGGCCCCGGTGGAGGGCCGCGGCCAGGGTGGGGCGGCGCTGGAGGGCCCCGGTGGAGGGCCGGGGTGGGGCGGCGCTGGAGGGCCCCGGTGGAGGGCCGCGGCCAGGGCGGGGCGGCGCTGGAGTATTAAAAATTCAGAAAAAAGCAATTTGTACAGTTTCAAACTAAAACTCTTACTGGGATTACATTGGTGAGCTTGGAGTAAATACTATATGCTGGAGTGTATTTAATGTGAAAATAAAAACTAAACCGAAACATGCAAAGCCAAATTCATAATTCAAAAACAAGGAGTAAGGGTACTGTAATTTGTTTTTAAGTAAACTCATAAATGAACTTCATAAAAAAACACCAATTATAAATACAGAAATCAAGTTTTTTTTAATATTTTTTAACTGAGTAATCTAATTTTGTTTCAAACTTCTTACCATGGGCGGGGCGGCGCCAGAGGGCCCAGGTGGAGGGCCGCGGCCGGGGCGGGGCGGCGCTGGAGGGCCCCGGTGGAAGGCCGCGGCCAGAGCGGGGCGGCGTCGGAGGGCCCCGGTGGAGGGCCGGGGTGGGGCGGCGCTGGAGGGCTCCGGTGGAGGGCCGTGCTGGGGCGGCGCTGGAGGGCCCCGGTGGAGGGCCGCGGCCGGGACGGGGCGACACCGGATGGTCCCGGTGGAGGGCCGTGGCCGGGGTGGGGCGGGGCTGGAGGGCCCCGGGGAGGGCACCGGCCGGGGCGGCGCTGGAGGGCCCCGGTGGAGGGCCGCGGCCGGGATGGGGCGGCGCCGGAGGGCCCCGGTGGAGGGCCGCGGCCGGGACAGGGCGGCGCTGGAGGGCCCCGGTGGAGGGCCGCGGCCGGGGCGGGGCGGTGCGAAGAGGGCCCCGTTGGAGGCGCGGCCTCAGGTGCTGCCAATAATTTTCTGAAATTAAATTTAAAAAAATTTCTGAGTACTATCAGTGCTCCCTTCCTCTTAACCTCCACTAAAAATGTAAATCAGTGCACTGAAACTGAGCCACGAAGATCAGGTAGACGGCGTAACTGTGCCGAAGTGATAAGCGGGCCCTCTAAAATGCACCGTAACTGAGCCACCGATTACGTTCCGCAAAGCTGCCGCCAACCGCGTCCCAGCCGCTGGACTGTCACTCTTCCACTGCGTACTCTTGGTTTCAAATACAATTAAGTTTTGAATACAATTCATCGCATATTGAACACCTCATATTAATTGGAAAAGGAATTAAATCATAAGCGGTCAATCAGAATCAATACTTTTATTAAATGCTGAACTCATGACGTCAGAGATTAAATTGTTAAAAAAAATAACAACAGATTTCAAAACACGATCCGAACGTACTCCTAAATAGTGGAAAAATATTGGTTTTACAGCGTAATCGGCTTGTTTCCCCATGTTATTCTTATGGGGTTCAGTTTTTGGACCGACCCCTGAACCTAAGGATTCCCCAACCATCGGGAAAGTATCTTTGTGCTACTAATCTATTGCTGTCTCGCCGCACGGCTGATTATAATCAAATAAAATTTTGTATTTGCCTTTGATACCTAAAGATCTAATTAAAGAAAAAATATTTTTTTACAATAATTATTTTCAAAATGGCGGCTGCCTAAAAATTTCAAACGTAAATATCTTAAAAACCGCTCATCATAAAAAAATTACATTCATTACTTTGTTTTGAAATTTTAATTGTAAAACTAATGACACCAAATTCACAGAAATTGGTTCATAAATAATGGAGAAAATTCATTTTTAAGATATCGCCCTCTTATCAATATCTACTGTTATCACGTGATATCGCTACTAGTGAGCCATGTCGAACAGCTGATTGAACAATATATTGTTGAAATATGACAGTTTCCCGTTACAATGTGTCTTATTCCTATACCGCTTATTGTTAATCAGTGTGCTGCTTTTTAATAGTAATTCAAATTTCAAAAACCTATAACTTTACCAAAGAAAAATCGATGACTCATGGGACTTGCGCCAAATTGAAGTAATTAAATGAGGAATTCAAAAATATTAATAACTCAAAATCGAAAATTCCCGACAAGAGGTCCCTTTTCGCTTTCCACCTCACATTTTGATTCGCTTGGACACATAATCTTACTTTAATAGTTTTAAAACATCTATAAAAAAGGAGTACTTACGAAGTTCTTTCATGGAGGCTTTGAGCTCACTTTTTTTCTCAACTTCTGTTATGTGCTCACAGTCACTCAAAATTGTCCTCCTGCAGCATTGTGTTATAATGTTTACATCACTTACTCCTTTATTCTTTCTCTAGGGGAGAGTTCCAGGGGAGTGTAAAAAAGTTAAAATTTCAGTCTAAAAAAGACATTTAAATCAGATAAAAATTCTTTTAAATAAAACTACAAAGGTGTTACCTTTCTTATGCTGTAAAAATATAATACCCCCGTTGCAGAAGACCTGCATACTCAGCGAATTTCAAATGCAAAAGAACATATTTCAATCTAACATAGCAAAATTTGACATCTTTTTGTAATCTCCATAAGAATAACATGGGGAATGAGTATGCAGGTTTGCTGCTACAAGTATGTTTAAAATGGTTGGTTTTAATTCAATATTTAGTAGATCTTAACTAGAAGAAGCCATTTTACCAAGTTTTAGCGAATTTCCCCTATAGGGAAGAAGCTGTTACCGTAGTACTCATGGTAAGACTTAAGACCCAGACCATGATAACTTTTCGTTTTGGGACCCCCAGAAGCAAAAAACACCGTTTGTTTGATTATATATATATATATATATAGCCTATATCTAATTCTGTCTCAGTTGCAGAAACAAAATCAGATCTGCACTGAGGACTGGCGGATCATCGATCGGAAACGGGAGGAAGGGGTGCAAACTCTGGTCCTGGGGATCGGTGAGCAAAGCGCCAGGGCGCTACAGGAACGGCGTTGGCAGGTGTGCGTCGGCATTGCGAAAGTTTCTTTCAGAGTGCTTTCGGGAGGGCCGTCGGGCACCAAGCCTCCAGATGACCAGGATCACTCAGGTGAACCTGCAACACAGTAGAGCGGCTTCGGCAGCGCTCTGCTCCCACACAGCGGGCATGGCTGTGGACTTCGCCCTGATTCAGGAACCCTGGGTGAAGGATGGCGGGGTAGCGGGCATGGGGCTTGCACGGGGCTCCATTGTTACGCCGCCAGTCAGGGATCCCAGGACCTGTATCTGGGTAAAACACGGAATTGTTAGTTTTTCGGTTTTAGAATTTTGTTCCAGGGACGTCACGACTGTCAGGTCTGTGTGCAGGTCCACTGGAAGACCTCTTCTGCTGCCGTCGGCCTACATATGCAGGACTCCCCTCAGCCTCCACCAAGGGAGGTGAGACATCTGGTCGACTACGCCATCGACTCCGGCCTGGATCTGGTGGTGAGTTGTGACTCCTATGCCCGCAACATTCTGTGGGGTTGCAGGCTAACCAACGCTAGGGGTAAGTCACTCCTAGAGTACATAGCATCTAAGGGGTTAATGATTGCCAACGAAGGTTCAGAGCCAACGTTCTTTAGCAGAGTTGGTCAATCTGTTATTGACCTCACCATTTACACAGAGAGCCTGATGGGGAGACTCACCAACTGGCGTGTGTCTCTGGAACCTTCGCTCTCTGACCACAGACATATCATTTTCGAAATGAGACAATTCAACCCGGAGCTGGCACAGTTCAGGAATCCTAGGAGAACTGACTGGGCTAAATGTAGGGAGACCTTGACAGCCAAAGTTGGGGGGGGGGGGGTGAACTTTAAGGCCAAAGACACACTTGAGCTGGACCGGGCTGCCCTCAGGCTCGGTGGTGCAATCCTCTCCACTTTTGAGGAGTGCTGTCCGCTGAGTACTGCGGGTAGGGGCCGGAAGAGCTGGTGGAACTCGGAGCTCGCCAACTTGAGGAAAAGCGTTAGGGCACTTTACAGACGAGCTAAAAACAACAACTGGGATGCCTATCACAGGCAACTCACCAGGTATAATCTAGCTGTCAGGAGGGCTAAAAGGTCGAACTGGAGAAATTTCTGTGGAGGTTTGGAGAACGTGAGGGACACCTCCAGAATCTACAAAATTTTGGTAAAGGACAAGTCCTCTAGTCTGGGGTCTCTTAGAGCGCCTGGTAGGGATTTGGTTCACGATCCTCGGGAAGTACTGAGACTCATGGCCAGTACACATTTTCCTGAATGTGTCGTTCTGCAGCAATCTGTGCCAGATGATCCATGTGGTGTCGCTGGGCGGGCCTGTGCAAGCAGGTGGCAGGATGCATGTCGCATGGTGATGTTTGGAAGAATCAGGTGGGCTGTCAGTACTCTCAGTCCCTTCAAGGCACCTGGACCCGATGGCATTAGACCGGTGTGCCTTCAACAGGGTATTGACATTATTCTCCCAGCACTGTGCGGATTGTTCAGGGTAAGCTTGGCTCTTGGGCATATCCCGACTGCTTGGAGTTCATCAATCGCTTGGATAGTTTTCATCCCGAAGCCAGGGAAGACCACGTATTACGACCCCAAGTCTTTCTGTCCCATCTCATTGTCTTCTTTTCAGCTGAAGACTCTGGAAAAACTGGTGCTGAGGTATTTTGGGGATACTGCTCTCAAGGCTAATCCCCTACATAGGTTTCAGCATGCCTACATTCCTGGTAAGTCCTGTGAGTCTGCCCTACATCAATTTGTGGGTAGGATCGAGAAGGCCTTCAGTCAAAAAGAGGTTGCTCTGGGTGCCTTTCTTGACATTCGGGGGGCCTTTGACACTCTGCAACCAAGGCAGTCACTAGGGCTGCTAGATCACGTGGGTTAAGTGAGACAATCTGCAGGTGGATTGATGATCTACTCTGCAGCAGAAAGGTAAGACTCTCGCTTCATGGAGAGGAACTGGTGGCACAAACCACAAGAGGGTGTCCTAAGGGGGGGGGGGGTCCTCTGACCCTCCTGTGGAACATCGTTGCTGACGATCTCATTAGGTCACTGAACGACAGCCAGGGCCGGATTTAGAACTTTTGGGCCCCTAGGCTCACTCAGTGGTGCGGGCCCCCAGGGCCAGAGTAACCAAATGTCCGTTTTTAGGAAGACATGTCCTCCTTTTTTACCATTGTCCTCCGTTCTTCCCGACTTGTCGGCCGACAAAATTAAGCCTCTCCAGTCTCATTATTTTCGTGGCCGTCACATCTAGCCTTTTGTTGTGGCCAGAAAATCTATCGTATCTATAGCAGTTGACAGGCACATTTCTCGGTAGTTTCGCGACCGACAAGTCTCTCACGCTTTTGGATATCTACGGACCACATTGCGGCCGGGAAATCTGCTGGTTATACCGCAGCTGGCAAATCTGTCGGTCACATCATGTCTGTCAAATCGCGGTCGTTTGAACAAAAAACAAACCTCTCGGTCATAATATCGCGGCTGGCAAATCTCTCGGTCATATTGCGGCCGGAAAATGGTTCAGTGTGTCCGTGGCCAGCAAATCTCGGTCGTATAGCGTTCGGTATATCCTTTGACAAATCGCGACTGGTAAATCTGTCGGTGGCATTGCGGCCGTCTGTAATTTACATCAAATATAGTGCTCAATTATGCTATTTAAAAGCTACATTGCTGATTTCACTGGTTGGAAAATCTATAGTGGATACCACATTTTAGGTTTACAGCGGCTGGCAAATTTCTCGGTCATATTATGACAATGGCAATCAGCTCTTATTGGCTAGGCTAGGCTCGTGGCCTGCAAACATCGGTTGTATCGCTGTCGGTAAATCTCTCGGACATTTCGCGGCCGTCATTTGGCAAAGCTTCTTCAACAAATCTTAGCGTCTAACACATTTTCAAGTGGAGGGGGGTTGAAATTGAGCTACAGAGCAGAGGTCTGAAAATCTAGCCTACCCCCAGTCAAAATGCTGAAATTATTCCCATGAATATTATCCTGTCATGTGGCCTAATTCCCGTATTGCCTGTGGTGCAACCAAAACTTGTGACGTCAATCGTAGACCCATATTCGGTTCTGCAAGCTCTACATTAGCCTATCGGGTAAAAATATAGCTTAAATGAGGTGTCAGTAATATTCTCCTTCTGATTGGTCAAGGTTAATTTTTGTCCTAGCTGCAGATTATTTTTCCGATCCGGTCCTCACTCACTATTTGTTTTCATTTTCAACTGAGATAACCTGAATACTATTATTATTTCCTTCTCTACTCTTTTCTTTTTCTCTACAGACCCCTTCCCCCACCCTAACTTCGAGAACTTTGCAGTCGACAAAGCGGTGCTGTGCGCAATTGTGGCTGACCTGCAGTCGACGATGTTTTATCTTTTGAGCTGTCTGCTATTTTAGTGCTGAAATTACGTTCTTTATGTTTCACGTTCAATCGGGATAACAGTTTATTAATTATCTTTTTATTCTTGATCAATGTTTATTGAGTTTATCCAAACCGTTAATTCCTTGACTCTAAAAACATAAATTTTTATATATTTTTGTGTGGCGCGGGCCCCTAGGCGCGCGCCTATGGCGCCTATGCTTAAATCCGGCCCTGACGACAGCGGCGTATTCGCTCAGGGGTACGCTGATGACGTAGCTACCCTGGTGGTCGGTAAGTTTCACGGAACAATCACTGACCTCATGAATCAAGCTCTGAGGTTGGTAGCTGGGATCTTTTCCTTTAATTCACCACCACTATTTTCTTTTGTTTTCCGTTAGTTCACCACCACTCAGAATCTAAAATACAGTAAGAAGGTCGTTCTGAGTAATTAGGAATATTGAATTCGGGGTTTCCTTTACCTGCAGTATTCGTAAAAGCCTTATCTTATCGCACAGCGATAACCGGACCGCGCGCTCAGCGTCCAGTCCAGACAGTGATTAACGAGCGGCAAAAATTAATTTTTAAATGTTGCAAGTAAGTGTAACAGTGAGGAGAGTTCTGCGCGTTTTTTACGTTCATTGAGCGCCACCTATTGTAGTTATCAGTCGATGTTAGGACCTAACATAACCTAACCTAACCTAACCTAACCTAACGTAACCTAGCCAACTCATCAAATACATTAAGTAGTTCTGGCTACCAAAGTAACTTTAAAGCGTAACAACGTAGAATTGGTGGTGAATTAACGGAATCATGAGCAAAAAATAGTGGTGGTGAATTAATGGAAAAGATCCGGTAGCTGGCTGGTGCTCGAAGGTTGGACTCTCAGTCAACCCCTCAAAGGTTGTAGCGGTTCCCTTCACCAGGAGAAGGAACCTGCTGGGACTTGGACCTCTGATGCTGCACAGAACACCAATTGACCTGAAGGATCAGGTGAAGTACCTGGGTGTCACTCTAGATCGGACACTTCAGTGGGGACCCCAACTACAGAAGGTCATTGACCGAGGTAAGTGGTCTCTCTTTGCCTGTAGGCGCATGGTGGGCTCTGTCTGGGGGCTGCAGCCCAGGCTCATGCATTGGCTGTATGTCTCGGTGGTCAGGCCTGCCATGACCTTCGGTGCAATTGTTTGGTGGACCAAAGTGGGTTCAGAAACGGCTGTGACGAGTCTGGCAAGTGTTCAAAGACTGGCCTGTCTCATCATCACAGGTGCAATGAGCAGCTGTCCTGGGGCCTCCTGGACTGCCTCTTGGACCTCACACCAATTGACATTCACATCAGGGCAACCGCCAGGAGGTGTGCATATCGTCTGCAGTGTGAAAATCTCTGGATGTCCCCTGCTGTACCGCTGGGTCATGCCAGAATCAAGGATGTGGTCAACCGGGACATTCTCGATATACCAACGGACCACATGTCTACCGTCTTCGCCTTTGGTAGATCTTACTACGTGATCTACGTAGTAGATTACTACGTGAATTGAAGACAGTTATTCACGGTATGTAACCTTTTTTCAATTGATTGTATCAATTCAGGAGGCAAATCATGAACCAGTTTTTGTGTTTTTTTTTTTACCAAAATACTTTTAAAAATTAATTTTTATTTTTATTAATCTTCAATACATTAGCTTTGAACGTTTTGATTTAATCGTAGTTTTTAAACATCTAAGTCAGGGCCGTAACAACCACCGGGGCAACCGGGGCACCGCCCTGGGGCCCCCCAGTGAAGGGGGCCCCGAAGGGCCGGCGGCCGAGGGAGCATAAAACCAGACCCGACCCCGACCTCCACCGTCCGTAATATTTCCGGAAAACGTGATTTTACCTTAGTTTACATCAGTGAAAAGGTGACTAGTTTAAACTGCTTTGAGACCGGATTTTTTCCTACAACTGTTTTATTTGGCCATGTTGACTTAATAATGTAATAAATGTTTTAGAACCAAAGGTCACATACACTGTGGTATAAGGGATTAGAAGTCTTGGCTAGGTATCCAATGATTGGGGGTTATAATTTATGTACTAAACCTGAATGATTTAATTTCATTTAAATTTCATTCTATGATTCAATTTGTGCCCGGAAAATTTCTCAGCTGCATTGCCACGGAAATTTATCAGCTTGTAAATCCAAACAATAAAAATATTTTTAAAATATTGTATGGTTTTATTGTATTTTACCCCCAGTTAAGTCCCCAAACAATATATTCTTTATTTATTATTCGTAATCAAGTTTATTATGAAAAACTAAGTACTTAAGGCCTGTGAAAAATCGTAGAGGAAATTAAAAATTATTTTAAGTTTCACGCACGCACGCACATGCTTGACTAAGATATGGGGGGCCCCGCCAGCCAGTCTTGCCTCAGGGCCCCCTATAAGTTAATGCGTTACGGCCCTGATCTAAGTTAAAGTTTTCTGCAATGCAAACTAACAATTGAAAAAGTCAACTTAATTCAAACCCCAATTGGTCAATTTGACATCGAAGTATCTGCAATTTTTGTCAGTTAGTCGGCAAAATCTGGGGATTCTCGTCAGGATCTCGCAATTTCTCGATTCACGTACAGTTCATACGTTCCACATATAGTCAGGGGCCAATCATTTCTGAACATAACCTATATCTGTATTCCTCGTACCCTTATTGATTCTCTTATTTAGCTTTGCTGGGTAATACTCAGTTTTACCATTTCATCTCATTCCTACATTAAAAATCAATGTCTATCTCTTTATGCACTTCTTTTAATACTCTATACACTCTATACAAGCCGATTTTGAGTTAACATTTTGATTACAATAAAGCAAACAGTAATGCAATAGTATATTTCGCAACAAGGGCCGAAATGAGGTTTTGCAGGCTCGAGATCGTTTTTCGAATTCGAGACGAAGTCGAGAATTTGAAACGATCGAGAGCTGCGAAACCCTTTCGGCCGAGGTGCTAACGCTATTTTTCACCATACTACACAACGAAATATACCCTAAATAATAAAAAACTGATTATTATTGTTTGACTCACTTGAAAACAAAACACAGCTATAAAAATCATATGATCACAACTATCCTGTCTTGAATGCCGTATAATTACGTGATGTTCTGACGTTGTTTCAAGCAAATAAACGATCAGCTGACTTTCGGCCCTGGGCCCCAAACGTTTTCGGTCCGGTGGCGGCAAACAGTGTGTTTCGGTCCGCGTTTGACGTTTGTAAAACAGGTGATTTCGTCGTAGTGTGGTGAAAACATAATTATATAAAAGTATAGGATTAATTTAAAGAATAAAATGGCAATCAGTGCAAAATTTGCCTTGAGTTTTTTTGGAACTTGTTTAAATCTTCCAATATCAAATAAAAAATACTTTACCAGGTTGAACGGTAAAGCAAAGAAGAGCATGCAAGTTTCAACGGTATATCGGTTGAATTTACTTTTGTAAAGTGTCTAAAAACCCACAAAAAGATTCTATTTTTCAAACATGTTTCAGGGGAGCATGAACATGTTTCATGCTCCCCTGAAACATGTTCAGGGGGAGGGGCATGTTTTGCGGGGGTGGGCCGTACCCCTTCTCTGCCCACGCCCACTGGAATTAAGCTTCCCGTTTTAATTGTTTGAAGTTCTAGTCTCTCCTTAGGTATTATCGCTGTACTCGTTTCTCTTACTCTAAATGGCGCGCAGCAGTGTTGTCACCCAGGACCGTTATCACCGCAGAAAGGGCGCCAAATCCAAGGCTACGAGGAGCGACACACGGGTTGCGTTGAAGCCAATGCAGGGCTGGCCAGCCGGCCACGGTGCGGCGGCAATGGCGGGAAACAGCCCGCTTACTAATTACCACATACCTCCATTATTAAATTGACTATATAAATCTGAGTGTTTTTGTTAATTAATTTTAGTTATAGACACTTAATTCGATTTCATTACAAAAAATCCCTTAAACACAATTACTAGGCTGTTAAAGGAGGCACGAAGCAGGAGTTTTCATTGGTAATTGGAATTTTTCATTTTTTTCTCTTAATATTATCAACTCAAATATGGCTTACGAGGTATTAAACGGTCGAGAATTTAAAGGGACACAAATGTCTTATCTTTTATTATTTTAATTCTATTCCGACAGCCATAAGGGTAATTAATGTGTGCGTAGTTTTCCTATGTTTAGTTCTTTAACTTGTGAATTTATTAAACGTAGCATAAATGTAATTAAAAGTTCAAAAATACAATGATGAATGTAAATCATGCATTTATTTTGACATCCAATTTGTATTTTATTTTAGCCAACAACTAGATTTTAGTGAACTCGTTTACAAAAAATTGAAAAAATATAAATATGATTATTGTTACAAATATTCTTACTGAATATGGTAAAACTTAGTATTGAGAATTCGAGTATCTCTTACGAAACAAAGATAAAACGTTTATTTTGATAAAAACTTAATATTTTGTCCATTACGCATGTTATTTAAGTGATCATCGACCTATTTAGCTATTCTAACTTTGACCTTCTGTAATAAATAATAAAATTTTGTATTTATAAGAATGAATTACACCATTTGTTAGAAAATTTAATTTTCTTTCAAAATGCCATCGGCGAACATCATGGGTTTCTAGGTTGGGCGGCAATTTTTTATCGAATTAGCGCGCGTCGCTTATTCCCCATTAGTTCAGGAGCTGAGAGGGGTTGAGCAATAAGCATGCATGAAAGGGCGACGCAATATTTTTGTTGATTGTAGTAATATTAACAGAAGTGATGAAAATGACGTATGTCACCTATTTATCAGTTGTCGATATCGGGGGGGGGGGGGGGCACACATGGCGGGGGGCGCTATGCGTTAAAACGCAGATATCCCTAAAATTTTAAATGATAGAACATTGGTTATGTATTTAATTACAATAATGAGGCAAACAATAATGATCAATAGGAACGAGGTCAAATGATCATTATTGTTCACTATGATGACTAAAATCATCATATCATGAATATGATGACTATCTTCATTTAAGGAGCGAGAGTCATAGTTTTTATCGTGAGCATAGCCACGGGCAACTGCTAGTAATATAATAATCCAGGCATCCAGGCACACCTAATATTGAATGAAATGAAATAATCCTAACAAAATATTCATTCCTGCTTCCTCATATAAGTATTTTAGAAAATAACAAATAAACAAAAGTTGTCCACTGATCACAGTTAATTACAACAAGCGGAAACGATTAGTTTTGACCAGCTATATGTATATTTGTAGGCATCGGTGACCCTGAATTGATTTATCTAAAATTGTACGTTGTCTTGACGTTAGCCCTGCACAGGCCATGCACGGGAGCACGGCTGGCTTGACAAATAGCGAAAATAAGGATACGGTAGGTAGCCGAATCATTTCGATTGACCGACGAATTTGAAGTAGGAAAGAATGTTTAATATCACGAATCTGGGTTCGTTCTGTAAAGAAAATAAGCTAACTTAAAATGTATACCGATTAAATATTCATAATAACGTTTAAGAGATCCGTATTAAATAATAAAAAAAACATTCAACAACCAAATCGCCAAATTGTTCTGGTCATAGTTTTTTTTAATAAGTATTTCTTCCTCCTTGCCCTCAGACATTGTAAATTGGTTAGTGCGCATAGCAAGATGTCATGGTAACCGTAATTGAAGGTTTTATTCTGCGTTGTGAATACAGAACCAGAACCACAGTCTGTCTTGAACGCGACAACAAGGGGGCTGCCGTGTGAAGAAAGACAATTCCATAGCAATAGTTTTGCGAATCTGAGAAAATACGCAAACATTTCAGTAAACGTACTGTATCTTTTAAAATATTTAACTGATATTGTTGTATCCACCGGGCATGCCATTTCGGACCAGACGCGAGGAATCGTGTGCTTGTCATCTTAATTAAGTCATGCCTTTTTTCAGGCATTCTCCCCACTTCGTACGACTTCGCAGCCCCTTTTCCTCCCCATAAGAATTGTGTTTAGGGAGTGTTTAAAAGGCAACTTTCAAACATAGCAAGTTTGATTTTCAAGTGATTTTAATTTCTAAAAGTGTAAAGGAAAAAATTCGGCACAGTTAAAACTAAAAAAAAACCTCAAAAGCTTCCGCCCTTTAAAAATTTGCCGCTCTGGGCTGCAGCCCCTAAAGCCCCCCCCCCAGTGGCGAGGCGTGCGGTCATCTACAGATTCGCCGATGACTAACTCAATTTTAAAAGTAAATATTTTAGATAAAACTACAAATAACATAATGTTAGAAGCCTAAATGTCTATTATTTTCAAAAGAAAATCATACATTTTCGGAGTATCAGGCTACTTTTTTGCACGGCGTTTTGCTTTGCGCGCCAGATGCACCGCGTCCGTAGTTCTCTATTGACTAAATCCGAACCGATTCTCCGAGTTTGGAGAATCCAATCGAGTGGAGCGCCCACCTCCCCGCCTCCATCCCCACCACTCACACCGCTGTTGTACAGGCGGCCAAGCGATTCTCTGTCGCTGGAGAATCGGTTGGCGTCCGGCTCCCTTCGGCTGTACTCGGCAGCCTTCGCCACGTAACGAGCAACTCTCGACTTCTGTCAGTGCTACTTCACGGTGCAGAGAGACCTGCTTCGCTACTCGCGCATGCGCAAAGAGACATAAAATAGTTCACTTCACAGTGCAGAGAGACCTGCTCCGCTACTCGCGCATGCGCCAATGCGCACAGTTCTCGCGCCGCGCGCTGTGCTTGTGTTTGTGTAGTTTCAATGAGTGATGTTGCAGTGGTTTAATTAAATTTTTAACATGTTTTATTATTAATCGATGAGCACAACAATGACTGAAGGAGAAGGTGATATAATTGTTCAACTGAAACAATTATAAAAATAAAACTAAACTGATTAAAAAATTATAAAAATAAAATCATAAACTGCTTAATAAAATAGCTAGCTGCATTTTTCAATGTTAAACTTTCATCCGAGAGCTTTTAAGTATCAGTATTATTCCATTCGCCTTTTCAGTAGAGTCATGGATGTTTTTATCTATGGTTGTGGCGTCTATGAATGACTGGGGAACGGATATCCGGGCCGGTCAAGCGCAGGTCTGTCGCGACTATTCTATAAATAGCAATACAGCCGTTCCGCCGCGCGGCGCCGGCGCAGTCCCGTGTACCTCTACACTATCAGCGATGACCACTCAAAAATGTCACGCGTCGCCACTGCCCCCCCCCCCCCAATCCACTGCCTCCTCCCCCCTGTTGGCGACTACCCGGGCAATAGGTGACACGCATGTTTTATATACCCAGAGTCAATGTTACAAAGACAAACAAAAATATTTGGTCAAACTTATTTAAGACATTCACAATGTAATTATATTTTGTTAAAAAGAAACAGTCTAACTATATACATAATTTTATAACAACTCGTTTATTATAGTACGTGTGGTTAGCGTAAAAACCTTGTACTTTTTGATACAGCTTAGCCACTTGGTATGTGTATAGAAGATACCTGTAGAAGTATTTTTGTCCGAAGATCCAACCTTGAATTCGTGTAGAACACCCCCATATCAGCCATTAAAGATGGCCGCCATTACATTCATAAATAGCTCTATAACTCCGGTAATAGTATTCCGATCTTGATAAACCTTTTTTTTAGAGATAATTTAAAAAACTAACTTTTTTGCATTTAACATTTTTTTCTAAAGTTAATAGTTTTCATTGTACATTTGAAAAACGAAATTTTCCATTTAATTCCATGGGAAAGTCTTAATTTCTCAATAAAATGTGTTTTGAAGGGCTCAACAAGCCTATGGCTAAATTTAGAATATTCTCTAGGTTGAAAACTTATACGCACAGAAATTTTATTCCAATAGGTCAACTATTATTAGAATAATGGCCTCAAAGAAATATACGCACAGGCTATTTTCCGAGTTAGCCTTGTTTTTCGGGATTTTATGGATTAAAAAAAACTATTATTGAGGTGAAACCTGAATAAAAATGAAGGAAAATAACTAAACGACCGAGAAAAATCGATCATAATAGTATAATTCTATTTCATCATCCATTTTGAAGGTCCAATTGGTGAAAATTTACGCTAACCACACGTACTATTTATTATTCCAGATAAGACCGCAGATTCAATCACTCTTATTGTTGGCTGTATTGTTGTGATTAAAATAACGTTTTAATTGGTGTTCTATCTTTCTCGTTTTTTTTATCCACGCTGGAAGGGAGGTTAAAAATAGCTCTTACCCGCACCGGAATGCGGGCCCTCTACGCCGCTCGCTCAAGAGAGCAAAGCAACGAGCAGGGTCTCCAGCCTCTGACAGACAGCATCAGTGCAGAGCCGTCTGTACGTCTCCTTGGGCATACCTGCTAAAAAAAACCCTCATGTGCTGTCACCACATCATTGCGATCGACCCAAGCATCTGCTCATTGCGACATCGCAATGCGTGGCCTCTGTCCCTTTCAGGACTCCGTGCTGCTGTCCCTTTCGGGGCTCCTCAGTTGGTGTTCAGCCGTTCTTCTGCTGTCCTCGATTCTGGGGTCACTCGAGACAACCATCTGTCCTCTTCTGACGCAGGACGGACATGACAAAGTCAGCCACTGCGTTCCAGCTGACGCTACCCTGCAGCATCTTCCCCACGATGTTGTCCGGGGTCAGATGACCGCCGACCGAGTTGGCGAGGACAGTCCGTTCTTCGTCAAAGCGACGGCACACGAAGAAAGTGTGATGCACGTCGTCTCCGTCGTGTCCGCAGTACTTGCACCTGGGCGAGTCGACCTTGCCCATTCGGTGGAGGTACAGACGGAAGCAGCCATGACCTGTCAGGAACTGGGTGAGGTAAAAAGTTCACCTCCCCGTGGTCGCGGCAAACCCACTGCTCCAGGTTCCTGATCAGTCGCCATGTCCACCTTCCGGTCGTGTCTTCGTCCCATCGACGCTGCCAGACGGCTATTGTTTGGCCACGGGCCAGCTCGGCAGCCTCTTCCCGATCCACCTCGGGAGCACGCCCCCATATGGTCTTCTTCTGTTGTGCCAGGAGGTCGATTGGGATGACTCCCGCAATGACCAGCACCGCCGGCGCCGCCTGCGAGACCGTGCGGTACGAGGACGCGGCCCTGAGGGCGCCGCGTCTCTGCACCGCCAGCATGCGAGTCCGGTATTTCTTCATCTTCGTCGCATCCTCCCAGATCTCCGCTCTGTAGAGCATGATGGCCTGTGCCGTCGACAGCAACAGCCTCCGTTTCCCCTGACTCGGTCCTCCGATGTTGGCCATCAGTCTTCAGAGGCAGGACGTCACTTCGGCCGCCTTGTCGCACACGCTTCTGATGTGGTCCCAGTAGGTGAGCTTGTTGTCCAGCACCCCCAGGTACCTGGCCTATCTTTCTCGTTAAGATATCTGCGCTTTAAGGCATAACGCCCCTCGCCATGTTTGCCCCCCCCCTCCCCCATGTTATCGACCGCCTGGGAGATAGGCGACATACGTCATTATCGTCACCTCGGTCCATATTACAATAATCGACACAAATATTGCGTCTCTCTTTTAGACTATATCGCCCATGCCACCTTTCGGCTCGGCGTCCCGTCTGGGTGGAGGGGAGTGACTGGCTTGCTTGAGTGAACAGTCCAGATCGCGAACAAGGGTAAAATCGTCCAGACTGCGAACACATATCTTAAATATGTAAAATCACTGCCGTTGAATAGAAGAGGCGGATGAATGACGCGGGTGGGCATCTGCGCCAATTGACCTGAGACACGTAGTCGGGTATTCCTGAACTGCGCTAACTATTCCAAGTAGCCACCAGATACGTCACTAAACTGCACGAAGTGGCGGCCCTCTTTGACCGTAGAATTCTTAGAAGTGAGCATTTAAAAATTTGTCAAAGCCAAAGCCCAAGTCATCTGTAGAGAATGCATTCATTATTGATTCTATGTTTTATAAAAATGGAGAAAGTACTCAACAGCTATTTTTTTAACTGAGGTGGTGTATTTAAGTTTTTAATGAAAATAAATCATTAAAATGTACAGAACATATTAATAAATATAGAATTTACCTTTTTGAGGATTAGGAAAATATCATGGCTTCAAGACGACGACAAAAGTTCATATTCTTTAATTGCATTCAAGAAAAAAAAACATAGCAATATGGGGTTTTTATAAAGTGCTCTCGTAGTTTTTCACAATAAATTACTCTGAATAGAACGGAAATAATAAATAAACTATAAACCGTATTTTAAAATTAAATCCCGTTGCTGAGAAATAAATAACACAGTAATCATCTATCTTCTTCTATCTTCTATCTATCTTCTATTCTTTTCTTCTACTATATATTTGTCAAATACCCCTCAGTATAATCATCGCACAGCCCAAACTACTTGACCTAGAACCTTGAAACTTTGCATGGATGTTCCTCTTAGAGCGTAGGCATCCGCTAAGAACGGATTTTACAAAATTTTAGTATAAAGGGGTTTTTGGCGAGGCCGAAGTTTACAAAATTTCCCATTTAAAAGTGTGTTGGACGATTTTTGTTTACATTTTTAATGTACATAAAACAATCAGCTGGTAGTTAGCTTCGGAAATGTATACGTTGATACAGATGATAATATATTGATTTCTTTGATCATGGCTTCATTGATTTTAAGAATAAGAATAAGAATAAGATCGGGATATTTTTTGAAAAATGAATTCACTTTAAATTTACTATTTTTTTGTCTGGTTAGATCTAAGTTGGAGTTTGGCTCCATTATCTGGCACCCATATCAACATTACCTTACAGATATAATCGAACAAATACAAATTAAATTCCTGCGATTTTTGTATTTGCATAAGTTTGGATTTTACCCTTTCCTTGTCTCACATTCGGATTTGTTGCAGTTATTCAACTTTGACAGTTTACGCAAGCGCCGTGAAATAGGATTAATGGTGTTTTTATATAAGCTTATTAACGGCGGCGTTGATTGTAGTGACATGTTGGCGAGGGTGAATTTCCTTGTTCCTCGCCCCTCGTCCAGGGTCCGCGCTTTATTCAGTCCTTGCTTTGCACATTCAACTTTGGGAGTGCACAGTCCAATTAATGTGATGATGCGACTGTGCAATAATTTACCTCGCCATGTTGACATATTTTCGCTGATCTTGGCCTCTTTCACAACAAAAATTGAATCATCCTATGTAGCTTTATGAAAATAATTGTTTTTATTACTATAAATTATTATTATTTACTACTGTACTTTTGAACTTGCCTGTTTGCCCATTGTAATCCTCTGGAATGATATGCTACTTAGCATGCTTAAATTTACTTGCTTGAACTGTATTATAGCTATGTTATTGTGTTGATTTTGATGTTGTGATAGTGATTATAAGTAATGCTTGCATTTGTTAAATAAAGATAAGTAGCCTAGTTATTGGTATATTTTGATGAACTGTGTATGTGATAACCAACTGCATGACAATATGGACGGCCTCATCAGTGTATGACTATTTAATGTTTATTAACTCATATTTTGTCACTTGCATGTAGTGCTGTTATTTATTATTGTATTTGTATTATGCTACAATGTCATTGGATTAATTCTGTTTTGTGGCATTAAAATTGAAATAAAATAAAATAAAATAAAATAATAAGAATATATATTTATTTTTTCAAAACATTACATGCCATTACATAGACAACAATTTGCTAAACTTAACTACTAACATTGCATATTTCCAAAACAAAATCTATTTTTAAACTTATAAAATAAATAAAAGATCCTCTTTAAAACTAAGCAATCTTTTACGAAACAGGCAAACAGAAAACTAAAGTTAAATAAACAAATCAATGTTTTGAAAAAATTTAGGACCTCTGAGGCAAATCGCCTGTTTAGAGGTTCCGTTCACGCTCTTCAGATAAGTTATCAGCTCTCAGGACAGCTAGGCTACTTACATATTGATAATATTCCCTTACTATCTTTGCGGAGTTTTCAAATGAAAAATAAAAAGACTTTAATTCTTCCATTGTACTTTTGCACTTTAAGCCATTTAGTTACTAAGAAAAAATATATAAGGTGCTATAAAAAAATTTGAGGTACCAATACTTTTTAAATATATTAAGCTTCAATTTTAAGCAAGAAATCAATGTTTTCAAAACTTAACATCCAGGTTCGCAGTTTTCGGTTGAAAACTAGAGAAGTGCGTGAATTTTTTATTTCTAAAGGTTTTATTGTAAATTCTCGGTGCTAAAAATGAAAGTTCATGGTGAAAAAAGTATTATTAGGACGCGGAATAGGATGGTGCTCAGCATTTCTTAATCGGTTTCTGTAATAATTTCTGTTTTGAAAATAATTTCCACTTCTTTTGTAAAAAAGTTTAAGTACCTTGTACACAAACATATACTTCAAAGGAAGAACATTTAAACGAATAAATAATGGAAAAGATGCTTCTGTTCTGGACTTCTTTGAAATTAATTTGATAAATCGTTTTTGTAAAATAAAGATAGGTCTAGTATTTACATTGTAAGCACTGCCCCAGAAAGTTAACCCATAATCAATTTTGCTATGGACTATTGAGAAATATATCAGTCGTAGAATAGATTCAGGAATACATAAATCATTTAAAAAATAAAAGACTCTCAATGTGCTATTTAATTTTTGCTTCAAAGAAAGTATTGTGTTGCTTCCAATTTAACTCACGGTCTAAAGTTAGACCTAAATATTTCAAATTATTTACTTTACTGACGACTGCACATTTTTCCGCACAAAAAGAATTCTTCCCGATACAATCTATACATTTGTAAACTATAGAATTTTGAAAACTGATGTCATGTCTCAAGCTAAAATTTATATATTTGGTCTTTTCAGGACTAAGGAGCATATTATTTGTAGTGAACCACCACTGGAGAGCCAACAGATCATAATTCATCTCGCTCTCAATTTGATCCCACGAATCCCCACAGTAACTCAATGCCGTGTCATCGGCAAATGAGGTTACACTACCAAACAGCTCTGCATTACATAAGTCGTTAATGTAAATTCAATTAAATTTTTGTTCATTTGTTCCAAGGACATAATTATGTACTATATAAAGGTTACATTTAGTTTAGATAAAATCCACCATTAATTAGTTAAGTGACACCATCTATATTTCGGTAGCGGGAGTTATCGTTTTTCCTGGAGGCGTTCCTAATAATTTTTTTATTTCATCTATGCCTGTCCGATGATTTGGTGTTTCGTATGATTCGACGTACGCAGTTTTAAACGTGAAGAGCATACTGCCTTTTGTGGCTGAGTCTTGAGACTAAATCCCGGTAAGATGGAAAGAGAAAAGAACAGTGGTTTTTCAGGCACAAACAGAATGTGCTGAAATGATATGATTCTTTGATCTATTTATGTAAAAAGTTATAAACTATACAAGTCCCTGGTTGTAAGTTATATTTATACTATCCTTTCTACTATTTTTTTGTCATATACCACTGACCTATGATTGTACAGCCAAAACTACTTAACCTAAAACCTTGAAAATTTGCATGGACGTTCCTAATAGAGTGTTGGCATTCACCAAGAACGGATTTGTTTCAATTCGAGGTTTTTAAAGGTTTTTGGTGGAGCTGAAGCTTTGAAAATGTTCCATGTTAATGTAATGGATGACTTTTTGTTGTTTAAATTTCAAATTTTATTAAATCAAGCATATTAGCTTCACAAACGGATACGTTGTTACAGCTGATTTATAATTTGATTCCTTTTATCATGGTTTTATGGTTGTTTTGATGATTTTGTTAGGTTATTCGTACTATATAAAAGTTACATTTGGTTTAGTTTTGTACCTTATACGTTCAATCATAAGCTCATTATGTGGTAACATCTTTTTAGGCAGCGGAAGCTATGGTTATTTCCTTAGGCCGGCCTTTATGTTTTTAATTACAATCATGCCAGTTACAATAATTTGGCAAATTCCTTTTTCATCTAATTCGACGGTGTCCCGGCTTTTCACGGAAAAATAAATGCTGCAATCAATGGTTGATCTTAAATTATTACTACCCGCCTATATTTTAAGTTAAAAACCAAGTGAATCGAGTTTGAAATACTGCCCACGGAGAGCACCGTAACTGTTTCAAATATTCAGCCCTTTACTGTACTTAATTGATGCCCTACTAGGCAATCCAGAGACGTAATGGTAAATCTACAAAGAAGTACCTTAAAATTGACACATTTGGTGTTTAAATCGGTCTGGCCGTTTTCGAGTTATAACGGTGAAAAGAAAATCTTCACTATCTACTGTGGTATCTACATTTTATCCTACATTCCACCATAAAAGAAACATATCTCTACATGATATTCCTTGATATAAATAGTTTCTATTCAGCCCTCTAGATTCTTCATATCAAGGTTAGACGATAATTTTTATCGTGAGCGAAGCCACAGGTTCTGCTAGTATATACTATTAAAAGAATTTCTGGGATTTTGTACAGAGCAAATCGACCCCTAGAAATTAATTTTTCTACTCATATTTGGTATCAAATTAAAGCTATTACTCTCTAGATGTTCCTTTTGTGGGTTTGGAAAATATCCCATGAAAAGCCTTCACATAGGAGGCTTTTGAAATTTCAGTGAAAGTGCTACTGTGTGTGATAGAACCTATGAACTTTTTGAAATTCACATTTGTTCGTAACAAAAAATATGATCAAGATTAGAAATAGTTCCAGAGATATGTCACAGAATGCAGGGCAAGCAAATGTCATTATGATTTTGATTTCTTAAAATACTGAAGTTTTGTTAAGACAACAGATAATAAGGAAGAGTATTTGCTATATTGAAACTAAGACCAACGGTCTGTAATCATCTTAATTTACTGTATTTCTTTTCTTAAAAAGGAAATTTAAAAAGGAAATTAAGTAAATAGGAGGTGCTCTAGAGATGGGATTTTATAACAAACTATTGACTGTGAAGACACATTGATACATGCTTCAACAAATTGATGAATGTTTCAACGTTTTGAGCTTTAAAATATCAATATTAGTTTAATGTTAACCTAAAAAATTCAAGTTTTAAAGCACATTATAAATTTAAAACCTGCATTTTGTAATAAATATACTTGGAATGGGAGGATATTGAAGTGTTAACGGTTAGCCTACCTATTTTACTTGATTTTGAAATGTACCAATAACAATATGCCTAAATTAATTAAGGCTTTTCATAGAAAGTTATGTTATTTGCTTAGGTAAATATTTTAAAAATATGTATTTAATTTAAGATGCGAAACAAAAAGTGGGTCTGTTTGAAAATTTAATTCTATGGCCGTTATGTGAGTTGAATAATTTGTTTTAACGGCGAATAGCTATTTAATAAATGTTATTTAGAGTATAGTTTATCAGTAAATAAGTTAATTTTCCATCTTCTTACCGATAGTTGTTAAGACCTTACAAAGATGAATGCAAGAAACTTACACGCGTAGACGTTGTTGACAGATGAAGATTCGCCAAGCAATGAAAATCCATATAAACTAACCCCCATTTAATGTGGAATGAATGCTGACGCACTGTCGAAATATCAAAATGTAGATTTACTTGGACACTTTTAAAGCCGACGAAATAAATGAACTTCTCAAATTCCATGAGGAATTTCTTACCCAAATTGAAGTTTTGAGTATAAAGTAATAAGTTATTTTTTAAAGTTTTCGCCGATGAGAAGTTTAATTACTGCCAATTTTATTCCAGTGTTATGACATAAAAAATTAGTAGGAAACTAAAAAAAATCAGAAAAAGTCACACAGTTCATCACTGAAAGGCATTTTACGCTGCAAAACTCCATACATAATCGACATGAAACAAAAGCCTATTTTACCAAGATGTTATTATAAGTCACGAAGTGACGTAGGCTGCTAGTTATCATTATTAACTTAATGATGCATTTATCAATAAATTTTAATGTTTCGTACATTTTGTTTTTGTGGTGTCATGATATCGGTAAAGAAGTATATCATATTATATTATATTATTTGGATGTTCTCTGAAAGAAAATGTTAGTTTTCCAAATGATTTTCTATGAACTCATAGTAATACGACTACAATTAAAATTTAAATAGGACCTATGGAGGTACTGCAATAAAAATCCAGCAATTCAAAAACACACTTAAATTGCTGGCGTCGAAGCCAGGTGTTTTGCCATACTTTGTTATACGCCCGTGGTATAATGACACGTAAACAAGAACATTCTTTCTGCCGGCAACTGGGTCGCCGGATTTGTACCCCCCAGAAAAAACGCTACGTCATTTTGACGTCACAGGAGGGGGGTTATAATTCCGGCCGCAAACTTTTAGGACGAATAAATTATTATATATTTTAATCAACTGACATTTCACGGTTGGCAGAACAGTTGCATAATTGATATTAATCCAATTAAACCTGGCTCCTTAAGTCCTACCCCGGATTTGTACCCCCGTGATCAAATTCTTAAGTCCGACTCCGGAATCGTACCCCCTGGATTTGTACCCCCCGTGGCCAAATCCTCAAGCCTCCCCTGTGCTCAAATCCATTTTGACCGACCATGGAAATATACCGGAAATATACAATATTCATTGTTGTTGTTGACTTTTTTAAATAGTTCTCGTAAATCAACGGCTGTTCGTTAAATTATTATACCTAATATTAGTGTTATTCGTTTTTTGTATGTTCGTTCGTTATTAGTGTGTAATTATTAGCCTTTAATTAGGCTAGAAAATCTGTCAACAAAACCTGATGAACGTATTTGATAAAATGTTGTTTTGAATATTTAAATTTGATTATATATGTTTCACGTTTATGGACTCGTATTCCGTTGGATATGGCCATGGGGGGTACATATCGGGGGGGGGGGGGGTACAATTCCGGGGTCGGACTTAAGAATTTGACCACGGGGGTTACAAATTCGGGGGGTACAAATCCGGAGGCTAAAAATCCGGGGGTTACAAATCCGGGGCAGGACGTGAGGTTTGGCAACGGGGGGTTATTCATTTGTATTGATAGTGGAAATATTTTTTGGGAGTGACGAGTCTATCCGAAATCTTATTCAAATTATTAATACCTCTAATGAAAATAAATTAATTATTAGGCGTGTAACAAGAAACCAACTTTGGATCATGTTTAGAAATTTATACACAAGTTTATGATTAAATTTGAATTTTTGAATCCAATTTTTTTATAATCTTAGAAAGAGAAGATCATTTTTAAATATTCGAATCAAAATGATCAATTGCTGAAACAAACTAAAAAGATATAGCAAGTATTTAAGACGGGAAGAAAAATTTTAATCAATTTATGATCTGTGATGTTAATCATTGTAAATGAAATAAGTTTTGTAAAAAAATAATTTTTGTAGGATGGAGCTAAAAAACTATCTTTTACTCGTCAGATTTATTATATCAATAGTTTTAATTTAAGCTGACAAATCGCTGTGTGTTTGGGATGTTTAGAATGTGTGGTTAGGATGGAAACAAACTGCATGCAGCAATTCAAACGAGGGATATATAAAAAAATATTACAATATTTTATTTTCAAAGACTATGAGGAATTTGGAGCTGAGTTTTTTATGTTTGTATATCTCTAAAACGAAATCATATTTTTTTAAACGGATTGCGCCATTATAAACAGCGTTAAAATAAAGTTATAACCAGGGGCGGCTCCAGGGGGGGGGCCATGGGGGCCATGGCCCCCCCGAGAGCTCAGAATTTTTTTTAATTTCAAACAAAGTTTTACAAAAATTCATTCTTGTGTATATGAAATCATTTTTGACCCAATATCGGAAAAGCCGTTTCGTATTCAAGATTCTCGAAGACGAAGCTTTTTTATTTCTATATACAGTAATTGTTACTTATGTACACTTAATTCAAGCTTAAATTTTTTGTTCAATATTAATAGTAGGAGACATTTTAAGTTGTTAGGTTGGCAGCGCGTCACGATTTGCCGCATAGCCATCTCTATTTCTAGAGATGGCCATGTTTGCCGCCATAATTTGGGTTTGGAAAATATTATTTATGACGAAAACAAAACAATATACGTTTATTGCTTATTTCCTGTATGTATGGATTGAAATAATTTTATTATTACCAAGACCATCGAGTAAGTGATTGATCCGTTTGAATACTATCTGGCATTCAATACTTATTCGGACTATACCATATTACTGTAGTCTCAACTAAACGTACAATCACAACAAAGTTGGAGTTAATTTACCCTGTCTAAGTCCTTTTTAAAATTGAACAAATTATTTAATCATTAAATTAGGGACCGTCCATAAATACTTAACGCCCTTACGGGAGGAGGGGGGGGGGGGTTTCGTCAGCATTATGTACCGCTACAAAGGAGAGAAGGGGGCTCCAACGCAACGTTAAGCACATATTAAACCTTAATAATTAATTCCATAAATTATTCCAACAAATTCAAATTATCTTCAAAGTACAAAGTTTTGACTTTTTGTGGGGGGGTGGGGGTGATAGTACAGTGTTACGTAACTTTTGAGGGGGTTTACTGCCAGCGTTACTAGTCCGTTAAAAGGGGGGAGGGGTTTCTGATAAGGCCGACTTTAGCGTTACGTAATTTATGGATGGTCCCTTATGTAAAATTTTTAACAAAGTGTTAACAATCTCATAGTAAGAGGTGTTAATAAACAGTATTTCGGGGGGGCAGGAGCGTACCCAAGGGGGGAAATAGGGATATATCCCCCCCAAAATTTTTGGGTTATAGGAAATTTTTGGGAAGATTAATATCTTGTTCACAATTAAGGTGGTGGTATCACTAAACTTGCTATGAAAGAGAGAACACTACACACTCACTAAGCTTTTATATAAGGGGTTTAAATAGTTAAATTATATTATTTTAAAGATAATTGGTTCGGGGATGATATATTGGATTAGGGTATTTTTACCTATTGAGGTTTTCGTGAGTGATTGGTGGGAGTGGGCCTATAAGAACATAAGGCAAGCAAAAACTACTGATGAAAACAGTGGTCATTAATGGTGTCCGCGATATTACTACCATACCCATCGTCGTCAGATGTGGCAAAAGTCTCATTATATCACGTGAAATATTCATGGTAAAAAAATCACGATGTTAAAATGCGGCATACGAATACTGTCGTCTTCTCAGGGCCGTGTCCTTTACGCTATTCGTTGGTCGGGCGATCTAGTAGCAGCATCGCGGCAGACGAAAATCGTCTGCCTACGTTGCGTGAAAACCAAGTCTCACCGTCAAAACTAGAAAGATTTATGATAAGTCTGTCAAATTTTGGAGATCAAACTTCTTCCGGAGGTCTCCACTATTTGACGTACCACTATTATGCGATTATTATTAGCCTCCGATGCTTAGGCCTACGTGTACAACATAGCTTTGCGGTCGCGTTCTGGTACTTGGGAAACACTACAGAAGTGTGACAACCTGCATTTTCTAATTATATTCATCAACCTCGCTCGGATAATCTAGGATCCGGATACTTTAGGTCCAGAAGGTCCGAGGCGCCAATAAATAAGAATGTGAAATATAGTTTTTACTTTGAAATAAAATAGAAAAACATTTTTCCCAAGGTTAAGAACGTGTATTTTTTTAATTACTTTCTCATCTGTCGTATTTTAATGTAAGGCCTACTAAATAAATATGCTATTCATATGACTGTGTAAAAACAGTTTGCTGAAAGTCTAATGTGATCAACAATTTTCAGAATTTAATCTGTGAGCAGTCTCAAATTAGCTCAAATTTCGGGAGCTATTCTGTTTGTTGTTGTGCCTCTAGATTGCCTAAAAATGCGAATTTATGGTTGTAATTTATGAAAATTTCCCGTTCCTCCCCTTTGGGGGTATTCCATACCCTCCGGCATCCTCCTTTGGGGGTATTCCATACCCCCGGCCCCCCGGTGTATCCCACCCCGAAAATAAATCCTGCGTACGCCACTGGGGGGGGGGTGACTAAAGATGAACCTAATTTTCTCATACTTGGCCCCCCCCCGAGAAACTGTCCTGGAGCCGCCCCTGGTTATAACTGATATCACAAAACTACCTCTAAATGTAAAATTATCTTATATTGCGGCTTCAAGATGGCGGTTAAAATTATTACCTGGTCAAAATGTTTTTCGGATACAAAAATTAATGAACTTTTTTAATTACATTCCCCTCTCTAAACTCAAACCCCCATAAAATGTAATTTTCATTTGCCAATCACTAGGGTCTCTTTTGATTATTTAAAAATTTCCCTGATATAAAAAAATCTTCAAAAAACTTCACGATTGGTCCATTTTTCCCTTTTCACTTATTTTGTTTGTCAAATTAATTTCAGATGAACATTTTATAAAGCCCCTTGCAATAATCATGAGGACTCTTATAGAGAATCTTGGTGGCTTATTTTTTTTTCATAAGGACGTATTAACTTTTTCAGGAATCAGTCCTTTGTTCGCGATTAATAAACATTAGCTGATAATTTATTTCAAAAGGGGGAGGTTGAAAATTAGGGTTTATAGGCATTATAATTAAGTGTGAGTAAATTATGTTTTAACGACTAAATTAATTTAATTTAATCACTTTAAGATTGAATTTAGTAGCCGTTTTATAATTTTATGTGGTGCCATCCCTGAATATGGCAGCTAAAACCTCTTTTTTTACCCTCCGCGCTGGAAGAGATCACTCCTCATTTCATGGTTCCATCTGGCGATATTGTCTCTGTAACCCAAGACTGAACCATAGGACAATCGTGATCACTCTTCAAATCTTTATTAGGATCGTTTACGTGTTCCAACAGTTAATCAACGATTAATTGTCTCCTTTGTTTGACAACTCGGTTGGCCTTCAAAAACACACTATTATATATCTATATACAGTATTAACAGGTAAGGATAATTTTTTAAATCCTTTATCTCAGCCTGTGTGCAACGTATACAAAATTCAAGAATTTCATTGGAAAAGTACTTTTTTGCAGATGTGGACAATCCTGTTATTTTAATTTACTATACTATTTGAAAACTGTAGAAAATGAATTTAAAACTATAAAAACATGGGCTTTATGAGTTGCCATTTTTGTTACGGAATCAGTACAAAATATCTAAACAAATGCACATGAGAACACATATTGCAAATGTGCAAAATGCACATATTTATTGGGAGCATTGAGTAATATAAAACCAAATATATACTGGTTGAATTTCGACAAATAGGCGAGCTCTATAATTAAAAAAATAGGCTGTCGAAAATCTGGTTAACTCGCTTAGTCTTTCAAATTCTGTTTGGAACGTGAATCTGTTGTTTACATTAGGCTTTGTTCATTATTACTTTGTTGGCGTGCATTCTACAGACAAAAATTTTACGAGAACAACATCAACGACAATGAAACAGCCAGTGAAGTAAGAAATTAGGGGAGTTGTATACAGTATATGGTTTTTCCGTCCGCTTTTTTAAACAAAGTATATCAATATGCTAACTATTATGTTATTGAAAATGGAGTGTAATTTAGGCCATCTGTCTCTAAATTAATCATCATGCATCGTGTATATTTCAGCATTGTAGTGGGAATTTTAAAATTGTTTTCTATTGTTATGATACAAATGAAAATGAGTTTTGTCTTTTATGTCTATAACACTACATAACAACTCGTGTCCAGTGGCAGCTCTTTGACGACCATAAATTAAATAAAAGACAAAAACATCTAATCACGGCATCAGTGCGTGAGGCCGGCCTGAACTACTTGATTTATTTTGGATTTTAAACTTGTGATTTATTTTTTGAATCGCCCTTTACTGTTTAATCAGCTGCTTCCAGTCAATCAGGTAGCTGTTAACTATTAATCAGCTAATAACCACGTTCATTATTTTTATGTTAAATCCATCACCTCATGTTGTGCACATTAATGTACGTGGTGTTATTTATAACGTTATAATGAATTATAATTTACAGTTCGCGCATAATATTCCGAATGTAAACAAATGATTCAATCAAATGGATGCACACAGTCCATTTAATGTTCTTCAGCCTTCAGTCGTCATTCAGTTTAACATATTTTTGCACTATTTAGAGTTATGGACAAAAATGTTTCTGGAGTTGACCCTTACAGAGTGTGCAGCCAATATAATCCATGATATATTTGATTTTAAATAAGGAATAGCATAATGACAATTTTCCTGACCTACCAAGATGGAGTTTAAGACGCACTAACTCATTAACAAAAAACATGTTCGTATAGGTCTAGTTATGAACGTGCTTTTCTCTAAACCCAAGCGAATGACTCCCTTTTTGGTTGCCTTCATATAATCATTGTTCTATGTTAATGCAAGTTATCTGTAGAATGCGTTAAATTTTACAGCTTTTGGAATCGCAATAAACATTCTATTATAACTCTTTGACTTTACACCAGTACAAAAAATTACATTTCATTTTGAAAAACTGAAAAGCAACGTTTACACTAAACAATTTGTTTTATAAACTTTTTTTGTAAAACATGTTTAATACAACACACGTTACTGTTGACAGTACAATATCTTTCATTTTGCACAATTTGGGGGTTGGTTTATATGGATTTTCATTGTTCTATGCCTTCATGTCTCTATTTAGGAGGATTTTTCAAAAGTAATGAATCTTTATGTTATTTCTAAGCAACATCGTCATGTCCGTCTCCTGCATTAATTTTTATTATGTCTTCACAACAATCGGTAAGAAGGTGCACAAACCATAGAGTGTAATGAAGTGATTTGGCACCCCATGGGGTTTCTACTACAACCAAGTCTAAGGGTATCCTTCTCAAGGTATTGAGTATAACTCAACCAATTTCAGGGGTCAATCAGGTAAAAAATCGTCAAAGAAAGTTCACAACACCTAAAATTAGTGCTCGTATGGGGGAACTCAGAACACCCCCATGGTACCCGAGCACCCCCTGGTACCCGATCACCCCATGGTACCCGAGCACCCCATGGTACCCCAGCATCCCATGGTACCCGAGCACCCCATGGTACCCCAGCATCCCATGGTACCCGAGCACCCCATGGTACCCCAGCATCCCATGGTACCCGAGCACCCCATGGTACCCCAGCATCCCATGGTACCCGAGCACCCCCTGGTACCCGATCACCCCATGGTACCCGAGCACCCCATGGTACCCGATCACCCCATGATACCCGAGCACCCCATGGTACCCCAGCATCCCCTGGTACCTGAGCACCCCCTGGTACCCGATCACCCCATGGTACCCGAGCACCCCATGGTACCCCAGCACCCCATGGTACACGAGCACCCCGGTACTCTAATACCTTACGGTGCTCACTGGAGGGGATAACGGAGCACTATGGTACCCAATGCAGGGGACAGCGGGTATATGAGGAGGCCACTGGGGACCAGTAAGGCAGTTGGTCTGTAGTGGCGCGACCTACCGGATGGGCGTGTTGAGCCCCCGGCAAGCTGGATGAGCGTGCTTAACCCCAGCAACGTCGTCGAGTCGGACGGGCGTGTTGAGCCCCCGACAACCCGCAGGGGCGTGTTGAGCCCGTGGAAGACCGGATGGGCGTTTTGAGCCCCCGGTAAGCTGGACGGGCGCGTGCTGAGCCCCCAGCCATTGGTTTGTAGTCCAGTAGATGGAGGGATAGAGATGGTTTTTCCCCTTCCAATTTATGTTTTGGTATTAATCTGTGTGCTTGTTACAGTGTACAGTTTTAGTCAGGGGAGTGACCCGTGAAGGCCGTCGTAGCTAACGTCTGAGCGAGCTAGCAGCCAGGCCATACTCCGAGTGCGGAGCATTAGCGGGCAGATGATCCTCCGGTTTTCCCTTAGGCCAGAATGCCAGTGAGTCTCCGACAGGAGTGATACGCCGAGGATAGGAGTTCAGCGTATAGACCCCACCACGACCGTGCGTTTCCCTTATGGGTAATCTCTAGGATCGCTGCCAACGAGATCCTAGATGTGTGTGGAGCATTGCGGACATATACAGAGGCTGGACTGAGTGAACGTGTCAATAACCCTCCGGGACATTACGAATGCACAAGGACTGATCTGCCTACTGTGCAATGAACTGGTTGCCGGCGGCCGCGTTTGGAACTACAAGCCAATGATCCGGGTCAAGAACTGTTTAAAGTTGTATACAAGAAATTTTGAACAAACCGAGTAAATAGTGTGTGTTAATAAACCAAGTGACTGGCAATCCGGAAGTTTTCACTAAGTAATCCTTAACAACCCTGTAAAAACTTAATGCTAGAGAAAACTTCCTCACAAGATCGTCAAGTTATTTCTAAATGAAATCTATAAATTGTAACTCGGTGTGAAAACCAGTAACGACGCGTGACATTTTTGAGTGGTCATCGCTGATAGTGTAGAAGTACACGGGACTGCGCCGGCGCCGCGCGGCGGAACGGCTGTATTGCTATTTATAGAATAGTCGCGACAGACCTGCGCTTGACCGGCCCGGATATCCGTCCCCCAGTCATTCATAGACCCCACGACCATAGATAAAAACATCCATGACTCTACTGATAAGGCGAATGGAATAATACCGATACTTAAAAGCTCTTGGATGAAAGTTTAACATTGAAAAATGCAGCTAGCTATTTTATTAAGCAGTTTATGATTTCATTTTTATAATTTTTTAATCAGTTTAGTTTTATTTTGATAATTGTTTCAGTTGAACAATTATATCACCTTCTCCTTCAGTCATTGTTGTGCTCATCGATTAATAACAAAACATGTTAAAAATTTAATTAAACTACACAAACACAAGCACAGCGCGCATCGCGAGATCTGTGCGCATGCGCGAGTAGCGGAGCAGGTCTCTCTGCACTGTGATGTGAACTATTTTAGGTCTCCTTGCGCATGCGCGAGTAGCGGAGCAGGTCTCTCTGCACCGTGATGTAGCACTGACAGAAGTCGAGAGTTGCTCGTTACGTGGCGAAGGCTGCCGAGTACAGCCGAAGGGAGCCGGACGCCAACCGATTCTCCAGCGACAGAGAATCGCTTGGCCGCCTGTACAACAGCGGTGTGAGTGGTGGGGATGGAGGCGGGGAGGTGGGCGCTCCACTCGATTGGATTCTCCAAACTCGGAGAATCGGTTTGGATTTAGTCAATAGAGAACTACGGACGCGGCGCATCTGGCGCGCAAAGCAAAACGCCGTGCATAAAAATAGCCTGATACTCCGAAAATCTATGTTTTTCTTTTGAAAATAATAGACATTTAGGCTTCTAACATTATGTTATTTGTAGTTTTATCTAAAATATTTACTTTTAAAATTGAGTTAGTCATCGGCGAATCTGTAGATGACCGCACGCCTCGCCACTGGTGAAAACAAATTATTTATCACTCATAACGGCCAAGAATTACAATTATTTTGTTTGTTTGGTATTTAAGTACATTACCGGCAAATAACACCAAGCAAATATTATAACTTTCTAAGAAATTCCTAAATTAAATAGGAGCATTGATATTTGCGCATTTAAAAATCGAGATGAAATAGACATGCTTATCGTAAACACTTAAACATAAATAAACATAACTAAGGTTTTACATTTATAATGTGTTTTAAACCTTGAATGGTTTAGGTACATCTTCAACTAATATTGATATTTGAAAATTCCAAACATTGAAATATGCATCAATTGCTACATCAATTGGTACTTTGTTACAAAGTCCCATTTCTCGTGGGACTACGTTTTGAATTTACGTTCCCTCTTTAATTTCAAATAAAACACTTATATTACGTCTAAACAACACTTTAATTTTCACAGAACATTTATAAATTAATTACAAAGGTAACATCAATGTTTTGTGAAAATTAAAGTGTTGTTTAGACGTAATATAAGTGTTTTATTTGGAATAGTGATGAGCAGCACGTAAGTACAACTCTTTAATTTGTCTTTTTTATGATAGGAAAAACTGGGAATTAAAATGATAACAGACTAGCCTTAGTTTCAATAGAGTAGATTCTCTTCCTTACGGTCAGAATACATTTTTACGTCTGTAAACGTCAAAATTGACCTGTGAATTTTATTAAAACAACGTAAATAAGCCACAGGTCGAATTGTAAGAGAGAATAAAACGGCAATAAAAGACAAAAAACAGTTTTCATTCCCTTCAATACTGTTAATACATTATGTCTTACACTGTGGTATGCGGAGTTCTGATTCAAAAAATGGAGGAGCTGCCAGGCGACTAGACAGGATTTCATATTTTAAATTATCATTAGCAGCCTGCGTCATGTTGTGACTTAAAGAACAACGTAATTTAATTGGCTTTAGCATCATGTTGGTTATTTATGGTTTCTTAACGTCTTTCAATGAGGAAGTGTGCCTAATGTGGAATGCAATAACCAAGAATTTCATCATTCTACGCAAGTAAACGGAATAAAGTTTAATTTTTTTGGTGTACTTTTCAGAATAATTAAAAATCTTTCTAAATCACAATTTTTATTGTAAATAATGTTGAATAGTCATCAACACATTATCGTGACTCTCGCCCTTGAGAAATTTTCAGGCACTTACGTGTTCAAGACCGTTTTGGGATGGAAATAAGGATCGCATCACAGCAATTAATCAATTTATGTGTTGAAATGTATGTTTTCGCATTTTTCCAGTCCAGGGTGTCTACCAAATTATATATATGAAATTCCCGACTTTTTCCCAACTTTTCCCGACAAATTAAAAAAATTCCCAACCATAGGAAACATGACCATTGCCTCATATATCGAGAACGATATTTGTAAATAAATACATTTAGACGGTTACATTGCAAGCGAAAGTGCCAGCCGTAATGTGACCGAGATTTCCGGCTGCGGAAAGAACGAGCGATTTTCCGGCCGCATTGTGACCAAGAGATTTTCCGGCCGTGGTATAAACGACCGAGATTTGTCAGCCACGATGTGACAGAGAGATTTGCCGGCAGCAATACGACCGAATCATGTAACGGCTATGAAAAGAGTAAGCGACACAAAACAATCAAGAACCAATCGGCCACCTGTCAACCGAAAAACATTTTCTTGTCGCAATACGACCGAGAGATATAACGGCCACTAAAAGAGCAAGGAACTCGTCTGCCGCGAATCGACCGAAAAATGTTTCATTCCTAAAACGAGTGAGCGACTTTCCGGCCGCATTATGACCGAGGTCTAATGGCCGCGAAATGAGTAAGGTCATCGGCCGCGATGCGACCAAGAGATTTACCTGCCGCTAAACAAGCGAAAGATTTCCGATCGCAACGAGACCGAACTCGTAGCGACTCGTGCCGACTACGGTATAAATGATAGATATTCCGTCCGCGAAAAGATCGAGCGATTTTCTTATCGCAATACGACCGAGAGATGTGATGGCCACGAAAAGAGCAAAAAATTTGTCTACCACGAGACGACCGAAAAATGTTTTGGTCCCAACATGAGTGAGCGATTTTCTGGCCGCAATACAACCGAGAGGTCTAACGCTCGCGAAAAAAAGGATGAAGTCATCGTCCGAAATGCGGCCAATGCCGGTATTGCGATTTCCGGCCGCAATAAAAGCGAAAGATGTGATGGCCGCGAAAGCAGCGGCAGATTTGACGACCGCAAAGAGAGCGAGACATCTGACGGCCCCAATGTGTTCAAGAGGTTTGCTGACTCCGAAACGACCGAGGAATTTGCCGGCCGGGTTATAGATATTCTGGCCTTCATGTGGCCAATAGATGTGATAGCTACGAAAAGAGCACACGATTTTAAGGTAGCATTACTAACGAGAGATGTGTCGGCCGCGTAAGGAGCGAGACTTGTCGGCCGCGTAAAGAGCGAGACTTGTCGGCCGCGTAAAGAGCGAGAGACTTGTCGGCCGCGTAAAGAGCGAGATGCTTGTCGGCCTTGTAATGAGCGAGACTTGTCGGCCGCTTAAAGAGCGAGAGACTTGTCGGCCGCGTAAAGAGCGAGATGCTTGTCGGCCTTGTAATGAGCGAGACTTGTCGGCCGCTTAAAGAGCGAGAGACTTGTCGGCCGCGTAAAGAGCGAGATGCTTGTCGGCCTTGTAATGAGCGAGACTTGTCGGCCGCTTAAAGAGCGAGAGACTTGTCGGCCGCGTAAAGAGCGAGATGCTTGTCGGCCTTGTAATGAGCGAGACTTGTCGGCCGCTTAAAGAGCGAGAGACTTGTCGGCCGCGTAAAGAGCGAGATGCTTGTCGGCCTTGTAATGAGCGAGACTTGTCGGCCGCTTAAAGAGCGAGAGACTTGTCGGCCGCGTAAAGAACGACAGACTTGTCGGCCGCGAAACGAGCGAGCGTTTTTACAGCTGTATTAGGACCGAGAAACTTGCGGCAGCGGAGTAAGCGACAGCTTTGCTGGTCGTGCTATAGCTAAAAATTAGTCTGCCGCGATTCGTTCGAGAGATTTGCCGGCCGAGACGATGACAATAACGAAGAAAACGGCTATTTCGTTTTGTTTTATAGCCAAATTCAAATTTCCCGACCAAAAGTTGAAGTTCATTACTTTTTCCCGACTATTCCCGACCTTACAAAATCCCCGACATTTTCCCGAATTTTCCCGAATTCCTGACTGGTAGACACCCTGCAGTCAAATGGGCTCATTTTTAGACTCAAAATATGTATAGTTTAGTCCCTATACGCAAAAAGTCGGAAAAACTAAAGATATTCTTATTTTTAGTTAATTTTAATGCCAGATAACACAGTACCATCTCAAAATATGTAAAAAAATACGCTGAATAATTTTGGTCCAGTGACATTTTACCGTAACTCTCGTCCTTGAGCACTTTTCAGGCACTTACGTGTTCAAGACCGTTGTGGGATGGAAATAAGGAACGCCCCCATAGCAATTAATCAATTTATGTGTCGAAATGTATGTTTTCGCATTTTTCCAGTCGAATGGGCTCATTTTTAGACTTAAAATATGTATTGTTTAGTCCCTATACGCAAAAAGTCGGAGAAGCTAAAGATATTCTTATTTTTAGTTAATTTGAATGCCAGATAACACAGTACCATCTCAAAATATGTAAAAAAATACGCTGAATAATTTTGGTCCAGTGACATTTTACCGTAACTCTCGCCCTTGAGCACTTTTCAGGCACTTACGTGTTCAAGACCGTTGTGGGATGGAAATAAGGAACGCCCCATAGCAATTAATCAATTTTACCGTACTCGCATGAAAATCCTGCACTCGCCTCCGGCTCGCGCGGGAACTATCATGCTCGCTCAGTAAAACGGTACTTACTACGCTGGTTGGTAACGGAAAATACTATTTTCCTACTAAGGTGAGAATCTCTCTAGTACCACTTAAAGATCACCTATGGTTCGCGTACCACCAGTTGGGGAACCCTGGCCTAAGTGGTATTTGACAAACGTATTGTAGAAAGCGGCAATATGCCATTGTTATTATAAACATTTCATTTACGGCTGTAAAGGCCACAACCAAAATGTCCAAATTCATAGATGTCCTCTATACTTATGACATTCACCATATATCACACCCAATACTGTTATGTCCATTACAATTCATTTCCACATGGCTAAGAGACAACACGGATTGGCTCTTAGCCATAATGAAAATTTGGACTTTTCATGATATTTGGGAGAGGTATAGGGGCTAAATAGATAGGAGCTGAGAAATATGTCCTATCTCGTATGAATCTGTATCCAGAAGAGATGCCTGCATGACGAGAATCCTGTACACTAAATCCATGTAATATTATTTGTTTATGTATTTATTAAATTATTACATAATTTGACACACACTTCAGTAGTTGTTTATTACTGAATTTACTGCACTTTATTTATGTGATAACATTACGGATGTTACTTGGACGCTTCATGAAGTTTCCAAGTCACCTTCATGAAGTAAAACTTCATGATGGCTAAGATGAACAAATTGATTGTGGTAGCGTATACAGTAGTCATTGTCCCTATGGGCGAGGCTGCAGTAGCGCGGGACGTGGCTGCATTGTCTCACGTCTAAAGGATAAACAAAAGGCGGGAAGATTGTATCCTCAAATGATACAATTGTTTGCAGAAAAAATAACATTGCCTTGGTTTTTTAGCAATCAAGAATTAAAATTTATTTCAAGAGTATAAAATTTTTATATTCTTATAAAGAACTGAAATTTTGATTAAGAATATAAAATAGATTTTTGAACAAATAACGCAAAAACGGGACAAATGGGTATTCCGAGAAAGTTTGTCGGGAGAACAGGAACACATTATGAAACACTTTAACACTTTAGAACACGTTCCTAAGTCCTGTGTTCCTAAGTTGTGTAGGTAAGTTACTCAAGTGTGTGCTGATATTTGATAAAATATATCAAATATAACACATGCGCCAATTCAAATTTAAATTCAAATCTTTGCAACCGCAACTTGCCAAATTCAAACAAACTGGCGCACCAATCAAAAGCCAAGAAAACGAACTACGAACTGCGGACAGGCGAGTTCGTGCTGAGTCACTGCAACGGTCTTTTCTGCCCATTTCACCGGTGAAGCCAGAAGGAAGCAGTCGGGAGACATTGAGCATCGCTCACGTAACGTACGCAAATTAGTTCGCCACAGTCGTCCGCCCGAAATAAATTTCTGTTGCCAAATTCAGCGAATTTCAAATTTAATGCGAAAGTGCGCTTCAGAAAGAAAAGTTTGTGAATCGGAGTTTGTGATTTATAATTTATTGTAAAGGGTGGAAGTCGGCGTGGCCACGTGTTGCAACGGTCGCGGGTTCGCGATTTTCCCGGCCGCTAAGTATGAATGTGAGTGTGGGGGCCCCAAATGTGTGTATGTATAAGTAATTTTCTATTTATTTATTATTGTTATTTGTTATTTAATTTTAGTAAATGCCCAGTGCTTGAGATTTTAAAATAATGTATTCAGAATAAGTTGTTAATCACAGTAATTTATTAAGAAGCAAATTCAAATACCAATTTAATAATGTTCAATTTTTAATATTATCTCATTTTTTAATTCAAGCAACCTGTTATTTTACATGACTGAGTATTTCCTGTTGTAATTGCATGGAGTCAAAGCCTTAGAGTTCAGAGTAAAAAAAATATTATATAGCAGTTCAATACCAATTTAATTACAGAATATAGTCACAATAATCCAGTTTGGTTCAAATATTAAAATTTTCAGTGCACTGCCATTTATCAATGAGTCGGGGGAATAATAAGTAGATAATCTAGAACAAAGATGGAGGTGGTTAGCCAGTGAAACAATTATTATAGATTCCTTAAACTTGCTCTGGGCACGCTCAATAATAATATATTAAATCCAACTACAGGCTTGCTAAATTGATGACAGCAGCCGCGGCCCTGTGATACTGATCTCAGTTTTAAGCTGGATAAACAATTGAGTATTTCCCCTTTGCATTAAATAGCTGGCCAGCTCAATAAAATTATATAGCGTAAGCCCCAGGAATCTCAATAATAACCTTTTAAATAACTGTACCACCTACCTATTAAATCACCAAAGTTCAATTTAGTCACATTCAATAGCAGACTGATTTTAAAAGACCATGGCAGCACTTTTTTTTAATTCCGACAATATTAGTTCATTTATCACATCAGTACAATCAATATGAATTCTGAACTGCATCAATAATTACACTAGTCACATACAATATAACTGAGCTGCAAAGGCAATTTAATTAGTAAACAGGATAAATTTTAGGTTGCATCCAATATTGTAAACTGGATTGACTTCAATAAACTTGTACGTAGTAAGCTGTTGTTATTATTCTCCATCAGGTGTGAATTCTATCAGTTATCCATGAGTGCTTCTGGAAGGGCCCACAATTCAGATAAATCATTAAATTATATATGGCTAACCCTTTAAGTCAATTATTAAAATGTTGCTTCCACAACTCTGCTAAAAATTGTTCTCAAGTGCATGGATAGCCATTTATTTATTTGTTTACTTATTATTTATTGTTGGTGAAACAATAGTATCGAGAGGAAGGAATTTTTTTCTTTGCAAGTGCTAGAGAAAAGGGTTTTCAAGAGCCATAGTGATTAAACAACTCAGTTGGCAACACCGCCGTGAGGTAGACTTACTGACGGATTTTTAAATTCATGTAGACTTATTGCCAAATGATTTTAAACACTATATATGCAGTGAAAAACTAAAAAGTTGTCCATAACTCTATGTAGACTTACTGCCGTCTTTTTGTCAAACGTAGACTTACTGACTTATATTCCACTATATATATATATATATATATATATATATATATATATCGCACTATCATTGTGACGACTTTTCACAACACCTACAATATGGCAACCGCCACAAAGAGTTATGTATAATTAGGTTTTCATATGGAAATATGCTAACTTGCACTCAAGAAACAACATTATCAACTCACATTATGAGTTTTTTTGTTATTTGTAAGCAAACCATAGAGACATCATTGTGGCAACCTTACATGCCACAAACAATATGGCATCCAGTAATATACATTACTTTAAACTATCATTGTGAACCCCATTCAAAATATTTACCATCATTATGGCGACATACAGCGTTGCCAATTTTCACTCTTGCATTTATACATGAATAAATTGTTCATTCAGGCAAAGTGACGACCTGCCATACCACTATCACTAAGACAACCTGTTTTTTTTAATTAAGTAAAAGGGGATTCTTTTGTTTAGTCTTCACAAATTCCTATTTTCTATAATCTTGAAATGTTTAGTATTCAATTTTATATTTCATCATGCGTCATGAAAGTGACTTATTTCGGGACAAAATGATGGAGGTTAACATGGAAACAGTAAATCTCAAGGCCCGAAATGGTACTTTGGTGACGAATCGTGATCAAAAAACCAAACCGTGGGAACAGCTTATGCTTTGCTGACAGTTAAAGGTTTTAAGGTTAGGCTACGTTCACACGAGCGATATTTTACTGCTGCGACAGGTGGCCGCCTTCGCTGTTTACACCACCAGCTGTAAGTTCTTGAGTTTTCCACTATTTCTGCGGTGTCGCTGGGATCTTAGATTTGATTAGGGGGCTTGTTTGAAATAGTTCCCACTTTCGCCACGGAATTTCTACGTCAAGGAGACGTTATAAGTTACATTTCTATTACAGAGTAACCAAGTAAAATAAATTTATGGCCAAGGACTTTAAAAATTATAATTCAGATATACTAGTTCAAAAAACTGATGATATGTAAATGAAGAAAAATTGATCGAAATCTTGAAAAATTGATCGAAATCTGGAAAAATTGAATAAACAAAATAGTATGTACCGCAAATAAGTATTTACATTCTAGTTATTTACAGTGACACGACAGAAAATTGTTTTGTTTGCATGGATGGGGGAGGGTACAAAAGTCATCGTGCCTTGGATCGTAGTTTGCTATCCATTAATACAGGCAACTTGAAAAAAATAATAAAAAGGCTACAATCATTTTCAAAGACTTCAATATTTTGTTGGGAGCTGTCGATTCCACAGATCTCCCCTTTATACGTCCGTGATTCCGTCTTGAAATTTTGATCTAAATGTTATTATTTTGATGTTGAACGCTATTCTTACAGTGTTGGGGAGTAGCGTGCTACAAACAAGTAGCGCCGCTTTCAATTGCGTAGCTTGTAGCTGTAGCGAGTAGCGGAATTTGACGCTACTTTTGCAATACAAACATTTATATATTTCTCGGACCGGTATTTTAACACTTCAACCCATACAGAGATTCTGAGTAAATCGAGATGATCTTTGTTACTATAATAGTTGGTAATTGTAAATAATTTTGTAGTTCCTGTAATCAATTGCCTTTGACCACAGACAAAGGCAACTTTGATTGTGGGAGTTCACTATCGTCGTCCAAGGGCGAAACTGACTTACCCAAATATTCGGCCATCTATTTACAACATGAGGCCTTGTGAGAACGACATAGAACAAACAAGTCATGCGAACGCATCTGTAAATTTTGCATTGGCCTGTATTCGCTCATTCCGCTTGAGCCTTTGATCGACGTTAGTGAACTTACACCGCAATAGATAAAAACAACGCTAACCACCATTGTGGCTAAAGCCTCCGATACGGCGTCGTATGACAAAACAGACGACGATCGACGTGCATCCACATTCGCTATTCGAGCATTATCCGGTAAATGAAAGCGTAAAGCAACAGCGTTTGTTTACTTGTTTAATGGACATTCAATAATAAACAATAAAATTATGAGTCAAACCATGGTCAAACTGAAAGGTACTTAGATAATAAAATAAGTAATGTAGTAGGTCTATGTCTATAAAGCATTTAGAAGTCTAGCCTAAATATTGAAATGGGAAAATGATTTAGCCTAAGGGTCTTTGGAAACGGGCATGACCAAATCTTAACATGGGAATGTAACACCAAATCTTAGTGCTTATTAAGCCCTACTTGGATGCCTATAATTTCATTCAGCACTTAGACAATCTATTTTGAGCAGGCCTACCGTGACTAATATTAAAAAAAAACTTTATTGATCTATTGTTTGGTTTATTTATTTATTCATTTATTTACTTGAACTACACTTACTGTTATACGTCTAAAAAGCTAGATGGGTGTTCAGTTGAGTCAATAAACCACTGCGAAAGACAGGGAAAAGTTGGAATTATTTCGTGAAAGAAGCTAAAATACCCCCGTCGTAGCAAACCTGCGTACTCAGCGAATTTCTAATTACAAAATAATCCATTAATACGTAATTAATCCATTATTACGTAAAAAAGAAATAAACAAGTGATATATTTATGTATTAAAATTATAGCTATTATAGCTTGGTTTCCAAAACCTTTGTAAAAAAATATTGGTAAATGGCTTAGATGAATAACACAAAGATTTCATATAATGAAGTAGGCAAGAATGTTTATTTTTTAAATTATATTAACATAAAATTGTTTAAAAACCACAATTTTTTTTAACATAATGATAAACTGAGAAATTACTCAAAGCGATTCCTTGAAAACCTCAGTAGAGAGTAAATAGGAAATTGACTAAGCCAACATTCTGCTGCCCTGATACTATAAAAACAGGGGGAAAAATGAGAAGCCGGAGACCAATGGACTTAGAGGAATATGGACTTAGAGGAATGATTTAAAATACCAAATTGTTTGTTTTTTCAAGCTAAATCCAATGGTGCAAACAATAATTGGATAAATATAATTTTTCAATTTGAAAAACTCAAAAAACCAATTTTTGGGGGTAAAATGGAGCCTTTACCCCACTTAGGATATGTCGATCTGGCTGGTTTACGAACTCGTCCAAGAGAATCTAGTTTTACATGTCTGTACCAAATTTTGTTGCGAACGGAGGATATTTACGAGAGTTATCGTGCTTACAGACACTCAAAAAATGAAAATTCTATTTCCCTTATAAGCCCATGTTAAATTTTGAAACAAATCGTGACTTTTGCAGGTAAAATGCGTTTTAACAATAAACTCAATTTCATATCCAGAAAGTACACATAAAAAGCTGTCAATTAATATAAGTATTAATATGATTGCTGAGGTTACCCTGAACGGATATCTTTTGTCCATTCTGTTCTGTTAAAACGACGGTAATAGCTTATTTCTAAGGAAATTCGCTAAAAATAAGCTGTAGCTGTAGCAGGATTTTTGTAGCTGTAGCTAGCTACTTTTTAAAATCTGTAGCTATAGCTGTAGCAAAGCTACTTTTTACAACCTCTAGCTTTAGATGTAGCGATTTACATTTTAAAAGTAGCTTCCCCAACACTAGTTATTTAATTGTTAAAAGATCATACTTGAATAATCCTCATTATATAAAGCAGATTGTTAGAACTCAAAGGATTGAAAGCTCTCAGATAGACAGGCCTCCGAATTTTAGGATATCGTACAACCCACTGAAGGGAGGAATTACAGTGAATGGTAAGACATGGGCAGTCAAACCGGGAAATAAACGCGAAAACTAGGACATTTGGTAACCCTAGTTATGAGTTAAGTTTAGGTTAGATTTTTACTTTCACTATCTTCTGGTTTTTGTTGGGATTATTGTGTAGCTAAATATATACCAATCGTGGGTTACGAACAATGTTTTAGGTCGTTAGTGTATCGCGATCAAAGTAATTTAAAAACCACTGATTTAAAACTTCGCGACCCCCACCATGTTCCCTCCTCGGGGCCTTTTTTTAAGGGGTGCATGGGGCGAGCGCCTGGAGCCCTGGTCCAAAAGGGGCTTTGGGAACCGACTTTATGGGCCTCGCCTCGGGAGCAAAGGAGACCCAGGGGAAAAGGGACGAAAAACCGCTGTCGGGCGAAAAAGAACACAAGGAATTAATTCATCAATTGAATTCCCATACAGTGCAGCGATTGCGCTGAACGGTTGGCACCGCGCTTGTCGGCAACCTCAGTACCCAGCGGTGGCGCGACGCGGTGCTGCGAAGTGCCGACTGACCAAGGCGCCAAGCTCCAGATGTACTAGTGACTGAAAAACGATGATAGGAAATAGAGGGATCAGCACGTAAGTCCGATACAAGGGCCATGCAGACATGTGGCTGCATGGGGCGCCGACGGTAACAGAGCGCCGGGGGGGGGGGGGGGGGGGGGTTGTTGTGTTTCTCCAGCGGCAATAATGAAGCCTTTCAGCGATGCTGAAATTTTAAAACAAATTGGCCGTAAAACGTGGATCTAATGACCATTATTGTTGGTCATATTTTTATGATTAAAATGATGTTTTTACCAATGTTCTATCTTGTACCTTACCAAGATATAGCAGTTTTGACGCAAAGCCACATGTACACATGTTTTATGCCACCCCGGGCCTAACAATCTGTTATTGGTGTCCAAATTTGTATTATTAAAACGACGTTTTAATCGAATCATTTACTGCTTTCAAGAGTTCCACATTTTAACTCATGTCACTACCCGCTATATCCCCCCCCCCCTTCGTTGTCGACCACCCGGAAAATAGCCGGGCGACAAGCATATTTTGTGTTACCACAGTCCTTTTTATAATAATCTGCAAAAATGCTTCGTACATGTATGCTCGAAACCACATGTTTTATGTGGTTCTGCCATCTTTGCCCCCCTCCCCCCAAGTTGTTGACCACCTGGGAAATAGGTGACATACGTGTTTTATATACCCACTGTCCATATTACAACAACGAACAAACATATTTGGACACACTTGCTTGCGACATTCTCATTTTAATTGTACCTACGTTAAAACAAATAGTCAAATACCTATTTCCTTTATTTTTTTATTTTGGGGGGAATGCGCCGTAAGCCTTGGAGGGATGGGCACCTCTGATAACGAGTCACTCTCCTTCACTAGCTGAACCAAAATTATTGATTTGTTTTTACTTAATACATTTGTTTTGGAGAGTCAGATTATTGGTTGATAAATTTTTAATTTAAAACGCAGAACGGCCACGAGCAGCCGTAGTTTACTAGTCAGCATCACGTTATCCTCCTCCAACCACGTGCATCGGTGACCTGATCGCCCAGAGGGGGTTCTCATCATTGCATTCAATTCAAGTCCAAGTCCAGTACGGATAACACCTCTCACTTCCTTTTTTTAAATTCAAAATTCACAAGGTTAACATTTTTCAGAGCTATTTAATTCTATGGTTTCCTTTTATTACTACAAGTTAATAAACAGTTATTTAATATCCAACCAATATTTATAATTATTTCCATTTCCATCATCCCTAAGCAAACTACGCTAAGATCGAAAAATAAATATTACAATAACTTCAACTGAAACCAATTTATTTTACAACTTATTTCATAACTCGTTTACTGTTCAATATACGACCCCAGGCCTAACAACTGTTATTGGTGTCCAAATTTGAATTATTAAAACGACGTTTTAATCTAATAATTTACTGCTTTCAAGAGTTCCGCATTTTAACTCATGTCACTACCCGCTATATCCCCCCCCCCTTCGTTGTCGACCACCCGGAAAATAGCCGGGCGACAAGCATATTTTGTATTTCCACAGTCCTTTTTATAATAATCTGCAAAAATGCTTCGTACATGTATGCTCGAAACCCTCAGCTTCTTTACTCGAGGAATATACGCGCCTGAGAGAACCAGTGTTGCCAAGTCGTCCGGTCGCAGTATTACGCCAAATGCCGTATATTGAAATATACACTCAGCGACACTAGCGCACCCACGGTCATTACATGAACTAATAATATTCGTTTCAGGTGCAATATGACGACCAAAATCAATTTTTAAAGTCATCACTATATGTATCTACAGGGCAAAAGGAGATGAAATAACCCAAGTGTGCATATGACGACCATATACGGTCGTCATAAGCACCGGTCGCCACTTTACATACACTTTTCCTTATGTACGGTTGCCACAATGATAGTTGGGTGAACATATATATATATATATATATATATATATATATATATAAATTTGAACGAATGGTGTTTTTTGCTTCTGGGGACCCCCCCAAAATGAAAAGTTAACATGGTCTCGGACTTAAGTCTTACCATGAGTACTACCGTAATAGATTATTCCTTTAAGGAAATTCGCTAAAAGAAGAAATGTAATCAAGTGATAAATTTATATATTAAAAAAAATGTCATTGCTTGCTCTATAAATTCTCTGCCGAAAAATATCAGTGAATAAGTTTTATACAAAATCAAAGATTGCTTTCAAAAAAGTAGGCAAACACACACTCACACACACACACACACACACACACACACACACACACACGCACGCGCGCACGCACGCACGCACGCACGCACGCACGCACGCACGCACACACGCACGCGCATGCGCGCGCACACACACACACACACACACACACACACACACACACACACACACACACAGCACTGAGAAAAATTTTGTCCTGAATTACGCGGAAAATACACGTAAATAAGGGTGTGTGGGTTACCCACTGCAATCTGGACCCGGCTCAATGCTCCGGCAGTGAGGCCGCCACACAGAAAATCAGGACTTAGTTTGTCTACATAGTTATGACGTCACTGGCTATGACGTCATTACTGTCGGTTGTAAGTCCTGCCGATCAGAGTTGGCTCTCGTAATTGCAGAGACTTTTCTCAGAATATCCTGCGATTCATTTTTCCTTTACCACAGTGTATCACAGAATGTACCTTCCTATTCTCGTAAAATACAACCGATTTCTATGCACTGACTTGCCTAGTCTCTGCATTTACCGGTATTTTTTACTTAAAATCAGTAAAAAAATGCCTGGGTCCTTCTAGCGGTCACCCATCCAAGTTCTAACCACGCCCGATGTTTCTTGACTCGAATGTTCAGGTGGACACTGCTATATCCATTGCGTTATGGCTGCCTGTTGACGAGTGGAGTTGTTGAATAGCATCTGAAGAAGTGATAAGTGTAGTTTTACGCCTAATGGTACTTCCCTACAGTGACAATTTATTGCGTGATAGAGTCTAGAGTAGCCCTCCGTATGTGTCGTGCGTGTTTCCCGGTACCGGAATTTTTATAAAAAGTAATGTTTGTTCGTGTGTGCGTCTGTCCGTTTGTGTTACGTGGGTATGTGTCATGATGGTTTTCAATGCTTCTTGACGACTTCCACTGGAATGAAATTTGATTTACATCGCCTGAGGAAAATCTCTCTGAGATTGAAACTGTCGTAGCCCATAATATGAGAATACAAAGGATCACTTAGACAGTACAAGGTATTTACACCATTAATAGTTACAATTTATTGCCCTGACATATTTATTTGAAACATTTAAAAGTGGCAGCAAATCAATGCAAGGTTATAGTCGACCTGCATTCTATTTCTTACAATTCATCTTATTTAAGACTTTGCTAAAATATACCTGAGTTATTAAAATCGCAGCAGGATTTAAACAGTGCAATTACTTTTTTTGGTATTTTTTTCGTGTAAACTTTGGGCAGATAAAATTAATCTTAGGTCTAAAACTGATCAATGTGCCCTTGCAACTATTAAAAAAAAAACAATATTTAACATAAGTAAATGCTAACAAATAAAACGATTTGATTTTCTTCAATAATCTAAGCTTTTTTCTGAAAAATTGGAAATTTGATATTCTTTTTGACGTTTCACTACCATTTATTTTATATGTATTTACTATCAATGGTACTACAGTATAAATCTATAAAAAACATTAATAAAATATGTATTATAGAAACCAAATGTTATTATTAAAACTTGTATCACATTTGTAAATGTTCAATCCCAAATATAAAACTGACATAACAGACTTAAAATCAATCCAGATTTGGTTAAAAAATATTTATTCGATTCAAATAAAATATTTGATGATAGTGTGAACTAAATAAGGTAATGACTAACTGCTTTTACCATGTAAGACTGAATTACTTACTTGAAATCCGTCAGACAGCTCAAAAATGATCATATACTTGTTCAGGACATGTTTCGACACAATAGTGTCATCTTCAGCTGGGAGTTAGTGAAGTTCATAATCCACCATTTGGCTTCATCAATAAATTATAAAACACAAACACAAAACAGTCATACATTTACACGGACACGGGTACATTTAAAATTGTTAAAAACAAACAGGCCTGTTCTACAATAATAACCGGCATGTCGTGATTGGTTATTATTGTAGAACAGGCCTGTTTGTTTTTAACAATTTTAAATGTACCCGTGTCCGTGTAAATGTATGACTGTTTTGTGTTTGTGTTTTATAATTTATTGATGAAGCCAAATGGTGGATTATGAACTTCACTAACTCCCAGCTGAAGATGACACTATTGTGTCGAAACATGTCCTGAACAAGTATATGATCATTTTTGAGCTGTCTGACGGATTTCAAGTAATTAATTCAGTCTTACATTAATCACACAGCTCAGGGGCTATAAGCATGGATAATAATGCTTTTACCAAATCACATGGAAATAATTTGAAGTTCTCATCCATACGCCTACCGTAAATGCAGTGGGCTGCATGCAGAAAGTAATCATGGATAAACTTATGACGTGTTTTGTGACGTATACAAACCATCCTTGACGTCACTCTAATGTTTTTGCCTTAAAATCACGGTAAATTCCCTGATTATTTGCAAATACGGCAGTTTGAGTGTAATTGCAGAGAAATAGTTCTTAAAGAAGGACTGCGAGTCCTGCGTCTGTACTAATGCCCAAAACTCTGCCGAGTCATTGAGCTGGGTCGAGACACAACACTCCTGTACGTGAGCCAAGTCCTTATTTACGTATTTCGAGTACAGATTCTAGACTTGGGGACAGAAAACTGTTTTTCCGCTAAGATATTTTTCTCAGTGCATGCACACACACTCACTCACACACACGCACACACACACACACACACACACACACACACACACACACACACACACACACACACACACACACACACACACACACACACGCTCGCTCGCTCGCTCGCTCGCACGCACGCACGCACGCACGCACGCACGCACGCACACACACACACACACACACACACACACACACACACACACACACACACACACACACACACACACACACACACTCACTCACTCACTCACTCACTCACTCACTCACACGCACACACACACACACACACACACACACACACACTCACTCACTCACTCACACACACACACACACACACACACGCACACACACACACACACACACACACACACACACACACACACACTCACTCACTCACTCACACACACGCACACACCCGCGCGCACGCTCATGTACTCTCACCACATTTACACTATAACAGATGGAGTGTATACAACAGAACAAGATTACTAAGCGTATGGTGATTCTAAATAAGATCTAAATCTATCTGGTCAAGTATCCAAAAGCCACTGATTGACTATTTTTTTAAGTGGTTATGCTACGAGTTTGTGGCTGTTTCAATATATTAGGAAGCAAAGGATAAATCATATAAGCTAAGTAATGAGATGATGTGGTATTAATAGTTTTTTCGTTATACTGCTTCAAAAACAGATGTTTTAATGCATGTTTTCCGGACCTAAATACACTCTTTTTATTCCTAGGAATTAAAAGCTGATGTACTCGATACCAGCTGACTCTTTATAGTCCTAGGACTATAAAAGTCAAAAAGTGCCGAGTACGTCGTAATAATCGAACAATATTCATTCGATTACAAATAATCGAAACATTCATCGTTATTATCGAAACATTCATTGTTGTCAGTTTAATCAATTTGTGAAACTCGCTCATTTCAGCAATCGATTATTACATGTGTTCGATACGTCGATAGTTGTTCATTGTTGTCAGTCTACCCCAACACAAATGAAACAGACAATCAGCTGATTGCTTCAAATAGCAAGAACAAAACGGTGGCGTCTTTTGAAGGCATCTTTAAAGGTAAACAAGCTGTAACATTTTGGTTTTCTTAAGTAGTTTACATATTGTATTGAGCAATATAACGAAAAATATAGTTCATTATTTTGAAAAATATAGTTCAAATACTCGGTCATTTTTCAACCTCGGCTTACAGCCTCGGTTGTAAAACTTGACCTTGTACGAAAAGCGTCACTTTAGGTCCTTGTAATGAAATATACTATTGTCATTCGAGGTGCAATAATACCGGACGTCGAGGTGCAATAATACCTTGTAGAATAAGAATGAGATAACATTTGGTTAGCTCAGTTGGGCGGGGTAAAAATTCCTGAATATTGGCCAAGTAGTCACACTGACGATATTTCCTTATGAGGTATTTAAGGGCGCCACCTTGTTGAGGGTTCACAAAGAGGATGATGAAACAAGGAACCAATCCTTCCCAGCAGGTGTGACTTCTTTGGTAAAGAGGGAGTAACACAAAAAAAACTATGTCAATAGGCCGCATTTACATAAAAATATGAAAACCATAACTAAAGTTCCAATCTTAATTAATCATTGATAGTTTATAATACTCTTAATCTATATCCTTAATCTTATCAGGAAATCTTTCATTTAATTCAATACTCTTGGAAAATCCATAGAATATTTAAAAGTCAGAGCAAAATCCAATCTCAGCAAAAGAATGTAAATTATGCGAGAGAAATTTACTTTAAATTATTAACTGAACTCAAAGCAATAATCAAGAAAGATAAGTTATCTCAAGTATTCATCATTTATTTATACACTGAATGAAGGCAGGACTACAAAGTAATAAATCAAGTGAGCTGGGATGCAATATTTATTAAGTATTGGTACCATCAAAATTCCATAATGTTACAGTTTAACAAGGTACTCTTGCTTGAAACAAACCAGCTCAGCCATAAAGATAATTAATAATCGATAATTAATTAAACTCCATGTAAGATATTTACTTTATTCTCAAAGTCAGGTTTTTTTTTACTTCAAACACCTGATAATAAATTCAGACTTAATTCAGAAAATATTTCCTTATTATCTACTTCTCATCGATATTTTACTAATAATTCAATACTCAAAATACCATAGATAAACATTGATCAAAAATACATTTCGACGGTGGCCTAGAACATCTAGACAAAACATAACAAAGCACAATATATCAAGATAAATTTTCTAACAACTACAAATAACTTCCAGTCTGGTCCGGTGCGCTGTGCTGCGGCGACAGTCCCAAGAATGTCCGGTATGTCTCACTCAGTATGAGAAAAATATATAAGTCACTCACCAGTAGTAGTCTTCACCCCAAAGTACGCTCGGAAAAGCTATCTGGCTGGGTTCGAGCGAAATTGCGACGCGACAACCGCGAGCCGATCGCGCGACAGGTAGACGGTAGCGGTAGGCGGTAGGCGGAAGTGGAACGCTCCAGCCGGCGTCAGGGACGTGGGCCTCCAGGTCCACAGGTAGCCGCATCCAGATCGGTCAGTCCAGGGGAGCGATGATCCCAGAGAGTGGTCGGGGGAAAATACCCTGTTTATACAAATTTACTATAGCCTACTGTTTTGTAATATAATCATTCAGCCTAATATTCTAATATTTTATTTGTGACATTAACTATTATAAACTCTCATGTTCAAATTATAATAATCAAAGTTTTGGCTTTATACAAAAATCACTTATTATTTTCGTCAAAATCAGATGTTTTAAGGTACAAAGTTGCAGTAGTAATTTGACTCAAAGTCTATTTAGCTTATTTAGCTCCCAACTTCCACAATTTTTATCAGATACTCATAATTCTTTTTTTAAATTGCTCCTAATTAAATGGGTTTTAAAATGCTTTAGAATATATTATGAAACTATCAGAAAGAAATTTTGTTTACAGATATATGTAAGAAAATTTTAATGAACTAATTTATATTTTTCCACTTTGACGGCATATTGTAACAATTTTATTTTATTTTTGTTACTTTTGCTCTAGCTCAGTGGGCGGGGTGGGTAAGTTGAGGTTCCAGCTAGGATGAAGTACAAGTCCAACGCTGTCCAGATTTTCAAATTTATTCAGGGCGCCACCTTGTTTCGGATGTCCGCTCAATGGATCGTAACAAGGAATCGGTCCACTCCAAGTTGGGGTACTCCACCGTGGTAAGCAGGTGTAAAGGGCCACAAAATATGCTCAAAGTCAACTGGCCGCGTGCACATATATTCTGAGATATTATCTAAATTATTAAATTCTATCATTGGCTAAATCAACTGCAAAATATCTAAATCAATAATAAAAGCAAATTTATGTATATTCAATATGCAATGGTTGTAAACTAATAGTATTACACCATGAAGAAAATATTCAGCAAAGGAGGTGATAATTCTCTTTAATTTATATTTAACTCAAATCTTATTAACAACGGAAACAACTTGAAAGGAATTGTCACCCTGGAAATCTGAACTATGAACTAAATAATAGGATTTTATCTGCGAAATATTTGAGAAAATTTACTAAGTCATTTAAAGTTCAACTAAATGTTGATTATTTAATCACTGTAATACTGGTTCACCAAGTTATTCTCTATCAGTCACCAGGTCTAAATCAACAACAACTTCAGCAGACAACTTGATTTTATTCTAACCATTTCAAAATAAAGACATCATAATATCATTGGCAATCAGTTCCATAATTAATTCAAAGAATAACTCTCAACAATAATTTCAGAATTCTTAACAATAATCCAAATACCAATATTACTTGCACCTAAAAATGCACAGTATCAATCATTAATCACTGTGGTGGCCCCCCAAACTGAAATATTTTAACACAGATAATACTTGAAAATAATTAACACAGAAACATAAATAATGAAACATGAAGTCCTGAAATCGGGTCAATCATGAATCATGAAACCTAAACTAAATATATGTGAACTGTAACACACAGCTTAGTGGGCGATGCAGGCGATCTGCAGGGATAGTCCTTCATCAGTCCGTTGATCCCAAGCTGGTTCCATATTCGAAAAGTCACTAAAAAAATGTAGGTCACTCACCAAAGTGAAGATTTCTCTGAGCTCAGAAACACACTAGTTCGCACGAACCGAGAGCGCGCATGCGATAACCCGCATAAGATGAGTCGATGGTGTCCAATAGTCGCCCACCAGTAGCATCCAGTAGTTGCTGACCCAGTAGTAGTCCACAGAAGTAACCAGAAGTCCAAAGGTCGCAGGTACAGGGGACGAGGAAAAGTAAAAGCCCTGCACAATGTACCACCTTTTATAGCCTAGGCCCTTGATTTATTTAAATATTTTGTTTAGCTTCAAATTATTATTAAAGTTATATTTAGCTTTCAGGTGCATAAGTTTTAGTAAACTACATGACAGTTGAAAAACATTATAAATATTCAAAATAATTTGCTTGAAAAAGAACAAGTTTAACAACAAAGTTATTCATGATGACAAACGCACAAGTAATATTTTAAGTCTGATTTGAAATAATGATCAATTAAAATACAAAACATTTCTGAGACAAATCATTGAATCTGTTTTCTTGCTCAAAATATTCTCACTATTTTATAAATTCACTTTATTCTGTTCCAGATAAAATACGCAAGATAAACTCTTAAAATGATATACAATATCAGTAGCGGCTCGTGGCCCGTGCGGCCCGTGCGCCCGCATGGGGCGCCAAGGGCGCGCCGGTTTTGGGGGGGCGGCGCGGAGCGCCGCTCCGGGTGGTGGCAAGGGGGAGTCAGAGAAAGGCGGGCGCTCGAAAACCCAAAAGAAGAGAGAGAAAACGGCGGCAGCAAAAAATAAAATACATTAGTTTTGATTTTTCAGCAGTAATAAAATTAGCAAGCTTTATAAACTTTTTAAAATTAACATAGCCTTTTAGAGAATTTAAAGACGAACAAAACAAATTATAACTCTACCTTTTGCCTAAGTGGAGTTATGACCGTTTTAACAGACGTAAGCAAATTTGGTTGATTTCGCAGTGGCGGTAACGAGTCACCGCTCCAGCTCATTCCTTCCACCATGCTCCAGCTGTGGAGTTGACAACCCTCAGCTGATCAGCTGACTTGGCGCTCGGCGGCCTTCGCGCGCTAATTCGCATACGTCATTGGCGGCAAAAGGGTTAAGTCAGTATTTAACGAGATAACGTTGGTAACATTCTTTGCTTTTTACTAATGTATTTAAATTGTTCTTTTTTAAATCATCATTGTATGTAACTTTTTCCATGGTTAGGCCGGAGGCACACTGGAGGTTTTTTATCGCGCGATAATTTTTCGGCCGCCGCCGACGAAATCTGCGTTCATACACACGTGGCGGTAAAAAAACGCCACGTAAAAATATCGCCAATCGTGGTACCATTTTGATTTTGGGGGACGACTGTGGGTGTTTACCAAATGCCTTTAACCATATGCTGATCACAGAGCTCATGACGTCATCAACACGGTACAATGTTTACAGTGTCTTGCCGTCTGACCATGGCCGCGTTAAAAATCCGCCAAATGTGTATGCTCCCATTTAATTGCATACCCCACTGTAATGACAAAGCGAAAAAAAATCCACTTTAAAGCGAAGGCAAAACGACCGCCAGCGGCAATATTATCGCGCGATATTTCTATGCACTACGGGCGAGCGGCATTTTTACCGCGGCGTTAAAAAACGCCATGTGTCCCCGACCTTAACAGTTTATGATTAAAGATTGAAAATCCACTCAAGCAAAATATTTACGTTTTATTTTGGAGGATAGCTTACTATTGCCGTAGTTTGTGATACGGTAACCTAAACTAAATTTGTGTATTGTAGCCTAATATTTATAAGTGATAAAACGAGGATTCAAATCATTTGTTAGGGAATTATTTTACATAATAAGAACATTAATTTACAAAGTATTAATCAATAAATTACTTTCCTGTTTGAATGGAGCTTGCTTATTTGTTGCCCTCTTTTAAATTTCAGGTTTTCAGAACATATATACGGAGAATAGTAATGTAATAATTTCAAAGATGTCAAAACTCAGAATTTTCAGAACGATAATACGAAATCAAGATTTTTAATTACTAAAGATTTCGAGCTGAATGTATTTCCTAGTTTTCCATTTTAAACATTCGGTGATCAGTTCAACACCGACTGTGCCCATAGTGTAAAGAAAAAAATGTTTGTGCACTGTCAGCTGGTGTGACGTAGTTGGACTCGGGAAACTATAAGACCTAGCGGTTTGACTGTAGAACTAAAACCGCACCCAAAATATTCTAATTGAGTTGTTTTATCTGGTTTATATTGAAGTCGTCGTAGCGCTAGTCGGCGTAAGCGCTAGTGCGTGAACTGTGCCAACTAAAAGCAAGCTTCAGTCTGAAATCGAGGCAAAGCGCGGACGTGACGTCGTGTCAGGGTTTTTATGAGTTAACCGAAAGGGAATATACAGGGTTTGGCGTTCGACGGTTGAGGTGAGGATATGATGGGTTGGGAAGGGGGCGGGGGGCGGCAATTTTAATATTTGCACGGGCGCTAAAAAACTGACGAGCCGCCCCTGTACAATATTGTGTCCATCAGAAAAGGAATATTTATTATTTTGGTTATCTTAACATATGTAGGCTATTCTCAGAATAAACAAACTGGTGAGAGAGAGCGAAAATATCTAGGCCTACTGTATAGAATAAACAAGGAAGTATGAGAACAAAGACTGACAGAACAAAATAGTCAAAAATAAAAACACTAGGCAAGGTTGCATTCCTTATATCTCACAATCTATTTTACTACTTGCCACTTACTGAATAATTCACTTGACACAGTTACTATCAGCTTTTGAGGTTAACATTATTACTTGGATAGAAACATTTTTATATTATGAGACAACATTTAACATCTTGACATTTAATAGAAATTTAGGTGCAAGAGGAATATTGTTATTCTAAATTTATAAATCTACCAATTTGAAAAACAGACAAGAACAGGTCACTTTTATACTTCACTACTTTTAACCTTGGCACTTTAGTTAAAGAAGCTAAATATTTTAATCAGTCTACTTCACTTATGAATATATTTTATAAACTCACAGCTAGTAGATTTCCCAAGAAAAGCATTTGCTATTTTCTTGCAACCAAAATCATTATGGTTCTGACATGAAAGATGATGCAATAATTGCAACTTTTAGAAATGCCTTATATAAATTACATAAAAAGAACGAACATACAATTTATGAACACATAAACAGAAATCATTATTTAGGTAAAACAAAGTATTAAAATACAAGAATTCATATTTTTGAGCATATTTGACGTCTGAACATATTATGTTTTATGATCTACCTCATGTTAAAACATTCACGAACTGACACGGCAAATTGACTATTTCGACTGATTAGTTTTCAGTAATTATTTCATAAGGGCCAAAAACTAACATGATTTACTTCATTTCTCACCACTCATAGAAATTTTAAATTACGTTAAGGGCACCTGCTTACCTCTAATAATTTATTCCAAGGAATGGTGTAAATCCACCGCAGTGTAGAGGGTCTATCTACCGTCTTCCATCAGTGCTGGTCACCTACTCACGGATTTCCACCGCAGTCCCAGTACTCTGGAAGTTTCCTTATCAGATGGCAGGTTCTAACCTGGGACGCCGGAACTAACCTGTCGGCCGACCGATGAGTCACTCACGGGCAGTAACTACGACGAAATACCCTTCTTTCAGGATTTCCAAGGCGCCTGACTTGGCGGTTAGGCAGTATGCAACACATTATTGACTTGATTTTGGTATCCAAACGCCGAAGGCTAGCACTTCAACTACGATAATTCCATGGGGTGATCAGGCCCATAATTGGATTTAGTGGTCAAGCCGAAAATAATGTTACAATATACAAAATATATAACTTTGTTTTACATCCAAAAACCATTTATAACTACAAAGTACAACTTATTTACAGGAAGTATGCCAATTTTGAAGTACCTACATTAATTAATAACAGAACTATATAAGGGATAATGTAAAAATTGACACTTCACTATTTTAGGCCTAAATGGCTGACACCATGTTATTTGCACATAGGAGGGTGATTTCGCTTACAGATCATTTATCTCGACTTCTTTTGCTCATTCGTCATTGAAAACACAAGTTAAGCACACACAACTCATTTAATAAATGATATTTGGTCGATTAAAACAATAACCTCATCACATAACCAACAAAACACGACAAATAAACAGCAACAAAATCATCACATGGCCAGCAGACGATCATGACATGAAAATCTATACAGACAACTAAAAGATTTAGGCTAAAATGGCAGTATTTGCCATTATTCAAGAAGCCCAGATGTCCCTCTACAAGGGAATATCAAGTTTAGTGGCCTTTGGAAAACACAACCAGCCAGTAAACGAGTAAACGGGGAAAAGTGGATGGGTGCCTATTACGGCCGTCGGCCTTAAAAGGGTTAGTCATTCTTACTTCTACAAATAATATATAAACACAAAGGAATAATTATCAGAACATATTGCCGTTATCAATAAACTATGGGCCTACAACAATTTATTTGTCAACAATTATCAACCTTGATGTTAGATCACAACATTATTATGCAGTTACTCATTATTATCACATTTAACTTTAATTGGTAAAATAATATTTTCTTTTGTCTAAACTTTACTTTTTAAGACAACTGTACTGAGTCTGTATTATTTTTATCCTCGACATAAACTGCAAATTAAATATTCAACAAGTATGGCAACAATAAACTACGTAAAATAGTTTACTTATATTCATTAATTTTATTTTCCTAGATCAACATATTATTTTTTACGACGGAAGCATAAAACATAGAATTGTTGTGAACAAATTATTGAACTAACATTAGGTACATCTACATGAATAATCTACATGAATGATTTTGTATAGACATGAAAGACGTTACATAACGACATAAATTGGAATTATTTAAAAAAAATCAAGACATTATTTTAAGGCTCAAGAAATACACCATTATTTATAACCTACTTTTTGACGCAATCGAGTTTAATAATTTACAATATTTTTATAAGACAATTTATTTTTAAACATTCTACTGGACAGGTTTTAACAACGGCCGATCAACAAATTCGGTTCTGAAATATGTTTTGAGATATTATTTATTGAAGTCATTTATATGAATTAAGTGAATATTTTAACTAGCACAACATTTTAGAAAAGATCCTCCCTGCTTACCTCAGTAATTTTCACTTTGAAGAAGCTTTAGATCCACCGACGAGGTGATGAGGGTCTTGACTCTGCAAGGTCCTGGCCTGAACTACCCAGAGTCATTCCACAATGCCCGATTCCCAATTGTCGTGGAAGCTTCTAAGGAATGCAGCGTGCACGGACAATACGCTGGCCAACATGATTTGGCGTTCACCTTTGGATTGGAAAGTTCGGCCGAGACTTAGGCTTCACGGCATTTATTTAACTCCTGTAGGGCGAGGGTAGGCAAAAGCACAACATCACCGTTTAGAACTTGCCCAACATTGAAGGCGCGCTACTTCAACTGGTTAAATCCATTAATGAGGTGATCAGTCTCATTTTATTTGGCATACGTGGTAAACGGTAAACGTTACAACGTAAAGTTGATGAATGCTAAACACTTTAAACTCTTCAAATAATAAATTAGAGGGATAACGTCGATTTTTATTCGAAGCTGATTTAATTATAGATTTTTGCATGACTTCTAAAGGCGAAAGTGAACTCTGATAACAGCCACCCCAAGCTAAACTTCCATACTGTAACAAAGACTGAACATAAGCGTAATAAACTGTTTTTATTAGATCGGGAGCCAGAACTGTATTTAGGTTTGAAAAAATAAAACTAAATTTTCTAAGTTTGTGTCTTAGATAAGTGACATGCCAGTCAATTTCATACGATTGTCAAAAATAACCCCGAGATACTTGTACTCAGAAACCCTCTCAATGGCGTCACACGTAGGGTGACCAGATTGTTTCAAAATAAAAACGGGACACATCAAAAACTCAACCCCCCCCCCAATCCCCAATTTAACGCACCATACACCACACACCAAGATGTTTAATTATACGGGGGTCTCTGTAATTTACAAATTTTGTAATGGAAGAAATTGAGTATCAAACTGTTTTTGAAGCTTTTAGACTATGAATTTTACCATCCATTTTTTAACTTGTTACAGCGAACGATTGTTACAGTTTTTCTTTAAGAATACAATAAATGGCACTAGCAATCAGTAGCCAAGAAAGGTAATTTTTTGAATCGCCACATACTTAGGATTAGCAATAATCAAGTCACATTTAAAGATTTTAACAATTTATTATAAAAGAAGAAAATATTGTCTAACAATAAATTATGGAGGTGGTGTATATAAAATAGTAGAATCAAAAAAGTATCATGATTAGGCCTATCTTAATCTTTAAGTTCTTATCGTTAATTGTTGTTATTATAGTAGGTGGCATAAAACTAAAATCTTGTTTCGCATTTGGTAAAAGTTCGTAATATTCTTTTATAACCGTAAGTATTGTCAGATGCCTCTAAATTTTAAAATAATTTTAAAATAAAATGTTAGGTATGCTTTTTTATAAATAGCCTACTTTTTAAAAAACGGGACATATTGACGTCCCGACAAAGTTTTTCGGGACAACGAAACACAACGTGAAAAAACGGGACTTTTCCGTTTTTACGGGACGTCTGGTCACCCTAGCACACGTCGTGCATACATTCACACCGCCACATGTGTGAGGCGCAGACACATGTCGGTAGGATCGTGATCGGCTCTCAGTGAAATTGTCATGTATTTAGTTTTAGAAATATTTACCGAGAGCCGATTTTGATCAAACCATTTTTTGACGGTGGAGAGTCCGCGCTCCGCAAGGCCGCAAGAATCCCTCCAACTGTCACCCACGAATAAAAGGGCTGAATCGTCTGCGTACAGAAAAATTTTGCCATTTGCCAGATTGACTTTTCCTAAATTGTTAATATATATAAGAAACAATAACGGCCCCAATGTAATGCCCTGTAAACTCCCATAATCAATTTTTGCAGGGGCACTTAATTTATTAAATATGGAAACAGTTTGGAGGCGATCACTCAAGTAATTTTTGAACCAGTTCAAAGCAGTGCCATGGACCCCAATGTACTCTAATTTTCTTATCAAAATGTTCCTATCAACTGTATCAAACGCTTTGGCTAGGTCGATGAAAACTAAAATAGGGTTTTTATTACGTCCCATAGCCTCGTGAATATTTTTTGTGAGCAAGAAAAGATCGTCATTTAAATTTTTGTCTCTTCTGAAACCAAATTGATTTTCAAACAGTAAATTTTGGGCAGCCAAACATTTTTCAAGTTGTAATTTTACTGTTTTTTCTAATATTTTTGAAATCACACTTGCCAAGGTAATTGGTCTGAAACTAACACAATTGTTTTAGGCCCCCCCTTCTAAATAGGAATTACTTTACCCATTTTAAAACAATTTGGAAAAACCCCTGAGGAAATACTTTTGATAATCACATGAAGAAGCGGTGACTTTAAATATTCAAGGTTGTTCTTAATTAATTTTGCCGGAATTTGATCATGACCAGGAGTCGATCCTCCTTCCAGTTCGTTTACTAAATTTATAAGTTCTGCTTCTGATATCGGCTCCAGTCGGAAAGAGGAGTCGGTCGCGAACTCGGCGTCTCAACAACGACCTCGGTTACATGGGGGATAGCACTGGCTAATCTGGCCCCTCTCTACATAATATTTATTTAACTGATCAGCTGCCTGCTTCATTTAATCTTCCCCTATACTATCTTTCCTGTCCAAAAATTGTTTAATAGGAAATGAGTCTTTATTTTTTTCAATTCCCATGATTTCAGCAAGGTTGCTCCATAGTTTAGCTTTCTTGTTTCTTGTTTCAGAAATGTTTTGCGGTAATATGAGTTTTTTGCTTCTTTTATTGTGCGATTCAGAACATTTCTATAATTTTTAAAACGATCTTTAAGTACTATATTAAAAGGTTGTATTTTTAGTTGGGCGCTCATCTTATCTCTGACTCTGATTGATTTAACGATACCAGTGGAAATCCAGGGTTTAATATTACATAGTTTAGCAGGTTTTTTGCTCGTTTTGGAAGAAAGGGTTATAATATTATGCGACTGATTTACAAAATTTTTACTACTCAAATTAACGTCATCTGTATCTAATACACATGACCACTCCTGGTCAGAGATAAGATGGCGCGCCAAATCAAAAACTAAAACATTTGCTGTTTCTTTAATTTCGAAGTTTTTTGCTTCTTCTAAAGGAGTTTATTTGTAGTTGCGCAACTGTAAAATAATGATAAGTTAAACCAGATTTAATATCAGCAGATTTAATCGATTGGATGTTTTTGATAACAGTGAAAAAATTATCCAAACAACTTTTAGAAAATGCCTTGACCCTAGTAGGTTTATCAATACAACTAATAACACCCGCACCGTACAGTGTGTCCAAAAATCTCTGCGATAAAAAGTCTTTCGTTCCGGGCAATATACAACAATTGAAGTCACCAATCAGCCAGTGAGCCACCAATTATCTCTATTATCGAGATAATTTTCAAGGTCGTCGAGGAATGACGCCAAGTCCGACGACGGACTCCTGTACACAGCGAGCAGGCACAACCTCTCCCCGCCAACCGTTATCCCCACCCGCACACATGTGGCCCCATACATACTCACTTCCTCACTACACATACCAAAACACTTTTTAACAAACACAATCACACCATCATTTTAATTCTTACTTTCTTTATTCACAATCATATCATACCCATCCATACTCACATTCACACTACAATCATCCACCCAGGTCTCCGTTAAAATAATTATGTCGAATTGATGGCTAAGTCCATTTAAAATTATGATTAGTACGTCAAAATTTTTCCTTACACTGCGTATATGTAGGCTCAGCATGCTAATGCTGTTACTAAATCTGAATCTGTTTCAGAAAAAAATTGAAATGAGTTATGTCTTCATAAATACATGCATTTACATCCCTGCATAGGGTTATTTCATCAAATAATTTATTCTGAAAAAGTTCACCCATGTTCCATGCCAAGACTAACCCTGCCCACCTGCCTCTAATAATGAAATATATGAAATTACCCAATGATTAAGATAATCTTACTTACTCCAGTACATACGTAGCCTACATGACATAAATAATTTTAAAATAAATAAGCCAGACTGAAAAGAAATAAATTTTGCTTCCATGTTATTTAATGATTAAACGGTCACAAATAAATAACACACAAAATCTTCAGTGAAATTATTAATTTAATTATATACGGCAAATTAAATTCAATTAGGGGCCTACTCTGTAAAACACAACAATGAATTTCATTTTCATTAAAATTAACACATAATATCAGATGAAATGATAACAATAATAAAAACCATATACTTCTTTGTATTTACCATTTTTTCAAGTATAAAGGTAAATGAAATTAAATGAAATGTAATGAAAATGATAAAAACAATTTACTTCTTTATATTTACTATTTATTCAAGAATGAAGGAAATGAAAAAGTTCAAGATTTAAAACTTAAGGGACATATTCGGTACTTAAGACATAAAAGTAAATTATGAAGAGCTATTCAATGAATGACTTTCTTGGCTAGTAATTTCATAGAGGATTAAGTTAATGACTCAGATTAATGATGATAATTTATATATTTATCTACTAAATAAAGTTTTAATCTGCGCCAAAAAGCTCCTACAAAATCCTTTTAAATTATGATTCGACTTATAAAAATATATAAAAATAAATATTTCATCAAAATTAAAAAAGAAAAACTTAACAAAATTAGCCTACTTAGTTGACATTACCGGCCGTGATCGCCGTGGTCCCCGTAGTCGCTGCGGTTGCCGTGGTAGCCGTGGTAGTCGTGGTAGCCGTGGTCGCAGGTGTCCTCGGTGTCCCCGCCGCCTCCTCCGCGTCCTCCGGTGTCCGAACCCTGATCGCTGGGGCGTCCGAGGTTTTTCTGACGAAACACTTACCATCCTTCGACCACGCACAGGCCAGTGATCCGCTTTCGACTAGCGTTTTGGCGCGCCCGAGGACGATCTTGTTGTAGCCGGTGAGGTGCTCCTAAATAAACACTGGAGCAGCAGGGGCGAGGAAGGAAGCCAAATCTGCTGTTTTAATTTAACATTGTTTTGCAGCGGACAGCCATTGCGTTTTGATACTTCTTGAAACGAATCGAATTACTGTGCTCGGATGAAACCGCTTACCGGCCGGGACAGGCGGACGGTGCGCCACGGAGACGTCCTCGCGTCGATAGGTAACTCCGAGCTTTGAAGCATCGCATACACGTCTTCTCCATGGGTCCGAACCTCTACATTGTTTATGCGGGAGTACTGTTGTATGTCGTTCTTGTCGGCTTCCAAAACCCCGACTCGCCGAGCAAGCTTCACGTTGTCTTCTCTTAAGGTTGTGCGACCGCCTCTGTAGACAAACTATTCCGCCTAGAGCGCAGGTCAGTCGCTTTTCCTCTGCTCACTCACACACATGCAGACCAGCTGAGCTACACACTCACACAAACGCAGGTTTTTTCCTCTTCTACCCCAGACGTATACAATCGCTCGCGGTCTGACCCAACCCCATTGTTGTCAACCAACTTTCACTTCATAGCGTCGGCGTGCTGCAGGCCAGGGCCGGCTCAAGAGTTTTGGGCACCCTAGGCGAAAGTATCGTTTGGCGTCCCCCCCCTCCCCCCACTTTTCAACAGTTCAGTAAAAGGGTATACGTTACTATCAGGGCTAGTGAAAAAACTTATATACCATGAAAAAATCCAATTATTGAAACATTTAAGTTTTGATTTAAATTTTGCACTTAACAATTATTTTTACTTGTGATATTAATTAAACTTCCTTGTGTTATTAATTTTTGATAAGTACTTGTGTACAAACGAAACGAGAAGAGACTTGTAGTATCGTAGATGAATTACAATTTTTTAGCCTGATTCCTTGTCATGTTTCTCAGGAGATATTGGCATATTATTATAATAATTGTTTTTAAGTTCAAATAAAGTTATTAATCTATTCGTCCTATGATGCGATTTGAAGGATTTGTCAATTAATATATTCTAAGATTAACATTTTTTACTTCATTTTTTATTACTATATACTTAATTTTTGGGATCAAATTGTTTAGTATAGAGAACAGAGAATGTCGCATGCTTAGTATTGGTATATAATCAAAAGTTTGGAAGGGTGGTATCTTCCACTATTGGAGATAAGTTTATAGTTTGAAAGTGTTTAAAAAGTGACAAGCAGAGCATGTTCCCGAGAGTTATTCCAAAATTATAAACTTATCATTTATTGAAATGTAAATATAAATTAAAGTTTAGGCTACTTTTATGACTTTCTTTCCCAAAATAAAAGTGTTTTATTTGCGCCTTCCTTTTATGAAAATACGGGGCTGTCCAGCGCCCTTCGGCGCCCCTCAGGCCCTGGCGCCCTAGGCGGTCGCCTAGTTCGCCTATATGGTAGAGCCGGCCCTGCTGCAGGCTGGGGCTCGGCGATGGGTCTTGGGGTTGGCTGTTATTCCAGGAGCAAAGGGGATTTGACCGTACATACAAAAGCTATGCAATGTTGATTATTGTGGTATGAACCAAGGTGATTCAAAAGTCGCAAGTCGCCTATTATTCATGAGATCCATTACATTGTGGAAGAGAAAACAGCGGAAGGAGCTCTTCGATAAAACATGGCTAAATAAAAAGTGGAAAAAGATACAACTTTGGTTAAAACGTTGTTTTTATAGAATAAATAATGAAAATAAAAAGGGGTATTAGGCTCGAGGTCGTATCTCAAATAATATATCAGTTATAAATTTATTACTCATGGAAATCTCAAATTTGTAGATAGTTTTCATCAACGGAAGTAACTTTATTTGCAAGTGATGCAAAGCGGGTAACTAAATATTTTTGCTGATTTTAATGTTGACTGAGGTGATACCAGTAAAAGGTTTTGTCAGTTTCCCAAGTGGTCGCATTTTATGTATTACTGTATTTCGATCCGTCATTTCCATAGGACTGGAAAGAATGGAGTTATTATTTTAGGTAGGGAGCTCAGGAGCAAAAAAGTGCATGTTTGATGGAAGGTCATAAAAAATAAAAAAGGAAGTTTAGACAAGCTAATAGCTAAATCAATATTACTCGAGTTAATTAAACAATCTGAAAATAGATAAAAAGTAACTTGGAGTACCATAAATAAACATTTATTTATTAATTTATTTATCTTAATAATAATAAATCATATAAAACTATAAAGTTAGTAATCGAGGAAAAGTTTAATCAGAACCTGATATAGTAAGACATATTTTTAATGATAATTACATGGATAGCGTAGAACATCATCAACAGTGATCAAGGATCCAATTAATAAATCAACAAACAGTCCAATATTATATTTTGATTATGTACCGATTTGGATTTAAAATCATGAAAATCGTAATTCCTGCAAACAAGAAATAATAATTTCAAACTAGCCAATCAGCTGTCTGAAAAGGTAAAAAATTGAGGTGATTTATTGTGTGCTAGAGGGTGACCACTTTTGCAATTTTTCAGAGGGAGGAACACGTTTTAATTCATTACAAAAGTGATAGCTTTACATGACCAGGGAGAGAATCTTTGGTCGTGGTATCTGGCTGAACTAGGGTGGTCTGGCTTGAATGAAAAATCTATAATATAATTTTATTAGTTAGTCGTTATTTATTTATTGTTATCGCTGAATTCATATTTTATCGTTGTTAGTTGTAATCAAGTTTATTTTGGTTATGTCAGTTTAATAGTTTAAAGTAACAAAGGTTATTTATTTGAAGTAATATTAACTGAGGTCGAGAGGGGAGCATAGAATTTTTGGGATTATTCAATTGGGTCAGTTTATCAATTGAGCGATTATCAAAATGGAAAGATTCCCTTTTGGCCCCTCATACAGAACCACAGCGGCAGACAGGAACGCCCGCATGGCAAACCGTTTGTTTGGTCCAGGGCTGCAGAATCAGGTCGCCGGTGTGGGTACGCGGGGCGAGGCATCGTCGTCACACAACATAGCATCAGGTCAAAACATGTTTCCTTCAGAACATGTTGGGGAGCGGTTGGGGGCACGAAGTTCGTCGCATGTAGCTTTTCTAGATGGGAGTATAGGAGGGGTGGCACACAGCACGAGGCACGACATATCGAATCAACAGGAAAGATTCCACAATAGCGATTGTTTAATGGACTTAGACAACGAGTTGTTGGAAACCGTCGCTTCAGTCGGGTCGGACGGTGCAGTTCTTATCAGTCAGGGTCAAGGTCCAAGTTTCGCGCGCTCAGCTGACTCGTCCGCGACGCAGTACCAGGACATGATAGACATGACTCACCGACCGGACTTGGCGTTTGCCCCGGCCCGCGACGCGATACTCCTGCCGAACCTTCAGCCGCCACCGCCGCCACTGGCGCCCCCGCCGCCACTGGCGCCCCCGCCGCCACTGCTGCCCTCGGGGGGCTGCACTCGTCGACCGTACGTGCATCGTTCGGTGCCTCCCATGACCTCGAGAGTACCTCGTCATGACGACTACTACGGAGATTATTCGCGACGAGTTGCCCCTAATCTTTTGTCCAAAACCGATTTGATGGTGATTATGGAAATGTTAAATAAAATAAATGTTGTCGACGGTACCGACGAGGTACAATTGGTAAATTTTTTAAAACAATTGCCCCCATTTTTGACATAGCTCCGAATTGTAACGACGAAATAATTAAATTATTGATCCCAAAGGTTAAAGGTCAAATGTTTCAACTTTGCATGGAAGCAGTAAAAGCGCACGCGAATAGGGACGTAGTACACGAGGAAATTTTGTCACCTTTCATTCCCCCTTTGCGGCGTAGGGAAATTGCGTCTTTTGAGCTCGACAGACCCAAAAATCAAAGCGAGTCGTACGCCGAGTACGTGGAAAATCTTCTTTCTGTTGCTTTTGCGCTGAAAACCTTTTTGTCTGAACAAGAAGTCATTGAAATCGCCGTTAATAAATGTAGGCCTGAAATTCGCACGCATTTCGCTTTTGGTTGCATGCCAGAAAGTGTTTACGAGTTGCGGGCTTTTGCAAACCGAGTCACAAGCGCAGTTAGGGCAGAAGAACGGTATTTTGGGAATACGCCGCCGAGAACCTTTACAAACAGTTCGTTGAAGTTTAGGAATCCGCAGTTTGAGGCACAAGGGGCCAAACCAAAGTTTCAACCAAATGATCTTAGGGGTAGACCGAAGGAGAAAATTGTCAAATGTTTCCGCTGTCAGCAGGAAGGGCACGTGGCCAGAAACTGCCGGATGAATTTAAACTAGGAACTGACGCTGATGCGGGCAATCAGCGTCGCGTGGTCAAAATTCAGGGCCCGACCAACAAAATGCAAGCCGTAGATGCCGACGGGAAAATCCCGCTAGTCAAAGTGAATTTCGGAGCTAACGAAACCTGCATTGCATTGCTCGATACGGGAAGTAGCCGGTCTCTCATGAATAAAACCCTTTTTTCGCGGTTAAAGGAAGCGAATTTGGTCAAAAAGGTGACGAAAATAAACCGAGTCGTTGGAGTAGCAAACGGGCAGAAAATCACAGTTAGGACAGAAGCGCGAGTGCATTTTAAAATCGACGATTTATCGTGGGCGTTTCCGCCCACGATCTCCGCGACCCTCTGTCTCCGAGCCCAAATCCGAGACGGGACCTCCGAATTCCAGAGTGACCCTTACACCTGCCGGTCTCTACCCGCGTTGTTGGGTACGCCACCTCCGCGGCGGCCAACCCCGCCTCCCCTAATCCCTCCCCTCCCGCACCAGACTTCTAAATGATGAAAGTGGTTGTAAGCAGCAGTTATCTGGCAACACTTATTGCAACTCAACAACATGCAGTCAAAAATAGAGCGCTTGGCAAAAATTTATGTAATTGTATAGTAACTTACTGTTTAACAGTTTTATATTCCCATCTTGGTTTTGACAATATGGAAGTTGATTTAACTTTACCGATTCTGAAAATCTTAGATGGTCGCCGGCAAACTTGGTTGATATATTGGGTCCACTTAAATTGATTTGGTTTAAATTTACAACTCAAATCTAGGAATCTAAAAAGTGGCTTTCTGGCTTTGTATTTTATTTCAATAAAAACAGTAGGTACATACACGGTCAGAGATTAATAATCTTAAAATAAATACACATATCATTTAAAAAAGAAACAATTATATATCAAATACATTTAATTTAATATACAAAAAAGAAATTAACATTTTTATAAATAACTGTTTTATTACGAATCTGACGATTGACATCTTATGGGGGACTTTTTAAAGCTGTTTTTTGGAGTCACCTCGAAAATTTAAAATTTGGCCGCCAATTTTAAATATGGCGGACAAATTTGATCTTATTCAAGAAACCCCTATAATTTGTAGCGCTTAAAAAAAGAAACACACCTGTGACCACCCTTTCCCGTAAAGGGAGAGGGCATTTCCGCCCCGGCATTTCGCGCAGATCGCACAACTATTGTTACCATTTTGACCGCTGACCGGTTGGACTTTCCAGGTCAACACACCATAGACTTAGTGCTTTATTCAATTGATTTCATTATCAAGTCCAGGAATAGTATAATTTTGTTTAATTTGTATATTAGGCCTTAATCCAAAAATGATCATTTATTTTATCACCTTGACTATTGGGAAAGTTAATTCACCTAAAAATAATAGAAATAATAATAATATCTACTATATATGCTACATCATACAATATAAACCCTCATAGTATAGTATACAAATACAATGTGTAACAGCACAGGTATTATAGTTAAATTACTTGAAATTCGTACCCAGCGCTCTTCCCGCTTTATTCATTTTTTAATTTACCATTCTTTTAACTCGCAAGTGCAAAATATGTATACAGAGCAGTTTTTAGCGAATTTCACCTTTAGGGATGAAGAAGGTGTTACCGTAGGTCTCATAGTAAGACCTAAGCCCTAGACCAGGATAACTTTTCGTTTTAGGGCCCCCAGATAACAAAAACACCATTCGTTCAAATGTCTTTATATTGTGAGTGTGTCTGTTAGCACGATAGCGCTCACAAAAATTATCCGATCAGAATGAAATTCGGACAGGCGTATATTATAGTAATTAATCGGATGAGTTCGAACACCAGCACGATCGGATCATCAGAAGGGAGGTTGAGGGGAAAACCCCACCAAAAAAAGTTTTTTTTATTTTACATGGGAAATTAAAGTAATCTAATTTTAATTTATGCCATTGAGTTCAGCTTAAAAAAGACAATTTGGTATTTAGAATCATTTCTTTATGTCCATTGGTCATACCAAGATACTGTGAGTGTTAAAAAGTACGTCGCGTCGTCCCAATGTTAACCTTATGGGAAATTAATAAAATTTATTATCTCACTAATTTCTGAATATATCTTAATGAAACTTGGTATTTGGCCTCGTCTGGGATATAATGGACTAAGGTCTAAAAAAAAGAATTTTAACCAAATTTCCCTGGCAGCAAGCCTAATTAATTTAAATTTCCGTGGTAGCAAGCCTGCATAAAATAATCCCTATGTTAGCCTTATGGAAATTAAAAAAGATGTATTCTATTACTTTAAATGAGCAATGAATTATATAAATCCTATCTCGAAAACAGCTCTAACGATTTTGATAAAATTTTGCATGTAGGTGTAGTTTTTATTTTTAAGTTCACCTAGGTGGTTGAATTTGCTGTAGAAACGCAAATTTTTTTAAATATTAAATTTAAAGTTGATAATTTTTAACAAGGGGTCATATGAGTTGCCAATAACAACAAAAAAATAAACAAAAGAATCATCCAGCTGTTCATGACAAAGTCACTTAAAACTTTTTCACCACACTACGACGAAATCACCTGTTTTACAAACGTCAAACGCGGACCGAAACACACTGTTTGCCGCCACAGGACCGAAAACGTTTGGGGCCCTAGGGCCGAAAATCAGCTGATCGTCTATTTGCTTGAAACAACGTCAGAAAATCACATAATTATACGGTATTCAATAGGTTCCAAAGACAGGATGGTTGCGATCATATGATTTTCATACTGTGTTTGTTTCAATCATAATAAAGAAGTTGTATCGTCATTCATAACCTTCAAGTTTTGTATTCAATTGAGTCAAATTATAATTAGTTTTTTCAATTATTTAGGGTGTATTATATTGGGTAGTGTGGTGAAAAATAGCGTTCGCACCTCGGCCGAAAAGGTTTTGCTGCTCTCGATCGTTTCAAATTCTCGACTTCGTCTCGAATTTGAAACACGATCTCGAGCCTGCAAAACCTCAATTCCGGCCCTTTTTGCGAAATTTACTATTATAGCACGTTGCCATTATAGTAGAACAGTCATAATGCAATTGAGTACAGATTGCTCATGGAGTATTATCCCCATCTAAAAATCCCATACAGGTAAACAGCTGTGTTTTAGGTTTACATAAAGGTGATTTTATGATTTAGATTTACTAAATCTAAATAATCAGTTTAATGCTTCTTAAAGTTCGCAAATACAATTTATGAAGTAGAGATAAGCAAATTCTCAAATATCTACATAGAACAAGTTTATTTCATGAGGACAAGGTTCATATCAGAACAACTCAATCCACCTCAAACTTCAGTTTGTACTTCAAAATTTAGATGCTCAGAAAATTTATCATCATTTATGAAATTTATTATTACTAGAGGCTTGAAGGGGCTAATAGCCTCTATAAGCATAATCCTTCTTTACTATAGTAGAAAATAACTTCTTAGAAAATAGGCCTTGGGATCCACAAAATTATGATTATTTCTAGCATTTGGTTTTAATTAAACAAAACAGACCTTTTTATATCCTAATGGTTTTTAAATGACAGCTATTTTACGTTATTTCTCATTTTATAGTAAGCTTAAAGCAATTTCAGTATTTTCCCCACCGAATAAATTCAATGAACAAAACTTAAACCTCAGTAAATCAAATTGCAAAGCTAATTGTCATTTTGGGGAGCAATATGAACGTGTATATTCGAAAATTTTACTGCTTTCCCCCGAGCGAATTCACCAGATATTAGTTTAATAATTTCTCAACATACCTTGATACTTTGTAATTGGCTTCATACAGTTATGATCTACTTGATTATGACCTGATATTCCCAAATCTTTAGATACTGTGGCGACAAATCTTCGTATTCACGGTTTCAATGTTAACGTTGTGGGAAATAAATAAAAGTATGTAGCTATTTCTCATCATACCTTGACAAAACTTGTTATGCGGCTTCATCTTGTTGATTTTTACTTAATTATAGCATAACATCCCTCACTTTAACATTTTTGTGACAGCAAACCTGCACACTCGCATCATTTGTTATTCTTGTGGAGATTAGTTTATCGTCCCGACCCCGACAGACATACTATTACAATGAGTACCCGTTATAATAACTTATTATTATAATGATAATATTGGGTTGTCATTTACAGTATAAAACTACTAGGTATAATATACAATTTTCGGCAGCATATTGTTGTTAGTGTTTGAAATTCACACATAGCGCACCTTTATACAACATGACACTAGCTTGCGCAAAAACAATGCCACTGCTGTATTATGATTAAGCCTGGTCAAGCAAACAGCAAATTAACCAGGCTTAATTGCGAGAATCTCAAACATTCGAAATTGGAATCTTCATGTATGTACAACACAGCATAGTTTTTTTACCTGTTTTAATTCAAGTAATGAAAGTGCTGACATATCGTCCTGACAGTCATATATATAGTCAGTTCCCACTATTAGTGTATTATATAACATATGCATTTAAACAATGTTCAACAGCATACTGTACTTACAGTTTTAAATTCGTAACCAGCGCTCTATTTCACTGTATGACACTGAATTGCACAAAAACAATATAACCATTATAATTATTAACATAAAGTTAATAGTGCATTTACAATATAAACTATTATGACGAGTCTGTCAAGAAAGGGGCTGGGAAGGGGATAAGTGCCCCCACGGGGAGGGGAGGGATTAGGGGAGGCGGGGTTGGCCGCCGCGGAGATGGCGTTCCCAACAACGCGGGTAGAGACCGGCAGGTGTAAGGGTCACTCAGGAATTTGGAGTTGGAGGGTCGCGGAGATAGAGGGTTCGGAGATCGTGGGCGGTAACCATCGTGGGTTCGTGGGATTTTGATTTTTGGGTAGTCAATCAACTACCTCTTCAATTAATTTTGGGCTACGACTTTATGAAATTTGCTCGTATGTCGGTCAACCTTGGGGAATCCGAAGCTCAATTCAATTTCAAGGGTGCCGAGAAAACACTTTGTTTACTAGAAGAGGGTGAAATTCCAACGTGTGAAAAGATTGACTTAGGCGACTCGCCGCTCTCAAGCAAAGAGAAATCCAAATTCGAAAATTTGCTCCGCGACTTTAGCGACATCATCACAGACAAAATTGGCATGGCGAAAACAGAACCGTACAAAATTCGCATTAGTAAGGACATTGTACCGTTTCGTCAGCGACCTTATCACCTGCCGCCGGACAAAATGCGAATAATGCGCGAAACCGTGCAAGATATTCTTGACCAGGGCGTTATAGAGAGAAGCGTCTCAGAATACAGTTCGAGTGCATTTTTAAGACCAAAAAAGGAAGCAGGAAAATTTCGTCTCGTAGTAAATTACAAGGAGTTAAATAAATTCATCGAAATGGATAGTTTTCCGCGACCTGAGGTAAATACAATATTTTAATATTTCAAGGACGCTAGATATTTTACGACGCTCGACCTCAATAATAGCTATTATCAATGTTTGCTCCACCCAGATAGCCGGAAATACGCCGCATTCAATATCAAAATAGGGAATCAAAATAGGGAGTCAAGTGCTAGGCCGGATAGTTGATGAGGTTCTGGGAGATTTGAAGTACAAATATGCGTAATAAATTTTGTAGACGATTTATGCATTTATAGTTCTAGCCCATTACGACGATTTAAAAAATGTGCTACAACGGCTCCGCAATGCCGGTATTACAGTAAAGCCGAGTAAAGTAACATTAGCCAAACACGGCATACGTTTTTTATCCCATGTTGTGAAAGACGGAAAATTGTACGTCGATGAAACAAAATCGGAGGTTATAAAAAGTTTTCCCCGTCCCAAAAACTTGAAAGCTGTCCAGCGTTTTTTAGGCATTGCGGCGTACTATGGGAAATTTATACCGCATTTTTCTGAGGTAAGTGGGCCGTTGAACCCTTTGAAAAAGAAAGGAATTAGGTTTAGGTGGGGAAAAGAGCAGGAGGCCAGTTTTGAAAAAATCAAAAATGCCTCGCCTCGCCTGTTGTACTTCACCTGCCTGACTGGTCCCAGCCCTTCATCTTGACAGACAGAAAACTAGGCACCAGAGACCCATGTTCCTATGGTGAAATGTGTTTGCCTTGACCCAAGGAATAATACTATGTATGTTTGTTCATAGGGTTGCAAGACATCCTGTATAAAGGACTCTATCAAACTCCCTTAATCTAAGAAATTTATATAAACTTGTTCTTGTTAATCAATGGTTTATTTATGATGGCAAAATTATAATCTTGTTCTTATAATTTCACAAGTTCCGAAGCACATTATTGATATATCAGGAAGAGAAAGCCTCTCTCGTTATGTACACAGATGAAAACAGAGCGGGGTGGTGACATGGACAACCCACCATTTCAGTCAGAAAAGTGGCATACTTGAAGGGGTAGCACCTTTACGGGATTGGTGTATTTTTATGAGGTGGCTATCTGTCGCTATGGCTAGGTGGCGACATGTCGGGGTGGCACCTAGGTGTCCACCCGGGGCCCCTGTGGCGGGCACGGCCGGGGCCAGGCCGAGCGACAGGGGATGCGAGAGAGAGAGAGAAAAAAACCAATGGGCAAGAAGAGAGACGGAGATACGTGCGCGTGTGCCTGCTCGCTCCGTGTGGGCACAATAGGCAGCTCAGGAGGAGGGTGCTGCGCGGCCTACTGCGTCATATAATCTGTGGGCTGAAATCTGATTGTTTTTCGCACTTTACTCTAGATAACAATTTTTATTTTTACAGGACCTTGTTTGAATTTACTTTGCAAGTTTATGCCCAGGGCGACATACAATTTTTAAGCAGTTTGGATAAATAACTTTCAAAATACAAAAATTATATCATGAACAAATAAAAAAAATACAAAACACACATATGTAGCTCTCAAGGAATCTAATTGATATGTAATAAACCAATATTGAAACGTGTGTGATGAGCCGTCTTCAAAAGAGGTGATATAGAAAATACCCCAAAATTGGCACTTTAGATGCAAAATTGTTATAAAATTTTTTTCACAAAAAAATTGGGTGAACATAGTTTATATTGTCATTACGAATAAAATTAGCAAATAAATTTAATTTTCATTTTTTGATCGCACAGCCTTAAACGCGAACATTCTGTTTTGAGGGCAGCACAACACCCCCCCCCCCCCCGCCCCACATCCGGGGGGCGGGGGGTTCGCCTTCTCGACGACACTCATTTGTGATTTTATTCCCTCCAGCGACTGTGACAAAGAGTTCAGACCTTTCTCGAGGTTTTCAAATTTATCAGTATAAAATTTCCTGTTGGCGGCGATTTCCTTTGGAGGCTTTTTAAAAGTTCCACAATCACTATAGAGTCTTCCTGGTCCGAACGACTGTGTTGAGACCAAGTTCTAGACTACAGTCGTCACATTTCCATGTGTTAATTGCACTATCCTGCATTTTGCTAAATTTTGCAGCGGTACGTATACGGCTGCAGGTCACATGGAAGTTCCCCCCACACTCGACATTTCACTGATTCCTTATTTGCAATATCACGGGAACACCTTGAGCACGACATTTCCGAGATACAAAACACAGAAAGTCGACAATTTAAATTAAAAAACTGAATTAACGTAACGGCGAAACAGGTAGGCCAGGCGCGTGCACGACTACTCAGGCGTCCGGCGGGTCGGAGCAGCTTATCAGTGCCTCCGTCCACATCGGGACTGATACCGAACTGATATATAAGGAAGAACACAATTTTGTTTAACTTAATTAAGTTAAACTTAAGCTTGACGGAATGAATCGATTAAAAATAAATAATTTCAACTCAGAGTCAGTGTAGCCTTAAACTGAATTGAAACAGTAAATATTGTACCAAAACACAGCTTAGAATAATATTTGAGATCGACACAGGACATAGTTTTTAAATATTTAGAGAACAGAAATAATCTACTACAACAGACAACAATGTCAGACTATCTGACAAAGCGATCTTTGGTAAAGAAAATATTTTTAACTGCGATTAAATCATAATGGCCGCTCTAAATAACTTCAAAAGCAATAGGCATGTTTTGCCGATAGGTAAAGACAACGAATCAAGAGCAAGGAGTAAATGTAACAATGATAGCGACAAGATAAATTAAGTCGAGAATTAATTAAGCTAAATTAATTTCTTTTGATTCGACAAAACATTTCGGGTGACTCGAGTATCGTTTCAAAATAAGCTATTTGGTTGTGAAACCCTAACATAAATTTATGTAGTTACGAATTTGTACAGGAAAATTTATGTACACGACAAAACTTGACATGAACAGTGAAACAGTTCGATCACTCTTAAACGCTACAATTTAATACATTACAAACCATATAACCTTTAAGTACAACGATAATTCACGATAACCTACATTTAACCAACTATATTGCAATTTATTTTACCTCTGAGTTTTACACAATTCATTTAATTCGACATCGGCACGAATGACCCTAGTGGCAAACCAAAATGGTTAATTCGCTGAACAAATAGTCGTAGCAGTGAATTACGACCAAAATTTGCTTTGATTAAGCTAAAATGGCAATATAGAGACATGCCACGAATAACAGTGATTAAATTTTTAATACAATCGCTCACCTCAGCTACTTCACCCCTGAAGAATAGCATAAATCCAACGTAGTGGGAGGGTAGTCGGCACGACGCCGTCTCGTCTCTTCGAATGCTGAGTTTGAACAGGACCCGAACAAATTCAGAAATATTCACAAAGCGCCAACCGAGCGGCGACGTGATGGCAGTGGCACCGGTGAAAGCAAGGAGGTTATATTATTGTACTGGAGATAGCACTGCCTTCCCAAACTGCATTGGAAAGCGTGCCGCAGTTGGTACTAACTGATGTACCGTTCTTTGAGTCGATTCATCTCATTCAAAAACTGATGTAATCATTTCGGAGAGTTGAATCATGTTGATCTGATTCTCATTATGATTGAACGGTTTCTTTGCCTTCGATATTATATAAATAATAGAATAAAAATGTTATTTTTTACCTACGAATGAAGAATAATTAATCTAACAAAGTTCGATACAGGGGTAGTAGTGGCGATGTGGCGTTTCTGGCCCAATCAAACTTTGACAGGCAGTCAATTTTTTGACAGCTACTTCCGGTCACGTGACCGGAAGTGACGTCATCAGCTGTGACGTAGCTGTGACGTGTTGTAGGTGGGTATTTAAAGTTTAAATGCCCTGCTGTGCTGGGTATTTAAATTTTAAATGGCCGGAAGTGTGTCAAGGTCTTTTGGGGATGTTTTTAAAAAAGATCTTGCATTTTCGGAAAATCCGAAAATGCAAGATATTTTCTTTTTTTATTTATTTGTTTTTTTTTACAAAAGTATTATTTTACAAGTTAGTAAAGTTTGCTCCCAAATTTGAAAAGTAAGTTGTTGTCGGTGCTGAAATTTCTTGTTTATTTTCATTCTTCTTGTTGTTGTAAGTTGGCAAAAACACATTTTTTTCGTTTTGATTGTTTGTTGCATAAAGTTCTAAAGATAAACCAAACCCAGTGGTTATAAGTTGTTTTAGTTCTTCACTAAAAATTTCCAAATCCTTGTAGGTTGTAAGATTGATAGTGTTGTAGTGAATCCCGCGAATGTTGAGAGACATGACTAGAGTTGTTTACTCGACGAGAGGTGTAGCAGGAATGACTATTGCAAAGCCGGTGCTGCAGGTACCTCCGATGGTAGTGGGGGTAGTGGTGGGGGTAATGGCAGGTGTTTGTTTAATCACTTTGAATTTAATCGTTGCCACAATAGACCGAGTCGATGTTGTAATTCTTCTAGTTTATCCAACCGGTTCTTTTGATATGTTTTGCAACTACATTTACAATAGCAGAAAGAATTACATTTTGTACAAGCTTGTCCGTCAACTTGATCTTCAGGTATTCTAAAACATTTTTCTTTGCAACAATAAGTTATAAGTGTTAGATTATTTCTTTTGGATGACATGTTGGTTGTAGCTTGTCTTAAACAGAACTGAGCCTCTCAACGTTAAAGTTTCGTATTTATGTAAAGTATTCGAATAAAACTATCGAATAAAATAATCGAATAATACTATCGAATAAAATAATCGAATAATACTATCGATTAAAAGTTCAAGGTCATCCGTTTGAGGTTTTAAAAAAATACAACATATCAGTATATAAAAACATATACTGATATGTTGTTGTTTTTTATCTTTTTATTTAAAACATTTTTTTTACAATGTTATTTTTGTGCGATGTGCAGAGTTAGTTCCGTAGAGTTGTTTCCGCTCATTCCGTGTGACACCAAATATAATGATCCTGGTTGAATTTCCCGCAGATCTTCATTTTGCAGCAACTGGACGAATCGTTTTGGAAGATATACTTGAAACTTTGGTTCATCACCCGGTGTATATGGTGCATCGGATAAAGATGCGACGACTGCGTCTCCATGCGTTGTATCAATTTTCTTCATTTCATGAACAATATAATGTTTCTGTTCTTTTAATTCTGAACATTTCTTGATAATTAGAGTATTTGATTTTGAATGCAAGTTGAATTGTTCAACTAAACATTGGAGAAACTGTTGTGATGCCATCCTTCACAGGAGATGTTGTCTGTTCGGAGTATGGAGTTAGACTGATACTCGGGGTGTGTTGCCTCTTCGTTTATATAACCTTCGGAACCCCCACTACATTCTTCCGTTTGTTGTTGTAAGTAAGCAGCCAAGTGATACGCGTTTTGTAATGCGCATTGAGATTGGTTGTGTTTCGGATTTATTGTAGAAACACAAATATTTCTAGCATCAAAGTGAAATGTTTTGTCCACTTTTATGTTTAAAACTTCTTTGTTTGTGTACTGTTGTATCCAATTCTTTTTTTCCAATCCTCTGGTATATATGTGTGTAAATTGTTTGCAAAAATGAAACATAATTTTGTGTACATTGTTGTACGGTAGGAAACCTTCATACCAATGGATATGATGAAAATTATTTGTTAGCCATCTGTTTGTTATTTTAGCTTTTGACTTTAGTTCATGGACAGAACACGGTGCTTCAAATAAAAACGGGTATGCTACTTGTGTAAGCAAATCCAAAATTACCAATTCTTTTATGATAAATCTATCATCGTTTCCGCGAAATGCTTGAAATTCAATTACACAAGGTTTTGCTGCCATTTCTTCATCCTGTCTGCTCATCATGGTGTCTGCTGATCAACTGTTTTCCACACCACGGTAGGTTAGATATATATAAACCAGGCCGTACAGTTGTAGGCGCGTTGGTGTATGTTTAACGTGGGCACCATCCCCAGTAGGCCTACCCCACGGTTTATTCTTTTGTTAAATTACATTGTAGTTTTAACCTAGCAAAGTTTCTTCTTCTGTATTATTGTTGTTGTTGGTTTCTTCTTCTGTACTGTTGTTGTTGTTGGTTTCTTCTTCTGTAGCCTCCGTTGCAACTTCAGTAAAAGGTTCAAAGTTTCTTAACTGCCTCCACATTTCCACTTCGTGAGGTATTCTATTAAAGATGGATGTATCTATTGGTCCGTATTGTAAAGTGCTTTCTGGTTGTTTTTCGCATGCATCTACCAGATATTCCTTAATAACAGAGCTTGAAAATACTAATTGTTTCATATACCTGGTAATAGGTAATGTTGCATAGTTTAAAATGTAAAATTCTTCACGTGTTAGAAGAATTTTATTTTCAAATTGTGTCGAGTCTCTAATTCTTACTTGTTGTTGACCACGATGTTTAATAATGTCAATTTCATTGTCACAATCCAAAAGTCGAATGTTAGTTTTTCTTCCAAAGAAACTGTTGGCTAAATAACATTCAATAAGATGTAGATGTTTTAAAAAGGAATCCCAAGCATTTTCTGAAAATAAAACCATCTTTGTTCCATGGCTTAGGATTACTGCGGGAGAGTAGTCTAATGATTTTACCAATCCTATCGACACACTTTTACTCATGCAAGATGAAATAGGATAAAAGATGCGAAGGAAAACTTCAGTTAAAATGTTTGGGGGAATATTTTCTTCAAGTTTTCTTTTCTTTCTTACGTTTGTTTTATTATTTTCCAACTTTTTATTTTGTTTTCCAAACTTTAAAAAGTCATCAATTTCCTTTACAATATTTTCTTCAAAATGTTTATCATCATTTTCCAATAAAGGTGCTGTTTCGGAAACGTCTTGTACAACTGATAAAGAACTCATTTTGTTTATAATGCTGTAGACGATGTTACCCATACAACTGTAGACAGTAAACTAAACAATTTTCGTTTCCGCTCCTGCTTTTATAACCGAGTGGTGGGGGTATTTTTTTTTTCCTTTTCATTTTACAAAACTGCTTTTACAATTCCTGTTAAAGGTGTATATGTAACAATTTTGTCATGTAAAATTAAACAATAAGCAGATGTATCTTTGGGTACATTTTGTTCAAATTCCATTTCTATTTTTATATCTACACTGGAAGATTTTACAGATTCGTTTTGTTTTGAACAATCAACTACAACAATCGGATAGTTAGATTTAAATTGGTTTGGCGTTAATAAAGGTGTGTTTGTTTTTCCATAATATGAATTTTGGAATCTTGCGTACATATCGTACAAAACGCTAAACCTGTCTTTTGTAAAGTTTATGTTGAAGTTGTCGTATGGAAAAAATTGAGAGTTTAGAAACACCTTAAAATTTGTAAGTTTGCAATGATCAAATTCACCAGCATGTTTAGTTATTTCATTTCTTCTTTTTGTTTGTAATCCAAATATTACATATCTTGCCTTTTCCAAATGAGTAGAAGTTTTTACAGTCCATGTATGACGTTGTGTTTCCGGTAAAACCGGATATTCATGAAACTCCCAACTTCTGAATGGTATTACGATATCACGATCTGATTTTAAAGTTCTTAATAATGAAATTCTATTCTGATCGTTTAACCGTACATGCGGTACTCTCCAAACAATCTTGTCTAATTGCATTTTCCATTCTAAAGTAGCTTCCGTTGTTCCATCAGGCGCCATAATAATATCTTTGTCGTTTGATGATCTTAACAAAACTAATTCTTGTTTTACGTTTATTATTATTTTTCGGTAATCTTCGGCAAAGCCTAAAAGTAATCTTAAAGGAATGTAAAAGTCAAAATTGCCTGAAGTGTTTGGAGTGATTGTACTGGAATCGGGTGCTACCCATCCTGCGGCGGCCAGCATATTTTTTTCACTCGGTGTTAAAGATGCTAATCCTTTTAATGTACTTGTAATTCCCACCTTTTTTGTTGAATCTACTGTAACTCCGGAAATTTCATATCTTATTTCATCAAACAAATATGCCATGGGGTTATTTATGAACGGAACAGTACTTGCAGTGCTTCCATCTCTTTTTGTTACTCTTCCTTCGATATACAAATAACTTTCACATGGAAGTGTATAAATATCCTGTTGTTGTATGGGAATTCTAATTTCATCATTATTATTTAATTTTGATGAAGCGTAAGGGTTGTGCGTATGATATTCCTTTTCCCATAAGGTTTCGTCGAATGTCGGACCCTGCGCTATATCCAATATTTCCATTATTAATAAGTTTTAATCCAATTTCTTCTAGAAAACGAATGTTATCACTTGTTAATCCTTCTATAGCTGAAGTGCTACTGACTTGTTTACCAGTCAGCTCTTTCTTTTTAAATGATAACCCCATTGTTATACGGTTGATTTTATATGTATTCGTATAGTTATAGGTTCGTCTCTAAAATCAATATGATTTCCGTCTTGATCTAGTATGTTCACCACAATGTCTGAAATAAAACTGGTGTTTAACGGTAGGTACACCAAGTTTTGTGGCTTTTCCACAATTTTAAAACCCGGAGCGACCGTTGGATAGAATGTGTGCAATATATGAGTATTTTCACCATCTCTATAAGAACCATGTATAATATTACATGTAATATCTATACTGTTAACTTTCATTATTGTTACAGTTCTAGCACCTGAATGGTTAATATTAGGTTCTAAAATTTTTGTTGTTTTAGGAAATCCTAATAAACTACCAATTGAATGTTCTTTGCTAAAATCTATATAATATTTAGATTTAATTTCAGCTTTCATAGTATTGTTATTTCCTTTTATTGTTATATTATCTTTTCCCATATGATTTTGTATCGCTTCATTTATATCATCAATTTCATATGCTCCAGTGGGTAAACTAAATACTTGTATATCTGAATATTTGTTTGTATTTTTATCTTTTGTTTTGTAATAATGTATTTTGTCATTAACATTTTCAGTAACGTTGGGAATAGAATTATAAGTTGTTATATCTAATAATGCGGCTTCCCATAATTTATCTTTTTCCAAACGTAACGCAGGGAAAAGAACACTTCGCAAAGTAGATGAAGTTCCAGTTAATGATACTGTATAGGAAGACATCTTAAAGTTGACTAACGCTTTTTGTTAAAAAATCTAAACATAAATGTCCACAGATTACCGTATCATCAGGTTGCTCTCTTTTATAATTGTATAGTACATTTTTAGCTGTTTTAAAGTAATATTGTAGTTCTTTTGGTGGTGGGAGATTACCAAAACTATCAAAGTAGTAAATAGTTGATCCTAGTTTCTTATAACATACCCAATGAGTGCCTGATCCTTTACTATTATCTAAATTTACTATTCCGGTTTCATTTTTCCATATTTTAACAGGTAATGCATCTTTCATAAACACTCCTCTAAAAAATGGAATTTTTAAACAAGAAACATAAGTAATTAATTCTTTATCTGTTAATTCTTTATTTGGAATTAGTAATTGTTTTTTTCTGTTTAATACACACGATACGGTCTTAGGTATAATCCTCCTCCTTTTTTTATCATTGACCATATTGTTTGTTTCTTTTTATTTTTACCTGCGGTGGATCGTCGTTTTCTTCTTATATTTCCTCCACGTTTCTTTGCAGGTTTTCTTCTCCTTTTTCCACCTCCTTTCTTCTTTCCACCTCCAAACATCGTTTTACCCTTCATTGCTGCTGATACCGCTAAAGCTGCTGCTTTTTCACCGATACTAGCGTCACTGGATGTTACTCTTTGCCAAGCTTTTTCAGCAAGTGCTCTATCCGCTATTGATCTATTTTTAGTATCTGCAAACTTTGAATATGCTATATCGTGTTGTTTGCAGGCTTGATCAAGTTTATTTATTCCAAGATCTCCTCTAGCAAGTCTTTTTTTCAATTTTGTTCCTGGACCACAATATTGATAACCTCCTGGTAAATGTAGTTCTACAGGTAATAAATCGATAGCTTTGTTAACTATAGCTCCAACCGGCTTAGTAATAAGAGAAAGTGCTGTTGATGCTATTCCTCTTCCTCTCTTTATAACGTGTCGATTATGACTGATGCGTTGAACTTTCAACATGGTTTTTTATAGTGAAAGGAAATGCCAATACTTGTTTATTTTATAAATTCTTTATAATGAATGATGCACTTATCCTTTGACATTGTTTATTTATAATAAACATGTATTTTGTTTATGGGTAATAAACTTTTACCCAGTCTTTTGGTAGGATTGTATCCTTTTTATCAACATCAACTTGAGCAAATCTTAAATTTCCAGTTTTCATATTTAAAAAATATTTTTCTATAACATTTTTCTTAACCCAATGTAGTTTTTGATCAGCTTTTATGGGCTTTATCGTATTATAAACATCATATAACACTACACTTAAGAGTCTTATAATGTAATTTACATTAACAGCATCAACAATATCAATAGGGTCATCTAAGCTAGTCAATCGCAAGTTTTGACAATGAAAAAACTTTTTGTGTTTTTCTGTTCTTAAGCATCTTTCACGCCATTCTTTTACTCTAACTGCATCACTGTCATTTACTCCCATTCCAACATTAAATAGTGGTCTTTCTTTACAATCAAAGCCTTGTTGACCAAGTCTTGATGAAATTTCTTTTAATGCAGGAACTTGTCCAATTGTTGCTACATCAACATCATTCAACCCTTCTTTAACATTAGTAATTATTTTTGCATCCGCATCCCATTTGTTATTGTTTAATTTCATTATTTGACTTATTGTAGCTGCATCTGATTTTGCAGTTCCCTCCTTAACGTTAGTTAACACTTTATTTTTGCAATCAATTGACTTAATATCATGTGTAATACAATGATCTGTAACATATTGAAGGTTTACCGCATCTTTCATATCTTTAGGGTCTCCAATATCGTGTATTACAAAGTTGTAAAAGGAAAATTTATCTGTTTTTTCAGGTATGACTGAATGTAAATACTTTTTGGTAACTGAATCTTGATCATTAACAGGATCTGCTATATTGGCTATTCTAAGATCTTTTGCATCATATGCTTTATTATTACTTTTAGGATCATATCTTAAGGTTTGGTTTATGTACCACATTAAATATTCTTTATTTACCGAATCATTCTTATCTATTGGTTTTGGAAGATTTGCAATTCTATAAAAATTAGCGTTATACACTTCATTTTGAAGCTTTAAGCTAGGTAATGTTTCACTTTTTAAAGTTTTGAAATTTACTGCATCATTATCATCTTTTGGATCATTTACAAACTTTAAACGTTTGTTACTTATATCATAATCTCCATCGGATGTTAGTGGTAAACCACCTCTTTTTCCATAAGATCCTGATTTGCTTCCAGTTTCGGAATACCGTCCAAACTTATCCACACTCATGGTTATACTGAATGTTTAGTCGGTTATGCTTGTATTCTATATACTCATATTTTTATGCAATTACTCCTCGATTTCGCAATTCGCCGACCAAAGCTACCCATTCATTTTCTAAACCACTATGTCCGGCTTGTTTAGCTTCATATATCAACTTCATTCTGTCAACCAATTTGTTTATATCGTTGTAGTATATTATATTAGTATCATACAAGTTTTTTAATAATCCTTTTCCTGATAAACTTGATTGATTTGTTTTTCTTCTTTTATGTAAAATATTTATTTCAGCAGAAGATAATGATTTTCTTTTTATGGGTTCCCTTCTTTTTGGTGGGAAAAGTTTAGCAATAATAGTTTTATATTTTTCTGATGCATTTCTATGAACATTAAAATTTTTAGAATAATTTTTCTTATGCGCATTTGTATCCTCCAATATTTGTTTAAAAATGTTTAAATCCTTTTTAGTATATTTATTAGGTTTCGGCTTAAAAATAAGTTCAAACAATCCTTTTGTACCCTTGTATTGTTTATTATTTATAATAATATTGTCATGTTCGTCTACATCAAGTTTGCTATCTCCAATCATTAGCCCATTTTCTCCTATTCTAGCACCAAAAGTATGATATTTTCGAGTTGGTTGTGCAGAATGTAACATTTTTAATACAAATTGTCTTGCAAGCGGCCCTTTATACGCGATATCCGAGCCCAATTTGCTCAAGTTGGATGGATTAATAGGCTCTTCTTCTTCTTGTTGTTCTTCGCTTGTAGAAAGACCTTCTTTTTCTGTTAAAACATCCGTTTCTTCACCTAGTTCGCTTTCTTCTTCAGTTGTTTCTCCTTGTTGTGTAAAACTTGTATCACTTTCATATTCTTCTTTTTGTTCAAATTTTGAAATGGGTAAAATAGCATCTCCGGAAAAATTAAATGTTGAATGTTTAACATTTTGTCCTAATTGTTTTAATGGCTCAGTAATAGGTTTAAATGTTGATTCCAGAAATTTCTCTCTTTCACTTATTCCTAATCTTAACGCTCTGTTTTTATGTCTAATAGAATCACTAAGTGATTTTATTTCTTTTAATAGCTTTTCCTGATTAACCATGTTTACACCATGAAGACTTGTACGATAATGTTGTTAATTAATGTATTAAAACAAATTTATCAAAACCTATGCGGTAACGACCATCTGTTATAGCTTTATCTTTCATAATTACCAAAAATCCATATTTTTCCGCCCAAGCTTTTCCACAAAGCTCTTTGAATTTATCAAATGACATATCAGCATTTACATGATCGTTGTATATATGTTTTAGGTTTGTATCGTCTTGTTTGAATAAAACTAAAATATTTGCATTGTCTCTAATTAGTTGTTTTGGAATTTTGCTATATGTTTGTCCGATATATATGCTATCAATATTATTATGTCTTCCCATGGCAAAATAGTTTCTAATAGTATCATGATTTTCACTAGATACATCATCAAATACAAATACAGAATACGGCTTAGCCTGGTCTGGTTGCATAACACTGTCACTAGCATTAAATTTGTAATAGTTAACATCGGGCACATCAGTCAGGATCTTTTCCAACAATTGATACTTTGGTTGATGTAAGGACTTTGAAAAAATATATAGGTTATTAAATCGCAATCCTTTTGTGTTTGTAATTAAGTTAAACACAACGTTAGTTTTGCCACAGTTTGAAGGACCGCTAACTATACATCGTACAGTGTTTGGAAATAAACTGCCGTGTTTACCATTGTTGATTTTAACGTTATCTACGGTTAAATCATCAATGTTATTAATATTAAATTTATCTTTATGGTGAACAATCTCCATCTTATTCAAAGGCAGAAGAGTAAATAAGTTGATTTAAAACTAAATCAAATCTTTTATAGGTATCCACGAGTCTTCAGTTTTATCAAACCCCAACCAACGTACTTTAACTTGGTCTTTTTTCCTTTGCAACACCTTTTCAACAAGATAAACATCGCCTACTGTTGACTTTAACAATTCATGTCCGTAAAAACCGCCTTGTAACAAATTTCCTTTGTTATCTTTTAAAATATAAGTTTCCGGTACAGTAGGTTGTACTTTATACACTGTAAAAACTTCGTTTGTCCAATTGGGCAGGTATTTTTTAGTAAACACTCCTTTGTATTTACTAATTCGAACTTTATCATTAACATTAAATTTTCTTGGTTTTCTTTGTTCCGCTTTTGGCTGTGTATTCTTTTTAATTCGTTGTAAAACTAGTTTAGCGTTTTTCTTATTCACTTTGTTAGGTGCCATACCGATAGTTCTATGAAACTTGTTGTTGTAATCGCTTATTAATTTTGGTAAGATATCAACCCATACGTAAGAACCTCTTTTCGAAAACATTTTATACATTGCACCTTTTAAGGTTCTATTAAATCTTTCAATTATAGCTGCCTTTTTCTCAGAATTTGTGGAATAATGATTTATGTTATATTTTTTCATTAACAAGGCAAAATGTTTATTAAAAAATTCTTTCCCATCATCAGTTTGTAAATGTTTAATTTTATTTTTATCTCTTTTTATAGCTACTTCCATAGCTTTTGTTATGCTGTTACCAGTTTTGTCTTTTAATGGCAAAGCATCTGCAACTTTAGTAAAACAATTAATAATCGTAAGTATGTATTTAAATCCTTTATTTATTTTACTATGCGGTTGCATTTCAATTAAATCTGCTTGATATAAATCATTTATTCCTTTTACAACAGTATTTCGTCGTGGAAACTTTATTCTTGCAGGTTTATGAAGTTCATTAACAATCTTTTCCTTTAAGTCTATCATGATGATTTTACTAACAAAGTCAAGTTAGTATTGAGTGTTTCTTTTTCTGCATCCGCTTTTATAGTTCAAGGTCATTTCAACATATTTTAAAAAAAGGGGAAATCACAGCGAGCATGCTGTGATTTCCCCTTTTTTTTCTTTTTTTTCTTTTTTTCTTTTTTTATTTTTTTTTTATTTTTTTCTTTTTTTCTTTTTTTCTTTTCTTTTTACTCATTGATAGGATTGAGAGAGTAGTGGCCGAATGGTAGAGTGTGAATTTTGTCTGGAAGAATGTGTCGTTTGTCATCATTGGAGCAGAGTGCTTTTTTCACTTCTGTTACGCTGTACAGTTGATGGTTGAAACTTCTGATGGTGTTGAATTTTGCAGTTATAGTCGTTTCTTCAAATAAGCATTGCTTGTAGTGTTCAAAATTTACATTCTTCTTAAGATACAAACTTTTTACTCCCTTAGCTTTTTTAATAATATTGTTTTCTTCTTTATGCAGTTGTAGTGAATACAATTTTGACATTAGTGCAATAAGTTCTTTCAGTAAAATTCCATTTGCTTCGTCTTTAAATTTTCCAAGTTTCTTTTTGTTCCGATCATTGTCATAATTTAAATGATCTTTTGGATAGTCACTAAAATCAAATTCATTTTTGTGAACAAATGTTCGAAGATCCAAATACATATCTTCAGTAAGAATCCAGTAGATGAAAGCGTCCGTGTCCATGTAGGCGATTCCGATGTTATCTCTACCGTAGAAGGCGACCATTTTGTTGTAGTGGAAATCGTACATGTGGGTTTTGGAAATATCCAAGATTGACATTCCAACGTACAACGGACGATCCATTTTCACGCTTGTCTTCTTCATAGATACTGCCACAAGGTTTTCATTGATGATAACGGATGTTTCAAAGTTTGGTTTTTGTACAAGTTTTTCTAGTTTTATAGGATCTGTAATTAATTTAACATTTTTGTGTTTTCTTTTGTTTTCCAATGTTTTTCCAAATATCGCATTATTCATTAATTTAAAAAAGTCCTTTTGAAATGTTGATGTTGCAGCTGCTCTTCTTCTGGTGTTTGAATCAATGTACGGTTTTAACCAGCAAGATTGGGAAAATTTTAAAACTCTATGAATTTTGGTTATACGTAAACCCAATTGGAGTGCTTGTTGGACAACCCAAAAGTGAGCTACGTATCTTTGTTTATTTTCAAGAGTCATCATTAATTTTGGATGTTTGCCAATTGGTGAAACTTCTGTTTTTGCAAGGAGCGGAAGATCGTAATGAAAATCATGCAAGTGTTCTGGATATTCAAAGTCACAGTCCAATATGTATCCGGTGTCTCCGTCTTTTGAAATTTGCGAAATATCACCAATAGAGTCTGGATTAACCCATTCAAAGTTTCCAAAAGGAAGTGGATTAGACATGGCCCATCCGTATAAATTGTTGGCATCGAAATATCCTAAGAACACTGATGGTTTTTCTTTATCGTAGTTTGGAAGATATTTGTTGTTAGCTTTAACATGTCTAGTAACACTTTGGGTCAATCCACCTCTAACGCCCGATTCGATCATCAACACCATGTCAATATCTGTTAATAATTGAAGGTTGCACTTTGTTTCTTTTAGCATAGCTTGCCAAGCTAGTCCTGGAGAAGTATAAGAATGAAGAGGGTCTAATCCGTAAGCTTCAAAGCAGGTGTTTCTAAATTCTTCCATCACATCGCAGAGAAGGGTCACATCAAGTTTTACATAAAAGTCAGAATAATCTCCCAGAGTGTTCATTTCCAATTCGTCCCAAACTCTGCATGCGTGTTGATAGTCTTCAGGTAAAATGTCCAAATCGGTAAGTTTACTTTTGAAAGCTTCTGGTGGAGGAAGTGACGTTTCTTGAAATTTATGTAGTCCATCGATGTAATCATACGGGAAAACTCCTTTCCGAAGAACCAAATCCATTTTTTCTGCAGGTACAATTTTGCTTGTTTCTATTAAATTTTGTCTCCTTAAATTTTCAGAAAGTTTCATAAGACTGGAAGGCATAAATCGAAAAGAATCAACAAATCTAAGTTTAATTTTGCCCACCTTTTTTGAAAAGCTTATAAATTTTTCCATAGTTTGTGCTATAACGTCTATTTCACCGTTGTCTCTTGCTAATTCGGGAATGATAAAATGTCCATCGTATCCGCTAAGATTGTGAAAAACCACGGGAATAAAAGATGGTAGTTTGTAGTTGATGTTACATCCGTTGCAAGCTGCACCTCTGTAGGCTCCTGTCAGATGGTCATGGTCGCGAACTTTAACTTTAGTTTCTGTAAATTGATTGTTACACAAATAGCATGTTGTTGTCGAATCATAAAGATAAATTTCTTCCGGTGTCATAGGTGACATAGGAACCACATTGCTATACATTGCTTCCACTTTCCCAGCGATGTCGTATAAATCATCAACAAAGTATCGAGCTGCTTCTTCTCCACGATAAATCTTTGGTGTGGATGTCAAACCATATTCTTGAAGATGTTCTTCAGGCAGAGTGGATTTTACTATTAAACAGTAGCTGTTTGGTTTGTGAAGTTGATACTTTGTTCTGCTTGTAATTTCCTCTCCTTCTTGTTCAAGTGGAAGCAATGAAGATTCAAAATCTGCATACACTACAACGGGAATTCTGTATTGTTGGATAACTTTATCAAATTTTACTTGTGATCTGCTAGGGTGTGGTAATTTAATTCTTACTTCATAGTTTCCATTGCATAATCTTTTATGTTCTGTTAACCATTCTGAACCTCCTCTTCTTAAAGGTTTGTTTACAAAACAGAAACATCTTTTACAAGTTGTTTTTGGTTGTTCACGTTTTGATAACTGTTTGCAAACTAGAGCTTCAAAATCTTTAATATATACATAATGTGAGATATCACCTTTAGTTATAAATAATAAATCAGTATGATCTCTGCGTTCGGTGGGTGTTATACGTAAGGGATAGACATTGTTGGATGAATCTAAGCCAAAGATGTTTACAGATGCAAAAGGATTTTTCTTTTCAAATTTTGATATGTCTTGAATTGAAACAGGATAAGTCATGCCTTGAAAGTTATACATATAGGAAACCTCATCGTATGCTCTACTCGGTCGTTCCACATGATCTTCTACATATTTTGCTAGCATTGCATACTTGAAACATTCAGCATTTTCATTTTGTACATTAACACAAGATTTGGTTACTCGAATCTTCCTTGGCAAAGCAATATAACTACTACCTCTCATTCCATATCCATGTTTATGAACTCTCACATCTAAGCTTGTTATACTTAACAAACTCCATCCAGAACCTCTTCCTTCATGTTCTTGTAATTTTGTTAAAAGTTCTTCAAAACAATCATCCACAATTGAGCTTATATCCGATGCAAACATGATGGTTTTGTTTTTAGTTAAAAATCCTCTTGGTGATGTTTCATTCTGAACATTTGTAAATACAGTATCTAATAATATTCCAAACTTTATAAAATTTAATCTTCTTAGTTCATTCTTCAATGTTTCTGTTACTAATGTTTTTGCTTTCAATATAAATTGTGCTAGTTGCAATTGAGCATTGTCAATCTTAAAATGAGTTACTACACTGCCTGGTAAAGCTCGGGCGTATAATTCCACATCCAAAGATGGTCCGGGTGCGTATTGAATAACACTTGGTCTTGAATTTAGTTGTTGTTGATGGGTAGCCAGCATTTGATCTAATTCTTCCAAATCTTCTTCTTCTGCATTGTTTCTTGTTTCGTTGTTATGGTACACTTCTTTGTGTATTTGTAGTAAGTTTTCATTTTCAAAAGATTCTTCACAACTGATGCAGTAATACATGACGTAGGTGTGCTCTCCACAAAAGTTGCAGTAATAATAAGAACCACTCTTAAACTACCCCTATTTATAGCACTACCCCCACCACTTTTTCTGTATTAAACACAAAAAGTGTTAATAACAGTTAAATTTCTTATATTTCAAAACTCCTAAGTGTCAAGGTCAAATAATGCAAGTTTAAAAAAACATCTAAGTGCCAAATAATGCAGGTATTAAAAAAATCTAAGTGTCAAGGTCAAATAATGAAAGTTTTAGAAAAAATCTAAGTCTCAAGGTCAAATAATGGAAGTTTTAAAAAAAATTCTAAGTCTCAAGGTCAAATAATGGAAGTTTTAAAAAAATCTAAGTGCCAACGTCAAATAATTTAAGTTCAAAATAATACATATATTATGCGTCGTAAGTGTGATCATCATTGCTGTTGTTTAAATATGTTATTTCCAAATCGTTATCGCTTTCATCTTCCTTCATGTCCGATGCCGGAAACAAACGTCGCCGAACAAGAGCATGTATATATTGTACTGGATCATAGTTAATTGTTACAACATGTGTTAACGGTGTTTCTTCGCCTATTGCTACTGGTACTTCCAAAATATTTTCTTCATCACTTGTAGCATCAGACGTAGCATCGGATGTAGCATCGGATGTAGCATCAGATGTATCTTCTACTGGAATCAAACTATTTTCAAAAATACTTTCGTCATCCGTTAAGTCTTCTGTTTCAACTATTTTATATATTTTTTCACAAATTGTACATCCAAAAGGAAAATTGTTGTCTGTTGGAGGCATTATAAAAGAAACTTGATATTGTAAAATAAATGTTGAAGCAAATGTTTGAAAATTTTTCTAAGTCCGAAAGTATTAATTATTAGGAAGTTTTACAAGTCCAATGTAAAGTAAAAATAAAGAAAGAAGTGTTGTTGCCTGTTTAAACATTTGCAAAAGAATGATAGGTTTGAAAATTTTTCAAAGTCCTAAAATATTAAATATTGAGAAGTTTTAACACTTAAAATATTTACAAATCCAATGTAAAGTAAAGAAAGAAATGTTGTTGCCTGTTGGAACAATGGCAAAAGAATGATGGAAACCAAACCCGCAGTAAGGGTCCTGTGGTTTGGGAGGGGGTAAGCGAGGAGGGGGGATGACCTCAAGCCGAGTTGGGGTCCGGGATCTGCGCGTGTGGTTCGGCATCAGTTGCTCGCTAGACAGTGAGGTGGTAACATGTTCAGAAGGCGCCCTGAACATTTTATCATTTTTGCTGTTTGGTGAAAATATCTTGGTGTTATTTGTATAATAACATCTTGACGTAGGACTGATTAATTTTAAGGCATGGTAGTTGTTTGTGCTTGTAGATACCCTAGGGTTTGTAGTTTGTTTTTAATTTGCTGGTTTGGTAGTTAGTATTATTTTAAAATCTTTCTTTTACTTACAATATATTTCTGCCTGGAATGTTTAAATTTAAAGTAAAATTTTTGTTTTTAGGAATGTTATATGATATGTTTTTAATACCTTTCTATTCCAATTTCCTTTTTCCAACAAGCTTGTTGAGGGCATTCCCTCTCTTGTCTTGTACTCCTTTTTAGTTAGGGACACCTTTCAATTCCAATTTCCTTTCCTTTTTTCCTTCCATCTTTTGCATGGTAAAACCAATAATGGTAAAACCGGCAACCGCTTTTGTAGTGATTACGCTCACCAAAGCGGGTCACTTACAACCTCTATACGTGCTGGATGGGTAGTTCGCCTACCTCCGGAGTTTCGCTAGACCTCAGTTGTTCTGCGTCGCTAATGGCGAGACACTGGCTCCTTTAGTGTTAGGAAATAAAAAACATATTTGTATAACATTTTTTCCTAAATTTAATTAAACAACTTGCTATTTCAAAATAACATTTTTGTTTTAGCTTAGCGTTGTGCGCTTATGGTGAGGTGTGTGAGTTCGCTTACGTGATGATCACACTGTAATCATGATGTGCAGCGCTGGGCTGTCTAGCTATTTTTTTTAAACTAAATTTTATTTCTTTATTTTTTTATTTTTATTAATTCTTAAACTCTAGGCAGATTGTATTGTAAATTAGCTTTTCTTCTTTTAGGTTTCCGGGGGTGTACGGTTCTGTCAAACCGTACACCCCCATTTTCTTTTTAGTTATCGAATGACCTTGACCTACTTATTTTCAAGGTCAACAAAATGACTTAGCGAAAATTTCTAAGTCTCAAGGTCATTTATATATAGGTAGATTTAGCTTTTCTTCTGTTAGGTTTCTGAGGTGTACGGTTCTGTAAAACCGTACACCTCCATTTTCTTTTTAATTATTGAATGACCTTGACCTATTTATTTTCAAGGTCAATAGCAGTTAGCGAAAATTTATAAGTGTAAGAAGTAGGTCAAGGTCACCAAAAAATACCCTATGAACGGGGGAATAGACCGCTAAGTAATTCTTTTAGAATTACAAAGTGGTCTATTCCCCCGCTCCTATTTTTTTTTTTATTTCATTTTTACACTAACCTCTCAGTTTTAACAAAAGGAGGTATTTGTTGTGCGCACTGCATAATGTTTGATTTACACAACACATCTTTTACCCTTTTTTAATAATATACGAACATTGTTCTTTTTTAGGACTAGATTGTAAAAAGTAAAAAGTCATTTTGTTATCCCGCTTTTATAAGTAATTAACCCTCCATTGTAAATTTTGAAAATAGGTCAAGGTCATTCGAAAATACCCTATGAGCGGGGGAATAGACCGCTAAGTAATTCTCTTGGAATTACAAAGTGGTCTATTCCCCCGCTCCATTTTTTTTTGTCTTGTGTTTAATTTGACCATTTAACTTTATCAGATGGAGATTTTCTTACTAAATAATAATGAACATTACTGATATTTGGAATTTGAAGATTTACTGGTAATTTGAGCAAGTAGAGTTCATCACAACATCTAAGAACAACATCCCTGTTACTGATCTTTTTTACAAAAACATATTTGTGGTTTAATTTCAATCTGTTGATTTTAATTCTTTTATAGTTTTCAATTTTTTCTGGCAATTCACTTTTGGAAGGTTCAATTTTGACTTTTTTAGAAGGTTGAATTTTGACTTTTTCGGAAGGTTCACGTTTGTTATGCAAATTACACAATTTTTCACCTACACTACACAACTTCACACACCTTTCACCTTTGTTCGCTCCTTTTTTTAAAATATGAGCACATTGTTCTTTCTTAAAACAGGATTTTCTTAATTTTTGAAGTTTTTGAAGTTTTTCAGAAATTTTTTTAGGAGATTTTTTTGGTGAAGATTTTTTTGGAGAAGGAGATTTTTTCGGTGAAGATTTTTTTGGAGAAGGAGATTTTTGTTTCACAATAGAAACAACAGATGATGATGATGTTCTTGATGACGAGGAAGAAGACCTGGACGAAGACGAAGTGCCTGCCATAGCGCTGGATCCTAAGAAAGTAAAGATTACTCTGTTTACTCTGCCTTTATAACAGCTCCCCACCCATTTACCCCCTCTACTTTTCGACGTCAAAAAAATATTCATCCAAGCTTTCTAACACTGGCAAGGAAACAGTTTCAAAAGGTTGATACAAAATTTCATAAATGTCTTGGTTTAAATTTTGCGAAGTTTGAAGATATTCTTCTATTTCCTGTACAAATATCTGTTCGAATTGTTGGAATTCTGCTATATCCTGTAAAAATGTCTGTTCGGATTGTTCAAATTCTTGTTGTTCTAAGTTAAATGTTGGTGATTTCAAGTCTTCTTCCAATTTTTTAATGTAATCTATTGCATTTTGAACTATAGATTGTCTGTTAATTTTTTTTTGTTTTTGACTTTCCGGTACAACTAATTTTAATTTTTCAAAACCTTTTTTTAATCTGTGTTGTCTTCTTCGTTCCCTTCGGTTTCTACTTAATCTTTGATCAATCAGGTATTTTAGGAAAGATTCCATAACGTTTTGTTGATTCAAAATGTAGCAAACTATTAATTCTATAAAGCTTCTATCCGCTCAATATATAGTGGAAACCCGGGGGGAGGGGGGAATCACCTTCGCCATCAAGGTGATTGGTACGTATTTAAAGCTTTGAGGTTTGCATAGCCAGACCATAACTATGAGCTCCTTGTACGAGTTGTGTCTGCAGCGTATCTGCACCGATAACCCTATGCTCCGGCATATCAGAAGGGTGTCAGAGCCGCTGCCGCCAATTTTGCAAGGAGAGCTCATTTATGAGCATAAAAGACGATGCGTCTACAAAACCAAAATTTGGTTTGAAGGGCCAAATGTTGGCAGAATATGTGCCGTATGTCACATGGTACGTTTTTTCATTAACTGCATTGTTTATTTTGTTAACAATATATTATTTTTTTTAATTTCTTTAAACTAATAATTTTTTTTTTTCAGGCGCTTCCTCTTGCCGGCCCGGGGACGAGCTTTATCGAACTATTGCTTATAGAAGCGGAATAATTGGGTATAAACTACAAATGCCGGCACCTCAAGAAAAATGTCATCTCTGCAATTTCTGCCCCCTGGCAAAATATGAAATTAATTGTATGTGTTTATAAACACATATAATTATGAGAAATTAAATAGGGACGGGGAACAGAGCAGTTTGTGGTCTAACCACTTACTGCTCTGTTCCCCGTTCATAGGGTATCTTCAGATGACCTTGACCCACTTTAAAACTTTATGGTGGGGAAAATGTATATATAAACCGTGGATTATATGAAGAGGCATCACTTCCCTCACCGATAATCATGGAAAGTTTCCGTATGTTTTACAATGTGTTTTGCACTCCTCAACAACATATTCAATTTATGTTAAATTTAATCCATGTCCTCCAGAATATTAATTTTCTTACGATTAATGTTACTGGGGAAAGAATGGTAAATTTAACATATCAACGTTTATTAGTTACCATCAACCCTTTCGTAGATCCGAATGGTTTTCAACACTTGAAACATACATTGATACTATGGCTTTTGAACAAGGATTCCATTATCTTTGGGTTGATGTAGATTACATCAACTTTCAAAATGAATCAGATGATGATGGATATGATTCTGCCACATAAAAGTAGACATTAACGGAACTTCTCCCCCTGCCTTTTAGGAAAAAAGAGAGGAACAGTGTTAATTAATAACACTGTTCCTCTCTTTTTTCCGCTTAAAGTTAAATGACCTTGACCTACTTATTTTGAAGGTCAATTGTAACTTAGTGAAAATTTTCTAAGTCCTAAGTAGGTCAAGGTCATTTAAATCTTAGCGGAAGAATGAAAAGAATAGCTACCAACATGCATTGTTGGTATCTATTCTCTTTTCTTTCCTCCTAGAAAACCCCTTTAGTCCGTGTCAACTTTGATGTGAATTTTTGTACAAAATTGTACATAATAAAGGACCCATGTTTCGAGTCCTTCGTAATCCATAGAATCCGAAGTGCAACAGATTTTTGTACCGTCTGCTTTAACAGCTTCAAGTACTCCACTAATACACTTCAGATTGCTATGATACGTTCTTATGTACCATAGTACTTTTTTGGCCTCGACAAAGTTGTGCACAGCACCAAAGATCATGAGGGATTCCATGGCAAATGTAACCACAAGACTACAGCACACCTTATATATACTGTGAGCCCAAGGCTATAGCCTCGATTTTTGAGTTTTTGCGTCATAACTTTTATACCGTTGGTTTTATCAAAAAATGTTACTGGACCCTTTTTGTTTGTCTTTTATTTTCGCTTAATTTGACTACCCGCACGATAGATTTGGAGCATTTTTGTTATATCCACTGCCTATAGCCTCGATTTTTGAGTTT